>CM068744.1:1975011-2156072 GCA_035084275.1 Hydrolagus colliei | reverse complement strand
TCACACTGACCCCCCCCACACATACACACACACACACTGACCCCCCCCACACATACACACACACACACTGACCCCCCCCACACATACACACACACACACACTGACCCCCCACACACACACACCCTCACACACTGACCCCACACACACACTGACCCCCCCCACACACACATACACACCCTCACACACTGACCCCCCACACACACACACCCTCACACACACACTGACCCCCCCCACACATACACACACACACACTGACCCCCCCCACACATACACACACACACACTGACCCCCCCCACACATACACACACACACACTGACCCCCCCCCACACACACACCCTCACACTGACCCCCCCCACACACCCTCACACACTGACCCCCCCCACACACACCCTCATACATACACACTCGACCCACACACACGCACCCTCACACACACTGACCCCCCCCTCACACACACTGACCCCCCCCTCACACACACTGACACACTAACGCTGCCCCCTCCCTGAGGAGAGGGTAACCCCACGGTTACCGAGGCCCTGAAACAACAACAGCAGTGACATGACACAGATGACAGTGGGGAGGGCCCCCAGGGTGGGGGTGTGTGGGGGGGGGGGGGGCAGAGACACTTGTCAGTGAAGTGAGCGTTTAGACAGTTTGGGTGAATCCGCTGATTATTAACAGGTCTGGTTTGTGCCGTGGCCTCACTGCCGTGGACAGCGCCTCAGAGCGCTTCCCCCCCAGAGACCCCCGGACAGTAAAGCGGGGAGGGTCAGCCCTGGCTCTGTGATCACAACTAACCAGAGAGTGACCTGACCCCCCTCCCTCCGTGTGACCACAGTCTGTCACACAGTGACTGTCCTCTCTCACTGAGCTGATCACTAACACACTGATCAGGGAAACGCTTCACCTTCTTTCTGTGAACCTTTTCAATTTGTGTACAAGCTGCTGATCAATCAATCAATCAATCAATCAATCAATCCAAACTTACATTTATATAGCACCTCTCACGTTGAGAGGACGTCCAGGGCGCTGTACAGTCAGGGACAAGGGCAGGGGGGGGGGGGGGAATGAGGGTAGGAAAGCCGACTGTATATTTGTGAGTGAAAAAGCGGCAGCCAAATTGCGCACAGCAGTGTCCCAGACAGTCACGGAAATGGGGCCGGGGGAGAAAGGGGGCAAGGGGGGGAGGGGGAGGTGTGGGGGGGGGTTCAAATCAGGGGGAAAGGGAGAGGGAGGGAAAAGGGAGAGAAAAAACGGGAAAGGGAGGGATAAAAGAGGAGGGAAGGTTAGGGGGCAAAATGCCTGATTATCTGATGCCTGACTCATGAGGATCCCAGTATCCAAACCGCACTTTGGTATCTACAGGCTCTCCTCTTCAATGGACCCATTGGCAACTCTTAATCCCCCGCACCCCCACCCCCACCCCGTCCTCAGCTCGGGTCTGAAGCAGAAACAGCCTTGGGACGTCCCCCTGCCGGGAAAGGCGCTACACAAATATCATTTTGTTGTAGTTGTATCTATTTCCCGTTTCCTGGAAATTTCCCGTTTGTCTGGAATGAAGTGTGGACTCTCTCCAGAGGGAACAGGCTGCTGGCCTGAATTCATATAGTTCTGGGTATAGGGTCAGACTTTACTCAACTAGAACTGCTTAACTTCTCGTTTGTTCATTTGAGAACTGTTTGCTTGTGCAACCTGGATCAACATTAGAAGTTAGGCTAGGTTAGTTAGCAAGGTTCACAGGAGTTGAGGGAAGACGGGCCAGCCGAGGGCAGAATGGACGATGAGCCAGGTTGGCTGGACTGTCACTAATATTGGAGGATTGCAGACCTGTCTGACTCAGAAACCAGATTACCAAGACCACAATGGATAAGGTTATTTCCAATATTCCATGATCAATACAACCCTGAGGAGGATAATCATGTGTTGATGTTGCCTGAATCAGGACCTCAATTTGCTGCATTCATTGAGAGAACAAGGAATTCTAAGGTTGTGTATATAGATGGCAGCTTGATCTGTCCTCTATTATCTGATAAACACAAGTTCTGTTGTTGGTGCACTGCTACCGCTCGTGATATTCAGATGAAAGCCCTTCAGGCCTTTGATACTGTATCACTCCAAAAGACCTCGTCTGGAAGTCTCCTTTTGAGGTTCAAGAGGCCATCGTGGCTTTTGTAGTCATTACTCTTACCCCTAGGGATTGCTTCTCTTAACAGATTGCTTAACCGCTTCGCTTTCCTCTACATTGATACATTGGTATTTTGTAGTTTTAACTTCATCTGTACGATGATCATGTGTGAACGATCCCACTCTGTTTTGAAGGATGAGGTATGAAAGTTGCCTGACTGTTGATGGCTGGAGCCTAGGTTTCCCTTGAGTGACCCAATGGGCTAACTTTGTTCTGTTGTCAAGATTGGAGGGAAGACAGGGTTTGGCAGTTCTGCAGTGACTCTAGTATTAGAGCACAATCTCAGCTGTTCTGAAAGATGGTCGGATGCAGCATTTCTGCAACCCCCAATTGTTTTATTTATTGTGTTAGATGGCAAGTTAGCATTGTTACATTATAAAAATATACAGAAATAAAATAACACGGATTTCAATATTCTTAAAATAACTTTATATAGGAAATATTTAAGATTGAAGTACTATGAATCAGGTTACCACTGCATACAGTATAAAATGTATTTATCTAAAAAATAAGATATTGGTACAGTATTGCAAATTACTTTTTACACCAAAAGAAAACTTTTTACAACACTTTTTGATCATTAGGTATCTAGATAAGTCTGTCCACAAAGCTAAGAAAAAAACACATAGAGTTTCTTCAGGATATCACAGACCTGCATTATATCTCAAACAAACTTCCTCAATCTGACTACATACAATAATCTACAAGTTATATCGTACGTTATATTGAACAGATTGTCTTCAGTAAGCAAGTGGTTAAACTTCACTAAATAAATTGAATAGTGTCATTGGCAAAACAAATGTATTGTCATTTTTAATAACTTTTTGAAGAGCTAATAAAATAGAATACGTCCGATGACTGCAAAAAAGATAATGCTGCCGAGAATCTCAGGTTCTCGCAGTTATGTGGTCTAAATATGGCAATTTCTTAAAAAGGATGTGTTGCAAAAGGGTGGCTCTTTCCACTAACAAGTCAGTCACAATCCACCTGGGGACCAGTTGGCACTTACAAGAAGGAACCTCCATTTGTGGCTTGGAATTTTTATTAAGAAATTCTGTACCAAACAGTCATTTGAGGCTCCAACAAAATAGCTATTCTGTTGACAATTTTTGTTGTTGTTCACTCCAGTTTTATCCAATATTTATATGTAGTAAATGTAGTTTAAGTGACATTAATGTACACAGTTAAGTATAACAACATCCATTTATATAGCTTCCTTCATAACATCTCAGATAAGGGTCACAAGCATAGAAACTAATTACCGTATATCTCCGTGTATAAGGCGCACCTTTTTTCAGGTCGGAAGATCTCGAAAGTGGGGGGTGCGCCCTATACGCAGGTACAAGAGATTTTGAGCCTCGGAAATACAGTAAACAGGAGGGGCGGCCGGCGCGCTGTCAGCCGGGGTTTGGTCAGTGTGTCTGTCGGGGGTTGGGAGGAGCGGGTGACGGGGCTTCGGCCTCGGCCGCCCGGGCAGCGGCAGCAGCAGCGGCTTCAGTGCTGTGCTTACCTTCTGCCGAACCCAGTCTGCCTGCCTCACTCCCTGCCGCTCTCTCTCCCTGCCTGCCTGCCCCTCCCTCCCTCCCTCCCTGCCTGCCTGCCTCTCTCCCTCTCTCTCTCTCCCTGCCTGCCTGCCTGCCTCTCTCCCTCTCTCTCTCTCCCTGGCTGCCGGCCTGCCTCTCTCCCTCTCTCTCTCCCTGCCTGCCTGCCTCTCTCCCTCTCTCTCTCCCTGCCTGCCTGCCTGCCTCTCTCCCTCTCTCTCTCTCCCTGGCTGCCGGCCTGCCTCTCTCCCTTCCTCCCTCCCTGCCTGCCTGCCTGCCTCTCTCCCTCTCTCTCTCCCTGCGTGCCGGCCTGCCTCTCTCCCTCTCTCTCTCCCTGGCTGCTGGCCTGCCTCTCTCCCTCTCTCTCTCCCTGCCTCTCTCTCTCCCTCCCTGCCTCTCTCCCCCTCTCTCTCCCTGCCTGCCTGGCTGCCGGCCTGCCTCTCTCCCTTTCTCTCTCCCTGGCTGCCGGCCTGCCTCCCTCCCTGCCTCCCTCTCTCCCTCTCTCCCTGCCTGCCTCTCTCCCTCCCTGGCTGCCTGGCTGCCGGCCTGCCTCCCTCCCTGCCTCCCTCTCTCCCTCTCTCCCTGCCTGCCTCTCTCCCTCCCTGGCTGCCTGGCTGCCGGCCTGCCTCTCTCTCTCCCTACCTACCTGTCTCTCCTGTCTCTCCTCCCTTCTGCCGGCAATATCATTGAAAATGCTTCAGTTTTTTTTCAGCAAGAAAAGGTCAAAAGTGGGGGGTGCGCCTTATACGCGAGTGCGCCTTATACGCGGAGATATACGGTACTTCACATTTAATTCAAACCCAAGTAAAATGCTTTAATATACAGTAGTTGTTTTCCTGCACAGTCCTTCCTGTCATCTGCCGTGATTTACTGTACTTCACACCTTTCTTTGAACCTCTCATTCTGTTATGTAACAAGATCTTTATTCCACAGCTGACCTTACAGGGCTATATGTTCATTAAGTACAAACATAATAAGAGTATTATATTTCCAGTTAAATATAGTAAAACATATGGGTATCAGACTGAGGAACAAAACCAACTGGTTCCACAAGATGTTCATAAATTGCTTTCGCTTTGCAACAGTCCAACCGAGCTCTCATTCCCCGCTCAGGGATTTTATGAATAATCTTAAATAGAACTCAAGTCTGTCACAGCAGAAAAAATATCATGGATACTATGATGATTCTGTTTGTCCATAACAACCCCCGACCCACACATCTCCTGCATTAACCGTGAGAGACCAGCAGATGTGCTGGAGACTGTCCAGGTTGATGAGGGAAATTCAAACTGTTCTCGCAAGGCTTGCGATCCAATCCATTGCACCAGCCTTTCTCAAGACTGATGTGGGAAATTGAAAGCATTCTTGCGGGTGCGGACACACAGCCACAGCCACTTATCAGTAAGGTTTAGATATTGGGAGGAATTAAAGGGTTTGATTGCGTTTCCATACCTGTGACCTCTCTCAACATTTCCCTGTAAACCTGCAACGTTCATTGTGACTGCTCCGCTTTATTTGACAAAAAAAAACTTTGCCAAAGTTGCAGCCTTAATCAATGGTTACCTGACTGGTTTATCAAACAATTATCAGGATTGAACCCCTATGAAGAATATTATTATATAAGTGAATCTTTTGAGTTTTCTAAATCACATTCAAATAATATAACTGGTTTGAAAAATAATGAAGAAATGGAATTAAACGTTAGTTGTATAGACTATGCGCTATGTTACAAAACTATAACACTTCGAAAAAAAACTTACAACACTAGTAATGGCAAAGTTAATTTATATAACTAATTTTATGTGGCAGAAAAAGAAACAGCAATTAAACGTCTAAACCAACAACTCACAGAGAAAATGTGTGTTCAGTGTTTACTGATCTAGCCCACGGCAGTGTGACAGAGCGGACAGAAAGTGTAGTTACTGATGTCTTGTTCATGAGCACAGTGTTTGCAGATGCCACACATCCAGAACTGGTAGTCGGAGATTGGCCGCCCTGTCACAATACAAGTTGGAAGTTTCCCTTCTCCTCTGCTGGAGAAAATCACACATTATTCATTTTCCATCAGTTACATTTCACAATAAATATGGTGTGTCATTTATGACACTGGCAATTAATCCCTGACTATAGTTATGTGCTTGGAATCAAATTGCTAGTCCATCTGACAACAGAAAATCAATCAGAGCCGTCAATTTTTCAGCCGCTCCACACAGAGGTTGAGCACCACTGCCTCCCTCCCAGATTAAAGTGACAAACACCAAGAGGACACCATCGAGTGAAACTGATGTAACCTTGATTGGATATATTGCCAGATAATCCTAACACGATAACATCCCCATTTCCCTCAGAGATAATTATCATTAGTTTTGCCTCTTCTGTAATACCATGCCCTAAGTTACAGAAATTAAAATGCAAAATTATCATTGCAACCAAAAAGAAAAAATAGTACAACAAGGAAAGAACATAAGAATTCGGAGCAGGAGTAGGCCATTCAGCCCCTCAAACCTGCCCCGCCATTCTATAACATCATGGCTGATCTTCTGATCTAACTCTAATTACCTGCCCCAACCCCATATCCCCTAATCGCTCTATATTTTAAAAAACATCTATCAATTTCAACCTTGAAAATGTTCAAGGACTGAGCATCTACAACCTTCCTACCCATCAATCCCATTACTTCCGTAGGTTATATACAATCTACCTCACTACCTATTGAATGTAAGTGTAAAGTTCTGCATAAATAATTCCTCGAACATTCATGTATAATTCCAAAATGTCATATCTCCATTATTGGAGTTTGGTTGATAGCGACACAGATATTGCTACCACGCAAATCTCCTCACATCAAATCATATCCTACTGACGTCCAGCTTTCAGGCTCTATCATTGCACTGAAGCCAATAAGAGCATTTCCAGCACAGCAGGTGTTTTGTAACAGTTACAAACAGGACACCAACTCAGTACAAACGGATTGACAGCAGCGTGGACATGTGTTTAGGTCAATACATTGTATTGATAGGCTGCTCTAGATAAGACAATATTCAAGGTGGCAGCTAGCCATTCTTTATGGTCTACCATTGTGGCCATGGAGTGAGAGAGTGTGTGTGTGTGTGTGGGTGGGGGGGGAATTATCAGCTTAATCTGTTCTGATACTTATTAAATCCATTGTGAAAAATAGTTTATTTGGGTAAACTGCAACATTCATAAATCTGTAAAACACAATCATTTAAACAGCACCACGTTAACGTGTATAGTGGCTTTAAACACATCAACTGTGATGGTTTTGTAAAGAGCCTTTCCTGGGCATTCTGCTGCTCTTTCCAATGGAAACACCTTCAGGAAATAATGAAACAGAAAACAATTTATACCCACCCTTCTGGGAGATTATCCAGATCAGATTTCTTGCCATCTTTGGGGCTATGCTTGATGAATATCTCGAGGGCCAAGTCCTCATATTGTTGGCTCTGCTCTGAAGTCAGTGTCTCTAACGATTCCAGCTTTATAAAGGCTTTGGAACAGGACCCAAAGGCTCGGTTGGCACAAGCAGACAGGGCTAACAAGGAGTAAATCTCCACTGGTGGGATGATATCTTCATAGTCCCGCAAATGAAGAGCTGAAAAGTCACAGCTCGATTTACATCCATTTTACGGACAAAACAATTTATAATCGATACACAAAAGGCATCGTTACCAGGCTAATAACAACAATCAACGTTATAACAAAACACTGGACTATTTAAGTTAATAAATTACCTTGGTGACTTTCTACTGTATATCACAATCATTAAACAAATCAACACCCCCATTTTGCACATTATTTCACTTTAGCAGCTTGGGTGAAATTTCAGCAAATATTAAATAATCTAAGGACATACTACATGATACATAATCCACACCTGATGTTTTACAGGATGTAAAATGTTATTTACCTGTCTTCATAGCAGCGTCTACGTAGCCTTCGTAGAGCTGCCGCTGTGCAAGCAAAAAGAAGTGATAAGCCTCTGCTCCACGCCAAGCAATGTCAATGATACGATTGTCTGATAGTGAAGCGTCTTCCTCGAGTAACCCAGCCAGTGCTGTTGTAGCCTGACACAAACAAGTCAATTTTAACATCATAAAGAGAAACCAAGATTGCTTTGTTATGAAAGCTTTGTAAGACATTTAGGACACCATTCCAAGTATGGACAAGTTTAACTAATCAAAATGATTTCATCCCTCTTATTAATCTGACATGACCTCTTTGACAATAATTTAGTCCAGGTGTCTAATAATGCTACCATCTAAATATTTAGCTCTTAGCTACACCACAGAAACAATACTACTGTAGTAGTTATTATTGTTTCCCACTCCACTCCCTCAGATCCACTCCCATCATGGGCGCTGGTCTGCCAGACAGCTATGCCAAGCAGCTATATCCTTGCGATAGTGAATGGCACTAAATAAATGTAAATAGTATTATATTGTAATTCTCACACCACCTATTAAAATGATTTCCTCGCTCAGAGTTTCAATTAGTGGTAACAGAAAACTACAATTCTCTGCTCGGCGTTATTTTAATACATCACGCCACATCGTGCAAACAATCGTAAATAAAACACTGAACAGGATGGAAATATCAATCTCATTGATAAATATCTCGATTTTACAAATCAAAGCATTCATAATAGTTACAGTATGTGCACTGCAGCTCTGCATTGAGTTACCCCAATTACACATAACAGCTCTAATTTCTCCAAGGCGCAACACTGAAAAATGCTTAATCCGGATTTAGACAGTCTTAGAAACAATAATTGTATTGTTGTATTGTGGCATTCACATCAGAAGGATGTCTCAAAGGACTGCCAATGTTCAGATATCCAATCAGGAAATGTCCACTAATAGCAGGGAAGGTTAGAGGTAAAAGATGGAACTCACAACAACAGCATGTTTGCTGACACATTTTCTGGTGTTCTAACCAACACAGAGAGCTCTTTATTGTAAATGTTTCAGGCACCTTCAGACTCAGTCAAGCATCTTTACATCAATGGTATAAATACCAGAGTGTGAGAACAGAACGCAGCCTCACAAGTCAAAGCCACATAGTAAAAAGGCTATAATTTATATGGCAGAAGACCATAAAGTACTTTCAGTCAGCAAATATTCAATTCTCCAAAGAACAGAATATCTTCTTGAAATCACCAACCTTTTCACCCATTACAAATACTGTTGGCACTGAAGCTCGACACATTAACAACATTGGTATATTAAAGGGGTAAAGACAGAATGAGTTATGGTGGCTGATTTATGGTGACTGCCCAGAAATTATTATATACAAATCTGTAATGTTTCCAGTGGGTGCAAGCCGCTATGAAGGTAATTAATGATATAATGACCTGGTATAAGTCAGAGCAGCATTTTGCCATTGACATAGGAAGTTTCCTGTAATAAAATGGGTGGCAGATTTCCCAACTGTCTCTTGAATTCGGCTCCTTGTTGTTTTGTCAAACAAGTGTCTGCCACATGTGGAAACTCATCGTCATACCTACAGTGTCCAAACCGGACAGAGTTCCAGTATGCCACCTAGACATGTAAAGTTGTGTGTGACTGGAATGGAATGTGCGCTCTCTCACGTGTCCCGCATGGTGCAGGGTTGAGGTTTAGCAATGCCAGACCGTACACTGAGTTGCTGCCGGTGTAACCAGCTATAAAGCTGCAGTTGGCACCAAGAACACTGCCTGGCAAACTTGCTGAGACTTCCCCAGCTGGGTAGGACACACTACTTGTCAGGGGTTTGTCTTGCAGGGTTAATAGGATCCGAATGGGAAGAATCCTTGTCTACAGTCTGCCTCTCTTTTTGTCAGGAAAGATAACATCCATGATAAAATGTGCTATCGTGGAGTCCTGTAGCTCAATGGTTAGAGCACTTAACAACAACAACTTTTATTTATATAGCGCCCTCCCTCCACACCGGAAGGCGTCTCAGAGCGCTTCCCAACCGAGACATCTCGGTTCAATTCCCAGCAGATCAGGGCAAAACCTTCCTTACTCCATACGTCTGATAATAATCCCTCAACAAAAAAAATCTATAATAAATTGGGTCACTTCAATCCACGACTGTTTATGGGACACTGATGTGCGCAATTGGCTGCTGCATTTCACCCACAAATACAGTCAATTCACTTTACAGTGTATTCTGTGAAGGGTTTTTAGATGTCTAGAAGATGTGAAAAGCACTGTATCAAATGCAAGGATTATTATTATTACTACTTGTTCCTCCAAATGTATAAACATTTGTAGAAAGTCATTGATGTGCAGTTATATTATCAGTTAAATTGAAAACTGACTGCAATACTATTAATGAAAAATTGTAAGTCTTTTAATGTTTAGCTTTGTTGCATTATATTACAATCAATAAACTGAAAAATTGAGTGAAATGGAGTTTAAAAAGGCAATACCTCTGATCTCTTCCCTTTCACTTTAGCCCTCTGAGTGTTCTTTATCTGCTCGTGGTAATCTTCCACCAGTAATGCTGCCAGTACGTAAAGTTTTTTAACCCGTAAGGGTTTAGTCCTCTTCTTAGCTTCTTCTTCAGCAATCTAAAGAAAACAGCAATATTTACAAAAGTACAACCAAACACATTAATAACCATGAACTTGTTCAAAAGTCTCTATTATTAGGCAATTCCTGAGAGTGGGGGAATAAAGGCTGAAAGGTGACTACCGATGGTGGGGCAGATAGAACAAAGCCATACAGAGACAAGCACTTGCCTAGTGAAGGGAGTAACGTATCAGGAGGGTGGTTTGGATAAAGTGAATACTCAACAATTAGACACTCATAAAGTTCAATTATAGTGATATATAACTAATGATACTAAAATGTTAAGCATCTTAAATGCGTTTTGTGTAGAGAGAGATTCCAATTGATATTGCATTCATTTTTAAAAAATAGATCAAGTTGTTTAAACATCAATCTGGCTAGAATTTCAAGCTACACTAATGAGGTGGGTTGTGATGGGTGTATCTCACTGCTCCCCACCATTTTAGTGACCAGATTTCCTAGCAGTCGATCCATCTTCGAGTTGAGAATCTGGCTTTAGTATCTGAGCAATGTCCCTGAGCAGAAAACCATTGTTCTGAAGATCACAATTTTTCTCTTTATATCTAATGCAAAATCTTTATCTACTGATATAGTGCTTTGTAGAAATGAAACAATATCTACTGATATAGTGCTTTGTAGAAATGAAACAATATCTACTGATATAGTGCTTTGTAGAAATGAAACAATATCTACTGATATAGTGCTTTGTAGAAATGAAACAATATCTACTGATATAGTACTTTTCACATCTAGAAGACATGAAATGGGTTAGTCAAATGCAAAGATTATTATATTATTAAAATCAAAACTGAATTACAAGACTGAAAATAATTAGTCAATTTTCACATGAATATTCAACAAGCAAACAATCTCTTTTGTCTTATGTGTGAAAGGACAGGTCAATAAATATCAAATGTTAAATGCAAGGTTTATTATTAAATGGATAGCTGGATTATCAGATTTCTCAAACTCAATGCTCATAACATCATAAATATCAAATGGATTACAGTCTAAGAATTGATCTATAATAAAATGATGGGCGATATTGTTTTAACAATATCCCAATCTAAAACACTAAAACAAATGCTTGAAATTGTAGAGTACGTTACCAAATGCTCTTAATACCTATATGAAATTCAACAATGTGCTATCAAGGAAACAAATTACCTTAAACATGAGCCTTGCGGCATCCAGGAAATGATGGGCCTTTCGATAAAGCTCAATAGCTTCTAGAGTTTTATTCTTCTCCAACAAATGGGACGCATACTTAGCCAAAAGGGATCCAATTTCTTTCATGTTGTGATTCTTGGCCAGCTCAACGGCTTTGTTCCACTGGAATATTATTGAGATGAGAAAAGAGGACTTTAAAATCAGTTTCATAATTCCGGTGCATAAAACGTGTGAAGTGAAGATACTTTAACAGTACTGTGGGTTGGTTAACCAAAAGGTGGATCTGAAAAAAGATGGTCAGATTTACAGCTAACATTTATGATTCAGCGAGTGCCTGTAACTGTGCTGCAGTACCATATCATTAGTAAAAACGTCAGGATTCAATCTAATTTGTGTACCAGACCAGTTACATTCTATTTGAATTGAAGCGTTTAGAGTTTAGTTGTTTGTCTGTGGCTTACCTGATTCAGATGTATACAGGTTTCAACTGCAGCTTTAGGCTGGTTGCATTTCAAGAATGCAGAGACAGCCTGTTCACACATACCCACAGTGACAAACATGTGAGCTATTTCCTGTTAAACAGAAAACAAAGGCGTTAAAAGATTCCGTTGTATTAAAAACTCTTTCGAACAATATAACAGATGACTGAAGTTCTCCACAATCAGAGGATATTCTTGTCACCATCTCAATGTTTGAGGAATTCTACTGATTCTAAAGAAGGTAAATTTCAGAATGAAGACATAACAGATGTTTTGAATGGAGGACTAGAGTTCTGTAATTCCCATTTCATTTTGCTTCAAATGATCCACCAAACAATGCTTGATTCATTTCCCTACATCTCAACTGCTTATTGCAATACCAAATGTTTAACTTCCAGTAACACTTGTAATTTTAGTCATATTATGAGAAGGCAGGATGCTATCACCATAATAATAAAAATAATAGTAATCTGTCTGAATGAACTCAGCGATATCTTATAAGAGCAGCTTCAGGTATTGCTTACAAATTGATAAAACGTATAGTTTTGTTCTACCCAAACAAAATGGCAGTCTTTTTTTCTTTTAAAAAATCTAGTCTCAAGCAGAATTATTGTGTGAAACACTAAATTAGTTGACAATCATTCGCTGAAAGGTCATTGTTTCATAATTAATTCAATGTGATCGTTTTCAAGCATTACAAACCTATCACCTATATTAATAGTTACTTCTGCTTTCAAAAGTATTCAACCTTCTAACCATAGGGTCTGTGCCGTCTGAGGCTTTGTTTAGCAGTGGTCCTTTTTCATGTGCTGATAAATTTCTATATTTTAGCTAAGCGGGGAATATTTTCTATTCAATTCTTACAGGAAGAAGTTTATTGTTCTCTGGAAGAGAGTTTGCCAGCTTCTCCAGTCCATCATAATCTTCCAGCATATAATAGCATTCTGCCAGTCGCTCCTGATTTCGTCCTTGTATGTAGTACTGAACAGCATTCATCCTGAAAGCACAAAGATGATTACATATTCAAATTTGTTTTGGTATCACAACTTTCCTCAGGCTGGGATATCATGTTACTACCTAAAGACAGCTTTGAATGTATTGAACTACTGTATTACAATAGTAATAGTATCAGCATACTTGGGAACAATCAATCTGTAAAATAATCCTCATAATAATCCTTGCATTTGATATAACTCAATCTTATCGCATCATCAAGATATCTCAAAGCATTTCACGTTTTCCACATGTACATGTAATATTGCTATATTCAATATGATTCTATGAGACTTATCATAAAGGAGAAACATATTAAACACATAAATGTAATATAAATACAAAAAATGAAGCAAAGCTCAGTGGTAATTAGTTTTGAGAATATCATCAACAATACCAGTTTTTCTCATGACAATCACAATAACAACACCAAAATTACATTTGTATAGCGCCTTTCATGTTGGGAGTATGTCCAATAATTACAACACGTGAATCTTTGGTCCTCTGTTAGTATGATGGGGGTTGTAATTTCAGTGAGAAATGTAAATAAGAGTTAGTATATATTAGTGCATTTTTAATTATATAGTTAGGAAGTTCTCAAAAGTCGTAAGCAGAGTTTTGCAAGCTATCTCAGCTGCCAACTGAGCTCCAGCAATCAGGGAAATAGTTTGCAAAGGTTCACTGCCCGAAATACTGAGCAGTTTTAGGATGCCATGGAAATGCTCAATTAAGGAAATGAAGTAAGGCACTGGCCATTTTCACCTTTACCCTGAGCCAGTCTGAATACTCTATGTCATGACACACACACACACTAGGAATTGTACATCTCAGTGTGATAATTCAGCAGAATGTGTAAATCATACACCTGCATGCAATCGACTCCAGCCAAATATCAAACTTCCACTTTGCCAATTTGGGCATTCAATTCTTGGCTGTTTTTGTGACATTGTCATTGACACATTGGCTGCTACTTTAACTTACAAAATAGTCACTACACTTTACAGTAAATCCTGTGTTTTGAGACATTCGATTGTCGTGAAATTCGCGACCAACAATAACAACAATTTGCATTTATATAATGCCCCTTAGGCAGGATATCACACTGAGAGTTTAGATATCAAAGCCAAGGAATATTTAATACATTTCATTAGATTCTGACAGATTATTTTCCACAGAAATAATAAAGAAGGGTATTCTTAGAAAGCTTTTTATGTTATGTAGAGTCTTTCACTTTGAGAGTTTTGAACATGCTTTACACAATTTGCTGCAAATTGTAGTGAGCATGTATTTTATGAGGGAATATAATATAGAAAAAGCAAGCAGAGACCCTGTACATTTTGCAAACTAGTTCCAACAAAAGTCTGGGAAATACACATTTAAATAATTTTGTAAAGTTCTATTCCTACATACCACTTTTGCCGATCAGCAAAATAGTCTCCGATTGCATTGTAAGCTTGTTCAAGGAGGGCATCATCAGCATCACCAGAGCCAGTTTTTAGTAACTGCAGGACTCGAAACCAGTCTCCCAGCTTGATCCTGAGGCTAATAGCCAGGTCCCTGCAAGGATAAACACGAACTTGCCAAAAAAAACTCTTTATCCAGACAAAATTTCTCATCTTAAAATATGCAGACACTCCGAGAATTCAGTTCAATGGGGAATTCAGTCAGAAATATTTCACCAAATAATTGACCAAAACAATAAGGTAGCAAGGCAGGAAGGACATTGTTCCAGTAGTATGTGGAGGTAGGCCAATGGAGTATAGTATCTTCAGTTTTCATTTAGTCAATCAATCCATATTCATAGATTCATCAAATAATTTTCTAGGAGTGAAAAACTGTATTTGGCATATATAGTATATGAAATAGCAAGCAGTAAGAAAATAATGTTTCATAAGATCTTAATAAGATTTCATAAGTACAGTCTAGGAATAACAGTATCATAAACTGGTTCTATTTTGCTTCAAAATATATTGAATCAAATAGTATGAATACCTTCTGTCCATGTCCAGATACATTCTTTCAGCTTCTTCAAATCTTCCAAAGTAAGCTGCAGTTTCTGCCTGTTTCATGTACTCACTTTGAAGGTTTCCCAAACGTTTTACAAACTCAATGCCCTGGTAGTCTTTACAACGGACAAAAGCCTGCTCTGCTGTCTTAAGATCAAGTTTCTGAAGAGCTGCTTCAGCAAGCAATCGCCTGGAATACAAAAAATACTCATCTCATTAGGAAATAACTATTCCTAGTGGGGTTGTGGCTGCCTGCTGTAGCGTACCTGAAGCAGCACAAACTGAAACCTCAGGTCCCAAACTAAATTCCTCAATAGGTTAATAGTTTTGCAGTTCATATATTAAAGCCAGGTCAGTCTCTTCTGGGTTGAGCATGGGTACTTGTGATTTGGGGTTAATGTTGCAAGGTTTGTTTTACAGGTTGCTAGTGCAGAATTGCTGGGGTTATATATCTAGAGAATATTAAAAATGTTATGTTTACTCGAACAAAGGACTTCTTGAATTTCTGTGAGTTTTAACAGAAGCCACCCGAGAGGGTGAGAACCTCACACCTAATAGAGGTATACAATGCTCAGTGAAATAGAGATATGTGGCAATCCCACTCTCGATTTAATCCTCACAAATGACGATGGGTTTCCACATGTATCAAAACATACAGCTAACCAAAAATACAAACAGGCCAAGAAAACTCAGAGCAACATTTTCAATTTGTCATTAGATTCACTACAGATACAAAGCTGAACAAAAAGAGATGTGATCTATCCACCTGCCAAAGGAACACAGAATAATCTTTGGATCCGAATAATGTCTATTATCAAGGGCAAAGATTATACTTGATCTAAACCAAAAGACTGAGAATCAGTAAAGGGAATAAGAGAGAGTGGACATTATGGAAGGATGAGATTAAAAGGGTTGAAAGCTTGGTTTCATCTATACCTCTCTTGTGATATTAAGAATGAATCATGATTTTGCAATTCAGTAAAATTATGCTCACATTCAATAGCCAAAATGTTTTTCACAAGGAAACATCAACCATTAATTCAAATTCCACCTTTACTTGCTAAAATTAACAAGGACAGTCGAGTAAGTTCAGACTGGGATAGTGCACAGATCTCGTGAGCATTAATCATTTTAACAATTCCAAAACAAACACATAAACTATTCCATTACTGTTCTACAGCCAAACAAACAATAACCACTTATGTACATTTTGTCCTTTGCACAGTACCCTGGAATTTGCTTTTTCCATTTTTAAAAAGATTTGAAGGTATAACATTCCATCTCCAAAGCAGAACTCTTTGAGAAGCCAAGTTGGAATTGGCTTTTCTATTTAGTTAAAGCCAAAAAGGTAACTGGAGAAATTCAAGGCACATTGGTTTTGCAGGCTATGCACTACAGAAATGAAAGCACTGCGAGAGTAAACTTCATAAAATAACTAATAAATAAATTTGGATTACATTGGAAAAATACATTCAAACAAGACCAATTTACCTTGAAATACTAATTATTTCACCATAGTTTAAATCACCCAAGTATGAATGTACAGGTCGGCCTTAGACCTGTACATTCATACATTCATACCTATAGGTAGGTGATCTAACATCACCTACCTATAGTAGGTGATGTTAGATCACCTACTATAGGTAGGTCACAATATAAGAAAGCGTGGAACAAGAAAATGTCAATTTGCTAATTAGTTCTTTACCAAAGTCTAGGATGTGGATTGTCCTCAATAAACAAAGAGGCATCTTCAATCCCAACTTTCTCTATCAAAGCTCGGCTATCACGTAGTGAACGGATTTCGAAGTTAATCATATAGTCTTTGTTTGGTTGGCTTGGTTCCTGAAAGAGAGAAATTCTCCAAATATCAAAGTGTATCCACAGACTAATTAAGCACCAACAGTAAGTCCTATATTTAAACTAACACTGTTGGAGAAACTGTTCGCACAGTGTGACGGTTTTACTGATGGATGCAATCTGTAATAATAATAATAATCCTTGCATTTGATATAGTGCTTTCCAAGTCTTCTAGACGTCTCAAAAGCGCTTCACAGAATATACTGTGAATTGAATGTATATTTGTGGGTGAAACGCAGCAGCTAATTGCGAACAGCAGCGTCCCCACAAACAGTCGTGGATTGAAATGACCAATTTATTATTAAGTCTTTTGAAGAATTATTACCCCCAGAAATGTGCTCTTGACATTATGGAAAAGGTAAGGATTAACAAATAAACAGCCATAATTGGCCAAAAGGACAGTCAAAGAGGGTTTCATGTGAGGTTTGAAAGCAAAGAAAAGGCTGAGGTGGGGTAATTCAAAGGAAAGGTGAAAGTAGCTTAGGAGCAGGAGGGCAGAGAGGCAAAGCAGAGAGATCGTGGGAGGAGAGTCACAGGAGTTAGCAAAGTGGTACAAGACCATTAAAGACATTTGAAGTATTGTGGGGCACTGTCCTATTGGAGGGCTGCTGGGTAAACGCAAGTGAAGGTGAAAATGAGATCTTAAAATTGAACCCCTGGGGAATAAGGAACCAGAGGAGCTGTGCAAGGATGGGTTTGATGGGCACAGGGAGCCTAGTGTGGGACAGGATACAGGCTGCGGAGTTCTGTATGTGCTGGTGATTCTGTATGATCTCAGTGCTGTGGGACATCCTTCCTATGTGAAAGGCGCTCTAAACATGTCATTTTGCTTGATGTTGTTGTTGTTTGTGGACTTGGGAAAGCTAACGAGCTGAGTTTACCTTAATTGTTAAATTGGAAAGAACAAGGACTTGCCAATGACTTTTGAACTGCAGTTTCTTGATTTTTAACATTTAAACCTCAAATGGAAACCCTTAAGAGTTTGTTTATGGTCAGAAATTAAGCAGTACACGATGAGAATGCATTTCAGTTTACTAAGGTGGGCTGTGTTAGAGGAAACATCTAAGTCTTACCTTTAGAATTTCATCGAGAAGCACAGACTTGATTTCCAAATCTTCAAAGTTACATATATACCCAGATGTCTGAATTGGTTCCTGTAGATATTTCAAACAATTAACATTCTCAGGAATTATTAAATATGCAAAAAATATTAACTGTACATTCCGAGGACAAATCCAATAATAATTGTTACCACAAAGCCTTCTTTCCACCTGATCCTGATCAACAAACAAATTCCAAAAGTGTGTTAACAAAAAACAAGCTTACATTTTATTGCATCTTAACAAACTACATTTTTGTATTGTGCCTTTCATGCCGCACACTGAAACATCTCAAAACATTTCACGCAAGTAATTATTGTCAGTGCAGAGACTGTTTTTGCAGATAATTAGGATTTGGAAGGGCCGAACAGTCATTGAGAGCAGGGATTCTTCCCACTCAGCTCCTGTTAATCCTGCAAGCCAAAGTCACAATGGGTAGGATGGTGCAATCTGGACCAGTAATGGGAATCATAGAAACAGGAGTAGGCCATTCAGCGCCTTAAGCAAGTTCCGCAACTCTACAAGATCATGGCTGAAGTATACCTCAAGCCTAACCGCCCGACCTTGCCCCGTAGCCCTTACTATCCTGACCTAACAAATGTCTATCCAGACAGAATTTTGCTTGATGGTGTTCTGATGGCAATCTAGGCAGTGTTAACTGCTTCAATTGCAAAAGTACTCCCAACACCCACTCTTGGCTCCTTCTAATATCTGCCTAATATTCTCTGTAATGAGGTAAGAGGAAGCACCTCCAGGGAGAGTGTACGTTCTCCACAGGAACATTTCCATGAGTGGCATACTTATGTGGAACTTCTGTACCATATGTTTCCCTAGCAACACTAGATTAACACTTGTGAAGAATCAAATACTTGGTGTGGCCAGCCATTTAGAATTCCTGTTACAGCACTAAATGCTATAGATTTGTTGTACTATTAAACTTGCCAGTGCCTTGGGACGTCCTCCCAACGTGAAAGGCGCTATACAAATGTAATTTGTTGTCAAACATTATAACCACTAGCCCTCCAATTAACACAAAAGTCTACACACAGATTTTCTTTCTAAAAAATATACCCACTTCGGGTTTCACATAAATACACATCCATGAGAGCAAATTGGAATAATCAGATTGGTTTTAATAACATATACACCAGTTTACCGCATTTACGTATAAAGTACATTTATGCACTGCATTATGTATTATATATGTGTAAAATCTCACCTCAGGATCCAAGTTTCTAAAAACATACATTCTGGTCTTTTCCATCATTGCAAACAAATCTGGGTTGTCATTTGCCCATTTCATATCCCAGACGTCCTTGCGCTCAAACTTCAGGTGTTCACCTGTCACTTGCTGTCCTACGCTGTCCACTTGTCTTGCCTCAAGGTCAAAAAACGTTAGAATTCCTGAGATGTCGATGATGGCAAGCCGGCTAGACAGACAATTTTGCAATTTATGCATTACCACAGATTATGTAGTACAGTAGTATAAAATACCTATAACATTACCAAAGTTTTTTGTCTTTGTGGTCCATACCAAACAGCTGACATCTGTACAATTTTCTGCAGTACAAAAATCCAAATTAATTTAATGTTCCTTACAAAAGATGGCTATCAATCTATGGACCGCTTCACCAGCCCTAAACACAACCATTTCACCTCCGCATCAGGAACATCGAGTGTGATACAGATTCAAAGTAAACCTTAAAAGGAAGTGAAAAATAACCAACATAGGCAAGTGTCAACTGTAAGAGACTGGATTGTTCATCAGCTTTTTAGTTTATACAACAGCCACAAAATTACACTTGTATAGAGCCTTTCACGTCAGGAGGACGTCCCTAGATGCTGGGCAGTTACTGCTTCAGACCCGAGCTTAGGACAGGGTGGGTGGGGAGTGAGGGAAGGGGGGGGGAGAGAGGAGGGGGGGTTAGGAGTTGCTAATGGGCTCATCGAAGAGAAGAGTCTTGAAGGAGGCCAGGGAGTGAGCGGGATGGAGTTCCAGAGGTTGGGAGCAGAGTGGCTGAAGGCTTGCCCACCAATCGTCGGTGAGTCGGGGACGTGAAGCAGGCCAGAGCCTGCTGAGTGGAGGGATCGGGCAGGTTGGTAAGTGGATAGGAGGTCACAGATGTAGGGTGGGGCGAGGTTGTGGAGGTCTTTAAATATGCAGGGAGATAAGTTGGATAAGAGATAAGTCATCCGCATGCATGTGAAAGTTAACCCCATGTCTGCGGATGATGACATAATAATAAATAATAAGAACATAAAAAATAGAACCAGGAGTAGGCCATCCTCAAGGTTGCCTCGCCATTTAATAAGATCATGTCTGGTAATAATCTTTGCATTTGATATAGCGCATTTCACATCTTCTAGACATCCCAAAGCACTTTGCAGAATATACCGTAAAGTGAATTGACTGTACATATGTGAGTGAAATGTTGCACACAGTAATTAAAAGATTTTTTCACAATACACTAATAATACGTTGATTAAGTACTCACAGACTGAATTAAAAACAGACTGTTTACAACCATATAATCTATGACACTCAGTATTTTAAAGAGTGGATCATGTCTCCTCAGTCTTCTATCCAGTGAAAGTACGTTCAGCTCTGCAAATTTCAGTGATAGTTGCTCAATATTATGTGAGTAAATGTGTGTGTATATATATATATATTTATAAATAAAAACTTACCTGGAATTACAGTTTAGCAACAGTTGATAACCTCTGCAGTTCAAGGCATACTTCTGGGCCAAACAAACATTGGGTAAACTATACTTCTGAATCTTTCCAGATTCACGACCCTGGAGATTTCAAGTATGTGTAATTAATTTCTATACATAAATCAGTCCTAAATCTTTGCATTAGATTCCTAGGAGTCAAATGTTACATCTAGCAAAACTAATACAGTATTTGTTTTCATTTGCCTTTCCTAAACTCCAAGATAGTCAGCAATGAAAGCCACATGAAAGTGGTTTCTATAATGGTAAAAAAAAACATATACAAATTTACATTTATAAAACACATCTCACATTGGGAGGATGTTGAAACTACTTAACACAATTAGCTAGGCAGCCACGCTAGGGGTGGAAGCCATGTTGGTAGGGGAGGGAAAGATGACCAAAAATATGGTCAAAGGGATAGGTCTTGAGATGGGCCTTGAACAAGGCGAGGGAAGAAGTCGGAGGATGGAGTTCCAGAGTGTGAGCGAAAAAAGGCTAACGTCCGGCCACCTATAGTAGGGCAGATTGGGTGGAGAACATCAAGAAGGTCACAGCTCATCAAACAAATGCATAGGACAGGTCAGTAAGGTTTGATGAGGTTGAAGGCGGAGTAAGACAAGAGGCACTTAGAGGTAAGAGGAAACTGAAACTGCTGCCTGAGGATGGTGAGCAAGATAAGAATAGGGCTGATAGTGTAACAGAGCTTGGTGCAGGAAAGGACACACACTGGACAGTGTATTATCATAAAACACAGGAGTCCAGCTATGAACAGTCAAACCATACAGTGGCATGTACATTTATAGTAAATGTCAACACTTCTAAAATATTCTATTCATAAAGTACATAGGGGCTTGGGAATGTCCAAGACTGGAGAAAAGCATTGCGATCCATCTGGTGCTCCAAAAACTAAACAAGAACCAGACACTACTTTCCTTTCTACCTTTCAATCAAATTCTTTGCCAAACATCTATCAAATTCCCTCTTGAATTTGCTAACAAAATCTCCCAATGCGTGCTATTCCACATGTAGTATTCAACACTGCATAAAATCAGATAGAACCAACAGCTCACATTCCTTCTGAGATGAAGTTCACATCCCTTTATTGTGGAGTTTGTGACTATGTTAAACATATTATTCGGTATATTTAAGTAGCTTTACATGAAGAAAACACTTTAAGCTAAATAAGCATTGGTACTTACCACTATTAATACTTTATCAGACGCTGTGATACAGCAGATTGGGTCCTTCGTTGCCTAAAATACAACAATGAACTCAATAAAAATGGTAACATGCCAACAGTTAATTCTTAAAATGAACCTTAACTTGTGGCGGTTGGGTTGGGGGACGTGGATCAGGCTGGAGCTGCTGAGCGGAGTGGGAGGGCAGGCTGGTAAGGAGGTTACAAGGCTACAAAGGTAGGTTGGGGCGAGGCCATGGAGGGCTTTGAAGGTGAAGACCAGGATATTATAATACTATATAATAGTTAATAATAATCCTTGCATTTGATATAGTGCCTTACCACTTCTTTGAGATGTCTCAAAGTACTTCACAGAATAACTGTAAAGTGAAGTGACTGCATATTTTGTGGGCGAAATGCGGCAACCGATTGACACAGCAGGGTCCCAAACAGTCATGGATTGAGTGACCAAATTTTAAAAATTTAAGGAATTATTACCCCCAGAAAAGCAATCCGTCAATCAACCAAGTTCCTACGTACTACTAGGTACTTCCTAATTACATCCTTGCCACAACCCACTCTGCCTTCCCCCACCTCCGCAACATCGCCCGGCTCTGCCACTGCCTCAAACCGCAGGCAGCCAAGACCCTCATATATACATTCATAACATCCAGGCTTGGCTATGCAAACTCACTGCTAGTCAGCCTCTCCAACTGCTCCCTGCATAGGCTGAAGATCATCCAGGACTCTGCAGCCTGTGTCCTCTCCAACATCAGGCTCCATGACCTATCACCCTCACCCGACTCCACTGGTTTCTCATCACACAGCAAATACAGTTCAAGATCGTAGTCCTCACCTTCAAAGCCTCCATGGCCTTGCTCGCCCCTACCCCTGCAACCTCCTTAACCTGCTACCAACCTGCCCGCTCTCTCTGCTCAGCAGGCTATGGACTGCTTCATATCCCCTGCCTCACCCACCAAAGCATTGGCAGGTGGGCCTTCAGCCACTCTGCCCCCACCCTCTGAAACTCCATTCACTTGTGAGGCAAGTGCACCAACTGAGCTACAGGACTCCACTAGACAATATGCTAAATATGTTCCTGTTAGGTAATTTAATAGCCTATTTTTTAATCAGCTAAATGTTTACTTTTTTCTCCTTCCAAATTCAAATAAATACTTTGAGTTTCTTCACAACACATTTTTACTGGCTTGGTAGTATTATGGATTCCCAAGTCAAAGAAACTGAATATGGAATATAACTACAATTTTTTTTTGTGAAAATTGATGGTAAAAGTCTACTTAACAAATCTTCAGTAATACAGTATTTCTTCCCAATTTATCCCTTAATATCCCCTCTACTAGGAACATTATTCAACCAATTCATTTGTGTCAGTCATGAATTCAATACAAATATCAAAAGTAAAGACTTCCACTCTTCACTGTCCGTGGTTGTGCGAAGAAAAACAAATCCTCATCATGAAGGCCAAAATTCTAGGTTTAACAAACAAACTCCTGAATTAGTCATAAGATCTCTATTTCAGATGAATAAGAGTCCAAAAGATGCCAACCAGGAAGATAGTACAGTAAAAGCCTGTTTATCCGTGACCCGATCAACCGTAACTTCCATATAACCAAAAAAAAAGGTGCCCATTCGATTAACCGGATCTTATCCAGCACAATTGCTCTGGCGCATTTAATGAGTCGATTGTCGCAGGAGAGCACAGTATGATTAGCTCTGAACTCAAGATCCTTGTTCTCACTTTCAAGGCCATTCACGGCCTGGCCCCCGCCTATCTCTCTGACCTACTGTTTTCCTATCAGCCTGTGCCCACACCCTCTGTTCAGCAGCCTCAGGCCTGCTCCGCGTCCACCGCCCTAACCCCCCAACCATCAGTGGCCGGGCTCTCAGCCTCTCTGCTCCCACACTGTGGAACTCCATCCCACAGCCCCTCCCCCTCGCTTCCTCCCTTTCCTCCAAGACCTTCCTCTTCGACCGCGCCTTCGGCTGCCCCACTAACTCTCCCCCCTCCCCCCCTCTCCTTCCCCTTCCCCAACCATCCACCCCCCCCCCCCCCCCCCACCCCCGCTCGGGTCCTGACCTGACTGTTCAGCACTTTGGGACGTCCTCCCAACGTGAAAGGCGCTATATAAGTGCAATTTTCTTGTTGTTGCCGGTAGTGCACTTCCGGATCTGGGTCTTAAAGGGGCAATGTTTTTCCTCTCCTGTTTCTCTCTGTCCCTCTTTTTCTTTCTCTCTGTCCTCTCTAAATCTCCCTCTCTCTTTCTATCTCTTCCCCTTTCTTTCTTTCTCTCTCTTCTGACAGATACTGTATTACATTGCTTGTGTAGCCTGACGGTATCATGGGTTTAAACACGGTTTTGGTGGGGATGGGGTGGAAGAAGGAGAGAAAGGCAGGGAGAGAGAGAGAAGGTGGGGGGGGGAGAAAGGGAAAGAGGGGGGGGAGAAAGAGAGAGAAAGAGAGGGAGAGAAAGAGAGAGGAGTGGGAGGGGGGGGAGAGGTGGGGGAGAGGAGGGGAGAGAGAGGGGGGGTGAGTTGATTAATTTAGATGGAAAATGAGAGGAGTGGAGGGGGGTTGGTTTGGATCCATTGAGATGCCAGACTGACTGAGTGTGTGTGTGAAAGAGAGAGAGGGAAGGAGGGAGAGAAAGAAAGGAAAAAACAAGAGTACCCCTTTGATTGTGTGCTGTGTTTATAGATATTTATTGCTTTATTGGTAAGTATCCATACAATATTCTGTTATTATTTAGTCTATTATTAATATGGTATGTTTAAAAACTGTTAATTTTTAAAAAATGTTTTAAGTTAATTTTTTTTGTGTTGGGTTTTTGGCAGCTGGCCGCCCGAATATCCGGCACACGGTTTAACCAGCATTGGCCAGGTCCTGAGGGGGCCAGATAAACGGGCTTTTACTGTACTGTTATTGGAGGCATGAGGAATTTTACACCAAATATTTTGATCCCTTTTTCAATTCATACACATACTGAATTTGTAAGTAAGTTTCTGTTTGACAGAGATTGTAGGAGTTCTCATTATTGGCTATAGATAAAAAATCTGGAGCCTATAGATATTTCTTTAACTGAATGAACTGAGAAACTGTAGCAATGTTTCTCTACAGCTATTAAGTTATTATTAGTGCTACATTTATAATGTAAAAGTGGTCACTCCATTCTTATAAACAAATCTTTCTGAATTTAACAATTTATTTATCTTCCAAAGCAGACTTACTATTTTAAAGCACTGCTCATATCCAGAGCCAGTCCAATGATCCAGGCTATTTGTGTAGCTACCACATGCATCCTGGACTTGTGCCATTTATTTTCAGAAGTCTGTGCTTTATCCAAAACTCTGCAGCTACTGTCCACTCCCACATCAGGCTCTGTGATCCCATCACCCCCACCCGGCTTCACTGGCTCCACATCCCTCAGAGGATAGAATTCAAGATCCTCGTCCTCACTTTCAAGGCTATCGACGGCCTTAACCCTCCTACCTCTCTGACCTGCTGACCCCATATCAACCCGTCCGCGCTCTCCCTTCAGAATTCTCTGGTCTGCTCCATGTGTCACGCCTGAAAACCAATCCAGAAGAATCTGAGCCAGAAAAACCTAGCTACTGGCTGAGGAAGGTTCCAGAACATGCAAAAAGCTATTTTAACACAGATCATCAGAGTAGTTGCAAGTGCAAAATGTCTCAACAGTATTGGAATGTGTCTCCAAATCAGAAATATGTTTTGATTTTTACAAAAGTCATCAAACTCCAATATCTCACCTAACAAATCTAATTACCAGTGTAGTAGTGTAAAATGGGTGTATATTAGCAAGCCTTCTCTTCATGTTCACATTTTCCTGATGCTTTCGTCTTCCAACCCTAGAATGAGTTATTTGTGCAAGCAAATCTTAAAACCAGAATGGAAAATTTACAAATTTACAATTAACAATTCATTTAGTAATCTCTGTCACTATCTCACTATTCAATGTTGATCAACCATATATGATCAACCTGCTATTGGTTACCCCATTTCTACCTTTAATATCATAAACATTGTGTAAAAGTTGCAAAATTGAATTTATTGAAACAGAATACTCCAGAGATAAAAAATCCTAGCGAAAAACACGGTTTAAATCCAATTGAAAGAAAACTTTGTTTCAAATATATTCCTATTAATAACTAACTAGGAACAACTATAGTTACTAATCATTTTCATAAATTGCATTTCATATTGGATTCCTGCAAGATATTTATTCAATCCCACTGCCCTCTCCATTTCTATTCTCCAAGTATTTATTTCATATCTCTGAAAATTCACCACAGCCTCTGCTTCTACTATCCTAGCTGTGGATTCCACATTGCAACAACTCTCTATGAAAATATATTGACCCAGAATTTCCTTTCACTTTTCTTTTGACAACCGTATTTCCATTTCCTGTAGTCACTGGCTCCACAACCTGTGACAATCTCTTCTCCCTAATGTTTTGACCCTACTTTTAACCATCAGAAATATGAAAAGGTGTGGCGTAGCCTCCACAGAAATGATATACAGTATAAAGATTCCGATGTACAAACTGCACTAATGCAGGTAACTGCATTAAACTGTATCTGTTTTGGAGGGAAAAACACAACAAACAAAATGCGGTTTTGTTTCAGCAAATATATTTGTAATACACTTTTAATATTTAAGAAAATAAGACATAGGTGGAAAGAAAAACTTACTGAGAAAGCCTTGCTAAAATCCAGAGAACCATCTCCTGAACTCACTGGTGTTTCATCAATGTGATAAATTCTATTGAAAGGAGAGAAAGTGAAAATGATGGGTCAAGTAAAATACCAACACATTAAGAATGCACAAATTGTATTTTTAGTGAAATATTCAGAAATGCTAAAAGAAATGTTCAGATAGCTATCCTGATTCTTATACTGTAAAAAAAATTGCATCTTCTAATTATCAATTACCAGGATAGTTTACCAGTGTAGTAAAATTAAAATGGGTTCAAAGTCAGAATTTTTCAATTATAAAATTTGTATGTTACATCACTCAAATAATTTATCTATAATTAATATAGACTCAATATAATCTACCATGAATCGCTTTAAGAAATCCTCCTGACTTGAAAGGAAGAATATAAATGTTAATTGTATTGTATTAAACACCATCTATTTTGTAAGCGCTAAAGTAGCAGACATTTTGATCGTCAGCCTGCTGCTTTAGAGTTTCCTGCTATATCCATGCAAGTAGCATTGACAGTGACCCGATAACCTGAACTTGGTCACTTTTCTTTTGGTACAGAAACGAGGTACCATCAGAGAGCAAACTGGCTGGCTTCATTCATGTGTAGCTGGCTGGCTATAGCAGAATAATGAGGCTGGAGAAGATTGCTAGTGCAGATGTGGACATAAAGGGATTTGTATGACTGGATGTGCCAAATAATTTTTTGGGTGAGGATGAGGATCTTGAAGTTGACCTGTTGGGATTCAGTGGCGTCTGACAAGAAAGAAAGTGACAGGCCTATGAGGTTTTGTGAGGTTAAGGATGTTGGTAGCTGAGTTTTGGAGGGTACAACAAAGTAAGCTGGCATTGGGGGAATTTTGAAAAGTCGAATCAAGAGTTGATGAAGGTGTGAATTAGTTGCATTGATTGGAGATAGAGTTTGGAGGTGGCCAATGTGAGAAGATGCAGAAAAGCACTCTTGTTCATGGACTAGATGTCAGGAATAATAATAACTAGCTATACCCCCGCGTAACATAGTGTTTTTGAACGTTTATTCGTTATTTCAAAACTTTTTTAAAATAATGTATTTGTTGTTTACAAAAAAAAGTGTGAGCTTTAATCAGTTGGTTGTTTTTCTTGTTGTTTTTTGTGGGGGTTTTTTTAAAGGTATACTGGTTTTTGTTTTCCTTTTAGAAGTTCATTGTTACAATTGCAGAAACATACCTTAACATACCTGCGGAAATATACAGTATATAGATTCTGCGAAGTGCTTTGAGATGTTTCAATGACACGATAAGGCGCTGTATATATGCAATGATTGTTATTATTATTATTATTATTACTACATTATTCCAACTCTAACCAGGCAAGTGAATTGCCGCTGTGTCTCATTGTGTATCTCTCTCTCTCTCTCTCTCTCTCTCACACACACACACATACACACACAGCCCCTCTCCTTGCTGTATCATCAGATTTGACACAATGCCATCCACATCAGGAGGACACAATTGTGGAAACATACCCAAGGCTTTTATATCTATATATATATATATATATATATATAGATATAGATATAGATATTAATCATTGCATTTGATATAGCACTTTTCACATCTTCTAGATTTTGCAAAGCGCTTTACAGAATATACTGTAAAGTGAATTGACTGTGTAGTTGTGGGCAAAACATGGCAGCCAATTATTACGTACAACAGTGTCCCACAAATGGTCATGGATTTAAATGACCAAATTATTGTATGTTTTTTTGGGGGGAGGGGGGGTAGCAGGGGGCATGAAAGAGAACTGAAGGTTGAATCAAATGCCAAATTAATACATTGGTTCAGTGAGGTGGAGAGAGAAAGAAAGAGGCCCAGGAGGTTAAGGCAGTTAGAGTCAGAAGCATGGGGGTTATTGGTGGGAGCCAAGAGTTTCTGTCTTGCCCATTTTTCGCTAAAGAAAGTGGAGCTCATCCAGGGCAGACAGGCAGGTGGTCAGAATATCAGTAATACCTGCAATAGTTTTCAACTAGAGTTGGCAAGAAGATAAGTCCAACTATGAAAACTCTTTCCACCCTATTGTAACATCCCATTGCTTCTGGTTGACCAAGATAAGCCCATGACTAAACAATTGAGTTGCATCTGTAGCAACTGGTACCACTGACCTCTCCCGTCCCTCCTTTCTGGTCCTCGCCACCTGGTTGATTTCCATGGCGGTAAGTTTCTTTGCCACACGATATTGCCATATATAGAATGCTTCTTTTGAGGCAACAATCACATGGGTTTTTGTCACAGTTACAAACAACGGATCTGAAACAAAAAGTGTACTTCACAGTTTTAATACAGTTTGCATCCAGAAATGGCAAATTACAAAAGAACCTTGTCAGTAATAAAATTTACAATTGCTAGGAATTATACTTTGGCAATGTAAGAGACAATATTTTGCATAACTAAAAGATCTTAATAACTGAATGAATTTCTGGAATTTGAGCATTCCCATCTATATTAGTTTGTGTTAGTCTAAATACCTAATGCATACAGCTTGAAGAGTATCCTAATAAATATCTGATTTGATTTATTGGGAACATTACTATTTTCAAATACTGAAGGAAATCTTTTAAATTTCAGAAATTGGGCAGTGGATCACCTATATTTAAGAAGACATATATTTAAAAATACTTTATTTAACTTGTTTACTTGGAGTTCATCCGAAATCCCCCCCTTTCCCACCACCCTCCCCATCCCCGACCCCAGCTCGGGTCTGAAATAATCACTGTCCAGCACCTTGGGATGTCTTCCTGACGTGAAAGCCGCTATACAAGTGTCATTTTATTGTTGTTGAACGCTGATTTGGTTAATAAATATTAGATTTTTATAGATTTGGGGAATATCCTTAATCTTCTTTATTTAGCAATAAGATTTTTTTTGAGAGTTTCTTACAGCTGAATGTAAGATTGAAAATAGTAAATTATTAAAGAACTGGATTAAAGAAGGATAATATTTCTCTGTCAAAACCTTTTTTAAAAATAGATATCTTATCTATTTTATCTAGAGAAGAATAATCTGAAGTAAAAATCAGAGTGTTAATAGTGTTACATTTTTATACTGTGTGTGAAAACTGCCAATGTATGACTTATAGTCTGGAGGAAAAAGGACATTCTTTACATCCTATTATTTTTATAGATCGTTAGCTAACTTGAAAGCTATTATTGAATACTTTTCTCCTTACTGGACATCATCTATGCATGAATGAGAAAATTGGCGCAAAAGCTGAAAATTCCGAAATCGTACACCAGCATTATGTTAACAGAACCCATCAGTTTTTCTCCACCTCCTAGTACATACAGTACTTTGTGCACCAAAGCCATTCCACACAGAAAAGGAATTTTGCAGGATGTCAACGAATCAGAAAAAGAGAGGAAAAAATAGTGCCTGCATCTGTAGTGCAATGATGAAGGGTACGGAGGACAGTAAAACTGTGAAACTCATTCGCAACTCAAGACAAACAATCTTAAACAGTTAGTAAAAAAAAATGCTTATAGCAGTAAGAAGCATCGTGGTAGAAAATATTCAACTATCAGCTTTAAAAATAATAAATGTAAAATATAATATATTAGGCTACATTATTGCAAAGATTAAACATTGATTACATTACAAAGATTTGAGGGGCTTTGAGAAGTCTCAGTGACATGATAAGGCGCTATATCAAATGCAAGGATTATTATTATACCTTTTCTTGGTTCTTGCTGCTAATCTAAAAGCTACAAACAATTGAAATTCCACAATTTCAATATTTGGCAAATGAATATCTCACAATATTATTTCAACCAATGTGTTGCTTACCAATCAAAATAGTGTGAAACATGTTAAAAGAAGTGTAACATTGATTATTATTGTAAGGAATTGTTCCTAGCATCAAACCTCAACTCATCTTTCTCTATCCTCAACTTGGGACCTCTTGTCCTGCTACAGAAATATTTTTCTGGATTTCACAAAAGTTCATTTTTTTCCCAAATGGGTGTGCTCCTGTTCTGCCAGGTTTCTATTGATGAATCCAGAGATTAGAGTCTCTGTAGATTAGTCAGCAGTTTAGTATCATTATCTGAAAACAAACTGACCAAAAACTTCTAATTATTCCCCATTTTACTACTCTTAATCCAGATTAGCATCTTTTTATATCTACTTAAATAATGTGATAAAAATGAACTAAAATCCAAATTTCTTACTCACCAATGTCAATATATTTTGAATCCAAAGGTGTTCCAATCGAATTACACAAAACAAGAACATACTAAAATAGGAGAAAATTAAAACATGAAATCAAAATAGTGCCAAACAAGCTCCACTGTACACATATCTAATCAAATTCACTGGATATATTCCAATTGACATGCTGTAAAATAATTATTAAAGGAATTCACACTGTCGGTCCAAACACATTTCACACAAATTAAGTTTGAAATTGGTTACCATAGCAATCACAGTGTCCATCTCACTATCTTCCTTTGAATGCAGCATAGGAATAAAGAGGACAATTTAAACCAGTGACAAGCATCAAATCACAAAATGAAAGCAATGGGGATAATTTCCTTAGTTGTTTGCTAATCAAGAATTTATGAACATTAATTAAAGCCAAATATTTAGTCAATTAAAATAATACTTCAGTATGTACTATACAGTGGATTACAGTAAAAGCCTGTTTATCTGTGACCCAATCAACCGTAACTTCCATATACCCGTGACCTCAAAAAAAGTCCCCATTCGATTAACCGGATCTTATCCGGCACAATCGCGGTGGCACATTTAATGAGTCGCACTAGAGTACAGTACAATTAGTTCTGAATGTTGCCGGAAGTGGCACTTCCGTTTTTTTCATCTTAAAGGGGCACTGTTTTTCTCTCTCTCCCTCTTTTTCTTTCTCTCTCTCCCTCCTTCCTCTCTCTCCCTCCTTCCTCTCTATCTCTCCCTCTCTTTCTATCTCTTCCCCTTTCTTTCTTTCTTTCTTTCTTTCTCTCTCTCTGATGGATACTATGTATTGCCGGTGTAGCCTGACTGTATCGTGAATTTATACACTGTTTGGTGGGGGTGGGGTGGGAGGAGAGAGAGGCAGGGGGAAAGAGTGAAGTGGGGTTGGGTTTGGAGTCATTGAAATGCCAGACTGACTGAGTGTGTGTGTGTGAAAGAGAGAGAGAGGGAAGGAGGGAGAGAAAGAAAGAAAAAATAGAGGTAAAGACACTACAGTCCACCGTTGTAGAAGTTTGCTTTGTGATTGTGTATTGTGTTTATAGACTGTAATGGATATTTATTGTTTTATTGTTAAGTATCCATACAATATTCTGTTATTATTTAGTCTATTATTAATATGGTATGTTTAAAAAAAAGTTGTTTTTTTTGTGTTGGGTTTTCGGCAGCTGGCCGCCCGAATATCCGGCATGTTGTTTAACCGGCATTGGCCAGGTCCCGAGGGTGCCGGATAAACAGGCTTTTACTGTACTAAGAATCTACATAGTACAACCAATTTACATGCTCTGGAGATTGAGACGCAAAACAAAAAGGGATAGTATGGTTGGAGCTGATACTACAGAACACCATGCAGAAATTTGAGGTGAAGAGGACTGAATTTCTAGACCTTTTGAGAAGCATGATTTGAAAAACGTCCACTGATTTAACCATATTATTACTCCATCTTCTACTTGAATATTTTGAAGCACCTTAGGGATTTAAAGGAAGGTAAGGAATGGTAAAATGAACATCTGCTCCTTGAGGACAAACTACCCAGAATGTATATTGACTTATCCCTTGGATACTTAGGCTTATTTTACAATTATCCAGGATAAAGACCAGCTGAGTTCTAACTCAGTAAAACGCTGTCATAATGTGTTTTATTTGCTTACAGTGTGGTTGGGAGGTGGGTTCCATTATTTAAACGCTCTGGGATGCTACCCATCATGATGGGTGCTATATAAATGCAATTTGTTGTTGTTGTTATTTGCTTACCAAATAAACCCAAAATGTGGGCAACTGCTCCATTGGTGTTACAAGTTGTCAAAGTCCTGAATAGCTGATTACAGGTCAGTGAGTGGCCTGCACTCTGGCACCTTGCTTGTTAACAATGCAGTGCCCAGAAAGCTATGCTAGTGGCATGTGTCGACCAGAGTTTTTAAATATATCTGTCTTTCTGTTTGCTTGTACAGTGAATGCAGAATTGAGGAACATTATTGCACCCCACTAAAGCAGTTGCTAGGACTTTATGGATCCCTAACTATCATCCTATCATCTTCTAACAGAGATTCACTCAATGTCTAATCGGGGGATGGGGGGGTGGGGTATGGCTAGTCTGAAATTATAAAAGAGATAACGTTCTTATGTAATAAGACCCATAATAAATTGGTCACTTCAATGCACGACTGTTTGTAGGACGCTGCTGTGAGCAATTGGCTGCCATGTTTCGCGCACAAATATAAAGTCAATTAGTGAATTAGTGAATTACAGTATATTCTGTGAAGTGCTTTGAAAACAACAACAACAAAATGACATTTATAGAATGCATTTCACGTCGGGAGGAGAGTCTAGAAGACAGGAAAAGCGCTGCATCAAATGCAAGGATTATTATTATTACCATTATAGAATGAAGTGATTATTGTAATAGAAACAGTATCTTACCTGAGAAGGACTTTCATCAGCTTTAGTTGCTAAAATGCAAAAATCCCCACATGTGGTGATGGATATGAGGCTCTTGACATACTTTACATACTTTTCATTGTTCTTGGTGTCCCAAAAGACGACACAGTACTCCAGCCGGTCAGGCCTGGTATACGCATATACTACTGTGTTGGAGCAATAACCCCACTGGAAAAACAATAAAAATAGTCACGTTGAAAACTTTTTTGTATTATAGTTTTCAATACAAAATCAATTTAAAAAAAGCAAAACTTTAATGTCAATTAAATTGAATTTCTTTTGATAACCTCTAACTGTTTTAGGATTCGAATCCCCTTTGTGAGGGGGATTGTGAGTTGTGGTTAAAATGTGGAGTACTCGCCCCAGAGTGGTGGGCTTCATAGAAACCAATAATAGATTTATAGAGGGAACTAGATAAGGTATCTAAAATGAATTAATCGGCAGGGATGTAGGGAAAAGTTAGGTAAATGGCACAACATTATTCACTCTTTCATAAGAGTTAGAACAGAAAATAAGGGGACAAATGGTAAAGTTCTATGGTTTTACAGTAAAATATGCAAGCTGCCTTCAATGAGCTTAACTGGTAGGTAGGATAAGAGATAAATTAAACCTTTAACTCAATCAGTGTCAATATTTAATATCTTAACTAATTACCCAAATATAGCAGAACTCTGTAACAAGGTGCCTCATTATAATCTGGGTTCCCTGTGAATCTGCCACCAGCATTGCCTACTTCCAGTTATTAGGTCTTTTCCTGACATCACTTCAGGATTGGTGGCATCATGGCATAAGAGCTGACTAGTGATTATGCCCCATAATAATGTTGGTCAGGATTTTATAGATTCCCCCTCCTAACCCGATCCCCCCGCCCCATCCCACCTTAACTGCTACACTATAATGGTTCTAGCTGTAGTCCACCAACGTGAACCACATGATCAGTCTCTGAATTCTAGCCTTCAGAGAAGAAGCAAATAATCTTGGCTGAGTTGAACACTTTTCCCACAACTCAATTTGACTGACAGTCTTCTATGTAATCTGTACTGGGATTTGTTCCACAACAAATGTTACACCTTTGTAGGAAGGAACTGTCTGTCTACAAGCAGTAAATAACAGATTTTATGGACTGAATCTTTTTAAATGTTTATTAGTACTTTACAGCAGAGGTTCTCAACCAGGGGTACATGGACCCAAAGGGTACAAAATAACTTCCAGGGGATACCGGTGGCGGTACATTGATCTATTCAGCTCTCTTATTTAGTGTTTTATAGCCTTCCAAATTGTATATTTCATTGTTATTCCCCTGGTTGTGTATGTGCTAGTTATTTTGTTATTTAAGAAAAGCTTGGTCATAAAATGCAAGTGGAATGAGGGGGGTGGTGTGTGTGTGTGTGTGTGTGTGGTTGGGTGGGGGTTACACGATAATGTTGAAAATTAACAAGGGGTACATCAGCGAGTTGTTCGAATCTGGAATGCATTGCCTGAAAAGGTGGTGGAGGCTGATTCGATAACAACTTTTAAAAGGGAATTAGATCTTTATTTAGGGAGAACAGGTCTATTAGGCTATGGGGAGCGGGCAGGGCAGTGGGATTAAATCGCTCTTTTCAAAGAGCCGGCACAGACTAGATGGGCCAAATGGCCTCCTTTTGTGCCGTAAAATTCTATGAATCTATGAATTACTGAAAAAGGTTGAGAACCACTGCTTTACAGTGTTCAAACAGCAACAAAATTCCTAAAATGTTACTGATTAAAACTAGTGCAGATCAATAAAACATGATAAAGAATTGTATACAATTATACTGTGAACCACTTCTTGCAAATGAAAGGATAGCAGTTCATTTTGAGTAAACAATTAATTACAATGCTTTAAAATTCATCTAACAGGTCACAAAATCATCTATCTCACTATAAGAATCTCATGCTCTTTCTTTTTTTTAAATTATATAAATAGACAAAATGCATTTCAGGATATTTAACCCCCCCACAGCCTAAAGTATGTTAAATAAACAAATTGCCTTGGAAATTAATCAACCATTTGTAGAGTCCCATAATTCTCATAATTATATCATTTATAAATGTTACATCGTAGAATATATTATTAATTACTAATATTTTAGCAAATGTCTCTGGGATTATCTGATTACTTGCAAGGTTGGTAATATTCAAGGTACAGTAATAGGGGGAAATTAAAAAGTTTTCCTAAGTAACAAGAAGTGGATGTTAATGTGAATAACTAGTGAACATTAAAACAGAAAATAAGTGATGTGTGTGTAATGGATGAATGTCCATTAACAAAAGTGACAGATCTAAAAGAAATTTTAAGGGGTTGGTGAAAATGTGGAACTCTGCCAAATGCTGTAGAGAGGAAGAGAGGTATGTGGAGGCTAGGAAGTGGCTATTTTAGGATGGAGGAGAAAATACATTCATCTAGCATTGTAAATCTAAATTACAATTTCCTCTGAGTCGTGAGTCAGTAATAAGAAGGCATTGAGGCTTTATCCATAAGTGGAGGAGACCAGAAGAAATGTTTCCAGAAGAAAGAATATTTAATGCTTCACCACGAATGGCTGTTGAAGCTGAGTCCAAGACAACGCTCAAAATGAAATTGGATAAATATATACGGCAAAGCTGATTGGGGAAAGAATAGGAGGATGGGATTTCAGAACCTAGTTCCATTGAGTGGAACACTTATTATCACAATAGAATGGCTTATTCTGTGCTGTAAAGGTTTGTGATTCTTTAACGTCAAATACACCAGTCATTTTAGGATGTGAATGGAAATCATTTACCTTATAATCTGGTCTAATATTTGCAAAATAAATAAAAGAATCAACAGCAAGTGCAATTCTCAGTCCTCCTCCTTCCCATGATGCCGCATACATCTGCTTGCCAGGGACTTTTAATGTGCGTAAATGCTACAAAAAGACAAGATGAAAAATAAACACAAATGCAATATATACAGAGAAGTTTTTAAAATTACTTGGTAGTGTTTCCTGCACACTAAGTAGGTAGGAAGTCACAATTAGCATTCACTTGATGAAAACAACAATAGCACAGGCAGCATCTCACAGCGCTTCACAGCAGTGGACTTGAATACTGTTTGGTGACACTGCTCTGTACAATTGGCTGCTGCATTTCATCCACATAATATACAGTCAATTCACTTTACAGTATATTCTGCGAAGGACTTTGAAAAGTCTGGAAGACGTGATAAGGCAATATATCAAATGAAAGGATTATTATTGTTATAATGGACCCTTAAAATGATTTACTAGTGTTGCTCTTTCATTTTTAAGCTTGAATGTCATAATCATTTGACTGACATGTATAGTATGGTTGGAGTATCCATTATGGTTCTACAGAGAAAAATATACTGTACGGCAAACAGCATCAGTACAAGGCCCCCTTTTCTAATCCTGCACCTGTTCAATATTAAATATGTAACTTTCATTTCAATAGCAGATGTATACTACATACACACAGCTTCAGTTTCTTTAAGCAAAAAATGACTGTGCTGGTAAAATAATCCCACCTTGCTGTTTTACACTACACTGTGAGATACTGTGATCCAGTACGTCTATTCATCAGAAGTGAGAGATGCCAGAGAAAACTGGGTTCTTCATTTCAGTTTTCACAATATGCAATGGTTCTATTTGTTTGCATAACAGATTGCTCCCTTTGTTAACCCTCTGACCATAAGCCAAAAGAAATTAGACAACTACCAATATATACTACTTACTAAACTCACATACCAAAGAGGGGAACTGGCATGGTAAACATTAACTCTAAATGTACCAGTAGCTTTAAAATCCTCTGACATTTGTTTATTGAGAACTAGGTTCAACTTTCAGATCCAAAAACAGAAATGGCTGGGAACCCTCAGCAGGTCAGGCAGTATCTATAGAGAAAGGAAAGCGAGTCAACGTTTTGGGTTGTTCTGTTCGTCAACCAGAAACGTTGACTCACTTTTCCTGTTTCCATAGATGCTGCCTGACCTGCTGAGTGTTCCCAGCGACTCCTGGTTTAGTTTCAGATTTCCAGCATCGGCAGTATTTTGCATTGTTGTCAACTCTCAGATAGCCACTACCACATAGGATCAGGGAATTGAATTTGCTCTTATGCTTTCAATTCACTTAGAATAGTTGGTTTGATTTGCTTTTTGGTTCATCCTTTTTTCTGTGATGACAAATAGATAGGTTTCACTTTTCATCTAAATATTGGTTTGGGATATATTCGTGAGCAGCTGACTCAACAAACAGTAACTACACTTTATAGCATATCCGTCCAGCGTGAAAGACGCCAAATCAAAATGCAAAGATTCTTATTACAGTATTATACGTTTGTTATGTGGAAAGACTGATGAAGAGGAAAGTCTCTCACCTCACCAAAAGGAGTGTAGAACTGCACAACATTGACCTGCTTGTCTTGAGAAGGTGACAGCTGGGAACCAGCCACTGCCAACACACTTCCACAGTAGTTCCACTGTATGCCAACCACATTCATACCAGTGTCAATCAGGACAGCATCTATTACAAAAGGATGAAAAACATTGCATCCTGCAGTACAAATACAAGTCAATCTGGCTCAGCTGGTGGCTGTCTCACCTCTTAGTCAGAAGGTTGTGGATTAAAGGCACATGTCAAGGTTCAGAATTTATATTTAGTCTGACACTCCAGTACAGTACTAGGGACATGCCTTATTGTTGGAGTTGCCATCTTTTGAATGAGACGTTAAACCAAGGTCCAGCCTGCGCCTGTTCAGGTGCACAATAACGATCCCATGGCACTATTTGAAAAGAGAAGGAGTTTCTCCTGGTGTCCTGGTCAACAATATTTTATCTCCCAAATAAAACTGATCATTCACTTTATGACTATCTATGAGATATTAGCTGCCATATTTAGAAATAATACAGTCATTGCATTTTGCAGTATATCCTGTGAAGAGCTTTGAGTCAACCTCACTATCTGGAATGCACCAAATAGCAAATGTATATCAAATGTAAGTACTGCAATTAACAATACAAAATTATCTGTACAGGTAAAAAATTATTAATGAGATCCTCAGAACACAATCATCAGGACGTCCTCCCGATGTGAAAGGCGCTAAACAAGTGTAATTTTGTCATTATTGTTGTTGTAATAATCTGATATTGTGCATCATCATAATGAACATTTCAAAGTGCTTCACAGAGATTTCTTGAAAAGTGGATTGTGTATTTGTAGGTAGCCCAACAGTCAATCTGTATAAAGCTATGTCCCACAAATATACATGAAGTCCATTAACATTTCAACTTGTTTTTAAGTCTAGGGGGTTGTGCAAAGGTACACTGGGAGAAATTCCTTTCTCTTTTCAAAATGTCCCTTTGTGGGTCTTCAACCCACAACCTCTGACGCAGAGGCAACTGAAATAAAACTGAAATAAAATGACAGCATACATCAGCAATTCACCATACTTGAACTTCAACAACTGATAGTTCAATCAGAATAGGTCACAGAGAAAAGTGTTAAAGACTACACCTCTAGTGGAGACTCAAACATTCTTCTGCAATTGTCAAATGGCATCAACAAATTAGTTAAACAAACTGGAGGTCCAGTCCAGTGAATCAACCTCTGGAGGTAATAATTCCTCCCAAAAATAAATGAACAATAATAATAATTTGGTCCTTCAATCCACGACTGTTTGTGGGACACTGCTGAGTGCAAGTGGCTGCAGCATTTCTTCCAAAGACAGTTCACTTTACAGTAAATTCAGCAAAACACCTTTGAGACACCTCAACTACGTGATAAGGTACTATATCAAATACAAGGATTATTATTAATAAAGGCTGAAGAAATAGAAGTGCCTCTGTCATTATTCCTACTGTACTGTTATGAGGTGGAAATAGAAGATGCAGAAGTTCCTTCTTCCATTTTTCTGCCAGTTGATTTGCCTCCCCCTCTTGGCTTCAAGTACAAACTATATTTGTCTGAAAGGCCTATTGTATTGGATGGTCTCCAGGGAAGAGTGTTGTCTGGATAGAGTCTAGACGTCATGATATTAATGGAATAAAAAAATTATAGAAAACCCACATGGAAAAGCAAACTCTGGGAGAAACATAGAATTATGTTTTGCAGGACCAAATTGCTTTTTGTATCATCCCCGACTTTTCTTATGTCAAACGCATATGCTTCATGTTGTTACTCAACAACAACAACTTGCATTTATATAGCGCCCTCCACGCCAGGTGACATCTCAGAGCGTTTAACAATGTGGAGCCCGAGGCCAAGCCAGGGGGAGAGGGAAAGTGACTGTAGGTGCGGTCGAAGAGGAAGGTCTTCAGGTGCAACCTGAAGATGAGGAAGAGGGGGACAAGACAAAGGAGTTGAGCGAGTTCCAATGTTTCAGAGCTTAGTAGCTGAAGGCATGGCTACCGATGGTGGAGTGGAGGATTTGGGGACAAGGAGGAGGCCAGATTCAGTATAGTGGCAGTAATACTCTGTGAGGAGAGAGCCGGTTGGAAATGTAGGAAAGTGCCAAGGAATGGAGGGATTTAAACAATAGAATGAGGATCTTGAAGTCAATCTGCTCTGTGACAGGGAGCCAGTGGAGTTTGGCAAGGACTGGGGTATTCGGGGTACGAAGTTTGCTATGGGTGAGAATGCGGGAGCAGAGTTTTATATGAGATGAATTTTGTGGATGATGAAGGAGGGGAGACTGGCAAAGAGGGCATTAGCATAGTCTAACCGAGAGGTGACAGAGGCACGTACCAGGTTTTCAGCAGCTGTTGGGTTGAGGTATTGGCGGAGAGGGGCAATATGGCAGAGTTGGAAGAAAGCAGTACTGGTGAGGGACTAGATGTGGAGGAGGAAGGATAACTGGGGATCAAATCTGATGCCTAAGTTGCAAACGGGTTCAGAGAATTTTAAGCAAAGATCGAGTAGGTTGAGGTTGTGTACTCCTCCCATCTAGTCAGATTGCGAGGTGAGAGTAATAGTTGTCAGGATGTTGTTAGGCCACATAAAAACACAAAGTCTTACATTTTTGTTTCACTCATGAGGCTGAGTACATTTCTTACAAGTAATGAAAATTCTGCAATGATTTAAATAAGGACCTGTAATTCTTTATAAAAAGTTTTTGTTTGACAAAAAGTTCATCATACTTCACACATATGGTGGTATAAAATGGATATCAAGTACTCATACAAATACAAAATTACATTTGTATAGCACCTTTCACATCAGGAGCATGTCTCAATGTGCTGGAAAGTCAGGGATTTGGTCCTTCTTATGGAAAACTTATACTTACATAACAGAAAACACAATTCTAATCATATCCTAATCTAAATGACAATGACAATACTCACTCTCATCATTCTCATGACGCATTATCTGACAACGACCATTATCTAAGCAGATAGCCAGACAAGGGCAGTCTGCTTCAATGTAGCCTTCTGTTCCAGAATACCAGTGGATGCCAACAATGCTGACTGCACCAGTCACATTAGCAAGACATTGAAGCATCAACTTGACCTGATAGAAAAAATAAAACGTAGATGGAAATCAGACAAATAGAATAATAACGTTGTCTTTCCGAACTGGAGGTTGGGATTGGGGAGGGTGGAGGGCAGGGGGAGAAGGAACCAATGTCAAAGAGGAGGGCCTTGAGATGCGTCTTGAAAGAGGTAAGGGGTGGGCGCAGAGTGGCTGAAGGCCCACCCACTAATGGTGGGGCAGACGAGGCGGGGGTGGGGGTGTGGGGGGGATGGGTGTGAAGCAGGCTGGAGCGGAAATTCCAAACAATGAACGGCCTCAAAGCAAAATAAAGAAAAATACAAAGCAAGAATGCAGCAACAAACTCACAATAAAATTTCCTTGATTGTCATAGATATGTATCTCTCCATTAGCCATGCCAAACATAAGGATCTTGCTGTCTGGCGACCAGGCCACTTGACTCAGTTGGAGGCCTTTCAGTTCCTTACCCCAAATACGGTTACCTGACAAAACCAAGACAAAAGCAATTCATAGAATCATAGAATTTTATGGCACAAAAGGAGGCCATTCGGCCCATCTGGTCTGTGCCGGTTCTTTGAACAGAGCAACTCAATCCCACTGCCCAGCTCTCTCCCCATAACCTAACAGACCTGTTCTTCCTAAATAAAGATCTAGTTCCCTTTTAAAAGCTGTTATGGAATCTGCCTCCACCACCTTTTCAGGCAATGCATTCCAATTGTTACAGATCCTCCTCAGACTGCCTTTGGTTCCATTTGATGATGATTAGATGCGTATCAAGCAGATATTAAGACAGGGCATTATAGATCATCAAAAAAACACTGCAGCACAAAACAGGTAATTTGGTCCATCATTTCTGGGCTGATATTTTTCTCCACAAAAAGGCCACTTTATCTAGTTCAGTCTCACAACATATATATTTTAATTTTCTTCTTTTTCAAACATCTTTCTAATTCCTTTTATTCCATTCAGAGTAAGTTTGAGGCAGAGAATTCCACAATCTAACCACCCTGTGTGATAACAACAAAGAGAAAAATCTTCTAAATTACAATATTTCCTAGAAAAGGCGAGTAAACTCAGTTAGACAAATCGTCTATAACGGTAGATAATAACAACAACTTTGATTTATATAGCGGCCTCCACGCCAGACAGCGTCTCAGAGCACTTAAATCATTAGTTTTATCAAGAGCAGTGGCTCTTTTGTTCCTAAAACTAGTGACAGTAATTGTTATTTGACACAATGGCAAGTAGATTTTGAGTTTACACAAATTACAGTTCTTGTCAAAATCGTATTACAGACAATATCAAAGCCTATAGAACAAGGACTTAAGCTTAAAGTTGCAAGACAGATACCAGAAGTTTTTCTTTACTCAGAGAATAACTAATAACAGCAGTAGAAAAACAATAATAAATTGGTCACTTGAGTCCACGACTGTTTGTGGGACACTGCTCTGTGCAATTGGCTGCCAAGTTTCGCCCACTAATGTAGTTAATTAACTTTACAGTATGAAGCGTTTTGAGACGTCTATAAGACGTGAAAACGCGATATCAAATGCAAGGATTATTATAATAGGCCAAACAAACTGATGCTCTGAGAGCATTGTGGGTGTTCAGATATCACTCTGATAGGAGCCTGGGGATTCACAAAGGATAGGATCAAATGGGAGATCAAATAAATGAAAGGCCTCCTTCATTCAAACTATTTTTATGATCTTGTGAGATGTAAGGAATGATTCATCATTATTATTATTGTGCACTGAAATTACAAAAGAAAGTTCAGCTAAGATCTAATACAATAACTGGAACGGGCTTGATGCTATTTTCCTATGTTTCTCTCGTTGCCCTTCACGGTTGATATCCTGCCAGTCATTGGTTTACAATTTTCTTTAAGAAATTATTGAGGAAGTTATTTTGACTTAAGCCTTTTTTATGTTAAAACTTAAAAGTAGAAAAGTAGTAGCAATAGCCTACTTGGCTTCAATTTATGCAGTGACCTGTGTAAAATAGTACGGAACTTTTTCTAAAGAGTCAACTTACACAGTGACCCAGGTAAAAGAGACCTGTATTCCAAGGCAAGATATGTGAAAAATAAAATGTTTCATGGTATAGATGGTAAATTACCTTGAAAGGATATTCATGGAATTGCCAAACTAAGTAAAACTTAAATACTGTAGTAACAAGGATGAATTTTATTTACATAGGGTCATAAAAACCAGCGTTGGCTACTCCAGCCTGTCCCACTATTTTTGAAAATCATGACCAAACTGCAACTCAATTGTACCTGCCCACCCTCTCGCTCTTCATATCCTTTGATAACCCTGTCTATCAAGTATTTATTTATTTGCCTTATAAATTTTTCAACTGAGTCTCCCCTACTGCCATTTAGGGGAGTGAATTCTACAGTCCTGACACATCAACTGCTTTTAAATGGTATAGCCTCAAGTTTAAGACTATGGTCTCTCATCCTCCATTCTCACTAGAGGAAACAGTTACTCACTATTCAGCCTGTCCAATCTCTTAAATGTTATAAATTTCAATCAGATCACTCCTCAACTCTAGAGAATACAATTCAAGATTTTCCATCCTTTCATCATAATTTAGGTCCTTGGCACCAGAGATCATTCCAGGAACTCAACACCTCACACTCTCTAAGGCCAACGTATCCTTTGCAAGGCTTGGTGCCCAAAACTGAAGACAATACTCCATATGAGGTCTAAGCAGAGTTTTATATAACTGCGGCATTACTTCTCGATTTTGGTATTCCAGCCTTGTGATAAATGTCAACACTGCATTAGGCCTTTTTCATTGACTTCTGTAGCCGTGCGTTACTTTTAAAAATATTTAGGAACCTGAACGCCTTGATACCTTTGCTCATTAGCCCCCGCCAAGTGTTTCTCCATCAAGAATCTAGTTCAATTCGACATTCATAAGACAAAATGAGCCACTTAGCCACACTGAACTCCATTTGCCATTCACCCATTTTCTTAATCTGTGAATATCTATGTTGTCCCAAGGCGCTCCTTGCAGCGCCTTGGGACATCCTCCCGACGTGAAAGGCGCTCTATAAATGTAATTTGTTGTTGTTGTTGTATATCCCTCTGCAATTTTCCTTTATCACTCTCACAATTTACACATCCTTATTATTACCTGCAAACAGATATAATCCATTCTACGCCTTCATCTATTGTAGATTGTTTTTATATATACACATATATATATAAATATATAGTGAAAAGCTGGGGCTCTAATACAGATTGTAGAGGAACACCACTTGTTAAGGTTCGCCAGTCAAAACATATCCCCTTTAACCCACTCTCTGTCTCCTAAGCAATTTCCTAGCCATGCCAACTGGTTGCGTTGAATCCCACTGTGCCTTAACTTTTATAAACAGCTTTTCATGTGGAACTTTATCAACTGCATTCTGAACATCCAAGTAAACATCCATTGATCTTCCCACTACTTTAGTGACCTCTTCAAGAAATTCCAACAAGTTTGCAAAGTACCAAGTTTGTATTTTTATCCAAAACGGATTACCATCTACTGAACCCACAATGACAGCACCGTCTTCATATACAATGCAGATTCTCTGTCCGTCCACATTCCAGCTCATGCTGCGGACAACAGATTTATTTCTGTTGTTGATCATTTCCTCGTACCAGGAACCTAGAAGCAAACAGTTCAAAATCATTCAGACGATTTAATCATGAATGACATTTCTATTAGTGTAAACTATTAGTTTATCCCCACGCTATTCCAGGTTTGTTTGATAAAGTATTGAAATATTAATAATAATAGTCCTTGTATTTGATGTGGCGCCTCATCACTTAAAGTCAATATTTTTAGAGGTTTTTGAATGTTTCACAATTTCACATTTTACATCATTTTCCAAAGTATAATTAATGAGAACTTCAGCACTGGTGTCACTCTATATATACCTGTATATAGGAGGGCAAACTGACCTTTATACAGCATCCACACAATAATCAGACCATTCTGGTCACTGGTTGTCAACTTCTGGTACTGTTCATTCCAAGTCACCACCTGCACAGCACCTGATAAAACAGAGATTTTTAAGGGTAGTATTTTTAAATTAAAATCTATCAGCAACTGTCCTCAGTTAACCTATTCCTGGATTGTTGTATATGGTGTAATAAAGTTTGTCCAGGTTAAATTTAGTTCATATCAAGCTGTTCTACTGGCAGCTTGGATGTGGCCTGTATCTATTGTACTCCATGTGTTACACCTCGGGGAATGATACACCCACAGGATTTCACAGATAAGACATTTTACTACAAGTAGATGCTTAATTGTGTATAATATAGCCAAACTGACGGATCCCACCCTGGCTCTCTTCCAGTCACTCTCCGCACTGCCATGATGGGAAGAGAGCCGGAGCGAGAGGTATGGAATAGAGTATAGAGCGGCAGCAGAGACAGTGCAGAAAGTGAAGGAAAGAGAGCTGGAGTGAGAAGTAAACGCGACTTACTTAAAATAACCTTATCCTGTATTCAATTTTTTTAAAGTATAATTTGGTACAATTTTCATTTTTTGGTTGTAGAATTCTTATTTTTTTCCTGTGTCATTTTTTGGTCATTTATGTTTGTTACAATTATGTGCTCACAATAATTATTACAATTATTTTGTGCTTTATGTTTCTTCTACTGTGGTTATTTCATAAAAATCGAGATGAAACAAAGAGAAATACTCCTGTTTTGTTATATAGACTCTTATGGCACAAAAGGAGGCCATTCGGCCCATCGAGTCTGTGCCGGTTCTTTGAAAAGAGCAATTTAATCCCACTCCCCAGCTCTCTCCCCATAACCTCGCAAACCCGTCCACCCCAAATAAATGTCTACCTCTCTTTTAAAAGGCTGTTATTGATCAGCCTCCACCACCTTCTCAGGCAATGCATTCCAGATTCCAACAACTCGCTCGAATCTGCTCGGTCGAACAATTATATATTATAGTTTGTTTGACTGTAGTTTATATATTATAGTTTCTTTGACAATCTGATTAGTTTAAATAAATAACTGAATCAGATTTCCACGTTATATTTCCCATCTATGGAATGAAGCGTGCAAGGCCAGTGATAATTAAGAAAGGGAATTTATAATGTTCGGTGTTAAAGACCAGATTGCCAGTAGATGGCAATGTTATTCTCAAACAGTCATCTCTCCTGATTACTGCCATCACACAATGATCAGAAACCACCTTGAATTTTGGTGAAGCAATTTTATTTGTATCTGTAAATCTTATTTTCATGTGTAGATCTTAGTCACTCTCCTTCCCCTTCCCCCTACTTTGAGCAAGTCAATGGGCATGTATTTTAGTTTGTGATCGAAAACTCACAATTACAGTTGTCAAATGGATATATGGATTTGAAGAAAAACTTACCACTGTGTCCTTCCAGTGTCTGATTCATGGAAAGGTTGCTAGGTGCTGCCAGTCCCTTTAATCTTGTATCATCTACAGATCCAAAATAACTAGATCAGTATCCCAGCAGCATTTTATGACAAAGCAATACTTGCCTTATATGTAGACAGATTTACAGATAACACGCTACAGGTTTGTAGCTTTCTTCCTACCTGTCTGTGTTTCAAGTTTCAGCACTTTAAGAAGGCCATCTTCCCCACCACAGGCAATAAAGCCTTGGTCTTTGTTCCATGAAACACATCTCAACTGAGTATTATTAGGAATCGCAATCTGAAATGAAACATTACATTGAACGTAAATAACTTAAAGTGTGTCTGTGATGAGTCTGTGAAATAAAAAAGGATCAGGTATAGCAACCAGATATGCAAGAAAGTGTTTTTTCTATTCAGACCAAACATGCCTCAATCCCAATTTGAGATGAATTAGTCGCAAAACACCAGTCTGACATAATGTATTCCTGTTTGCACACCAAGCAGCCAATGTTCCTTCCGAGTAGGACCTGCTATATTAATATTGATTTAAAGGCACGTTATGTTGTGAACTAACACCCGCCAATAAGAAGCTTTTTGTTAAAAAAAACAGTACTGACATCAACACCCCAAATATTACATTTATGAATCAAATTCTCTTTCTTTCCAATTGATTAATTTAGTTATCTGTCAGCCAGGCTCAGTGGTATGTAACACACTCACCTCAGAGCTAGACAGTTACCAACAATAGTCCTTGCATTTGACATAGCCTCTCATCTCGTTGTGAAGGCATCTCAAAGCTTTTCACAGGATATACTTTATAGTAGTGATATTGCGTGGATGAATGTGGCAGCACACAGCACACAATATCTGGCAAAGAACCATGGATTGGATGACTAACTTTATTTGGTATTCTAGCCCCCACCCCCCTCTGGCCATGGCGCTGGGAGAAACTCCCTTCTGTTTGAAGGGTGCCATGAGATTTTTAACATCCATCTGATCAGACAGACATCCACCAGCTGCTTCACCAATGCAGCAAGAAGAAATTCCATTGGTCAAGCGCCTTTCATGTCAGGAGAATGTCCCAAGTCGCCAAACAGTCAAGCACCAGAACCCAAGCGGGTTCAAGGTGCGGGGGCAGAGTTGGGATGAGGGAGGGGAGAGGTAGGAGAGGGTGGGCGAAGGCACGGTCGAAAAGTAGGGTCTTGAGTCATGCCTTGAACGACGACAACAACAACGGAATTAAATTTGTACAGAGGCTTTCACGTCAGCAGGGCGTCCCAAGGCGCTGGGCAGTCAGTATCAGACACAAGCTGGGGTCGGAGAGGGGTGAGGGAGAAGGGAAGGGAAGGGTGGGTGGCCGATGGCACGGGCAAAGCGGAGGGTCTCGAGGCGGGACTTGACAGGAGTGTGTCGGGAGTTGTGGGGGGGGGGGGGGGGCAGGGGGATGCAAGGCGAAGGGATGGTGAGATAGAGTACCAAAGGGTGGGGGCCAAGTGTCTGAAGGCTCGCCCGCCCGATGCTAGGGCAAGAGAGTCATCTTAGACCAGGATGGTTGAACTGGCCGCCAACTATTTCCAACATGATTGTCCAACAAACATATACAGACCCCCCCCCACCCCATCCCCACCCCCCCCCCCACACACACACACACACACACATAGCTAATCAGGGTCAGCAATGCCACTGACTGGCCAATGGCCACCCAGGCTCAGGTAACAACAACAACTTCCGTTCACACAGCGCCCCCCACGCTGGACAGCGCCTCAGAGCGCCTCAGACCAGGGAGTTCAAAACCACTGGGCTTCAACCCTCAACCTTCTGTCAGGGGGAGACCTGCCAACCAACCAACCAACCAACCGACACAGGGAGGGAGAGAGAGAGTCACTCCACCCCCCCCCCCACCCCCGCCAGGCTCTCTGTACCTGTTGTTGTCACTCTCCCCCCCCCTCCCCCAGGCTCTCTGTACCTGTTGTTGTTCCCCCCCCCCCCCCCCAGGCTCTCTGTACCTGTTGTTGTCCCCCCCCCCCCAGGCTCTCTGTACCTGTTGTTGTCCCCCCCCCCCAGGCTCTCTGTACCTGTTGTTGTCCCCCCCCCCCCAGGCTCTCTGTACCTGTTGTTGTCACCCACCCCAGGCTCTCTGTACCTGTTGTTGTCCCCCCCCCCCCAGGCTCTCTGTACCTGTTGTTGTCACTCTCCCCCCCCCTCCCCCAGGCTCTCTGTACCTGTTGTTGTCACTCTCCCCCCCCCCCCCCCAGGCTCTCTGTACCTGTTGTTGTCCCCCCCCCCCCCAGGCTCTCTGTACCTGTTGTTGTCACCCCCCCCCCCCAGGCTCTCTGTACCTTTTGTTGTCACTCTCCCCCCCCCTCCCCCAGGCTCTCTGTACCTGTTGTTGTCACTCTCCCCCCCCCCCCCCCCCAGGCTCTCTGTACCTGTTGTTGTCCCCCCCCCCCCCAGGCTCTCTGTACCTGTTGTTGTCCCCCCCCCCCCAGGGTCTCTGTACCTGTTGTTGTCACCCCCCCCAGGCTCTCTGTACCTGTTGTTGTCCCCCCCCCCCAGGGTCTCTGTACCTGTTGTTGTCACTCTCCCCCCCCCCCACCCAGGCTCTCTGTACCTGTTGTTGTCACTCTCCCCCCCCCCCCCAGGCTCTCTGTACCTGTTGTTGTCCCCCCCCCCCAGGCTCTCTGTACCTGTTGTTGTCCCCCCCCCCCCAGGCTCTCTGTACCTGTTGTTGTCACTCTCCCCCCCCCCCCAGGCTCTCTGTACCTGTTGTTGTCACTCTCCCCCCCCCCCCAGGCTCTCTGTACCTGTTGTTGTCCCCCCCCCCAGGCTCTCTGTACCTGTTGTTGTCCCCCCCCCCCCCAGGCTCTCTGTACCTGTTGTTGTCCCCCCCCCCCCCAGGCTCTCTGTACCTGTTGTTGTCCCCCCCCCCCCCCCAGGCTCTCTGTACCTGTTGTTGTCCCCCCCCCCCCAGGCTCTCTGTACCTGTTGTTGTCACTCTCCCCCCAGGCTCTCTGTACCTGTTGTTGTCCCCCCCCCCCCAGGCTCTCTGTACCTGTTGTTGTCCCCCCCCCCCCCAGGCTCTCTGTACCTGTTGTTGTCACCCCCCCCAGGCTCTCTGTACCTGTTGTTGTCCCCCCCCCCCCCCAGGCTCTCTGTACCTGTTGTTGTCACTCTCCCCCCAGGCTCTCTGTACCTGTTGTTGTCCCCCCCCCCCCAGGCTCTCTGTACCTGTTGTTGTCCCCCCCCCCCAGGCTCTCTGTACCTGTTGTTGTCACTCTCCCCCCAGGCTCTCTGTACCTGTTGTTGTCCCCCCCCCCCCCAGGCTCTCTGTACCTGTTGTTGTCCCCCCCCCCCCAGGCTCTCTGTACCTGTTGTTGTCCCCCCCCCCCCCAGGCTCTCTGTGCCTGTTGTTGTCCCCCCCCCCCCCCCAGGCTCTCTGTGCCTGTTGTTGTCCCCTCCCCCCCCCAGGCTCTCTGTACCTGTTGTTGTCACCCCCCCCAGGCTCTCTGTACCTGTTGTTGTCCCCTCCCCCAGGCTCTCTGTACCTGTTGTTGTCACCCCCCAAGGCTCTCTGTACCTGTTGTTGTCCCCCTCCCCCCCAGGCTCTCTGTACCTGTTGTTGTCCCCCCCCCCCCCAGGCTCTCTGTGCCTGTTGTTGTCCCCCCCCCCCAGGCTCTCTGTACCTGTTGTTGTCACTCTCCCCCCCCCCCCAGGCTCTCTGTACCTGTTGTTGTCCCCCCCCCCCCCCCCAGGCTCTCTGTGCCTGTTGTTGTCCCCCCCCCCCCCAGGCTCTCTGTACCTGTTGTTGTCACCCCCCCCAGGCTCTCTGTACCTGTTGTTGTCCCCCCCCCAGGCTCTCTGTACCTGTTGTTGTCCCCCCCCCCCCCCCCAGGCTCTCTGTACCTGTTGTTGTCCCCCCCCCCCCCCAGGCTCTCTGTACCTGTTGTTGTCCCCCCCCCCCCCCCCAGGCTCTCTGTACCTGTTGTTGTCACCCCCCCCAGGCTCTCTGTACCTGTTGTTGTCCCCCCCCCCCCCCAGGCTCTCTGTACCTGTTGTTGTCCCCCCCCCCCCCAGGCTCTCTGTGCCTGTTGTTGTCCCCCCCCCCCCCCAGGCTCTCTGTACCTGTTGTTGTCACCCCCCCCAGGCTCTCTGTACCTGTTGTTGTCCCCCCCCCCCCCCCCAGGCTCTCTGTGCCTGTTGTTGTCCCCCCCCCCCAGGCTCTCTGTACCTGTTGTTGTCACTCTCCCCCCCCCCCCAGGCTCTCTGTACCTGTTGTTGTCCCCCCCCCAGGCTCTCTGTACCTGTTGTTGTCACCCCCCCCAGGCTCTCTGTACCTGTTGTTGTGTGTCCCCCCCCCAGGCTCTCTGTACCTGTTGTTGTGTGTCCCCCCCCAGGCTCTCTGTACCTGTTGTTGTGTCCCCCCCCCCAGGCTCTCTGTACCTGTTGTTGTGTCCCCCCCCAGGCTCTCTGTACCTGTTGTTGTCACCACCCCCCAGGCTCTCTGTACCTGTTGTTGTCCCCCCCCCCCCCCCCAGGCTCTCTGTACCTGTTGTTGTCCCCCCCCCCCAGGCTCTCTGTACCTGTTGTTGTCCCCCCCCCCCAGGCTCTCTGTACCTGTTGTTGTCACCCCCCCCCAGGCTCTCTGTACCTGTTGTTGTCACTCTCCCCCCCCCCCCCCAGGCTCTCTGTACCTGTTGTTGTCGTCCCCCCCCCCCAGGCTCTCTGTACCTGTTGTTGTCCCCCCCCCCCTCCCAGGCTCTCTGTACCTGTTGTTGTCCCCCCCCCCCCCCCTCCCAGGCTCTCTGTACCTGTTGTTGTCACTCTCCCCCCCCCCCCCCAGGCTCTCTGTACCTGTTGTTGTCACTCTCCCCCCCCCCCCCCAGGCTCTCTGTACCTGTTGTTGTCACTCTCCCCCCCCCCCCCAGCTCTCTGTACCTGTTGTTGTCACTCTCCCACCCCTCTCCCCGGCTACTCACTTTCTTACTGAGATAAATAAACATGGCGCCCACCGTCCTCACTGAGCCCGAGCCTGGGGGAGGGGGGGGGGGGGGGGGGGGGGGGGGGGGACACACTGAGTCTGTGGTGGGGGGGGAGAGACACTGAGCCTAGGGGGGGGGGGGGGACACACTGAGTCTGTGGTGGGGGGGAGAGACACTGAGCCTAGGGGGGGGGGGGGACACACTGAGTCTGTGGTGGGGGGGGAGAGACACTGAGCCTAGGGGGGGGGGGGGGGAGACACTGAGCCCGAGCCTGAGGGGGGGAAGGCCTTGATCCGCAGCGACTGCTGGAGATGCGTCTCCTGGTAACTAGGCGAGGGCGGCCACAGCCAATCAAGACCGCCCATCAGCCTACCAATCAACCAGCCAATCACACAGCCCCTCTATTAGCCAATCACAGTCAGCCACCCCAACTAGCCAATCACAGTCGGCCCTTCAACTAGCCAATCACAGCCAGCCCTTCAAGTAGCCAATCACAGTCAGCCCTTCAACTAGCCAATCACAGTCAGCCCCTCAATTAGCCAATCACAGTCAGCCTCTCAACTAGCCTATCACACAGCCTCTCAATTAGCCAATTACAGTCAGACACTCAACTAGCCAATCACAGTCAGCCCTTCAACTAGCCAATCAGAGGTCCAGCCCTCAACCTGTCACTTCAGCCACCAGCTGCCTGACCATCCATTGGTGAGCACAGTGAGTGTACAGTGGCCGAGAGTGGGGGCCAGGGCACGTGGTGATGCTGCGAGTGAGATCCAGAGACAAGCAATCAGAGCCAGACAACAACAACAACAGGACACTGGTGTACAATGGTGGCTTTGTCATAGAGAGGGAGGCGTCCTGCCCCAAGGCAATCGGTGTCACACCTCAGCTGTCAGGGAGGAGGGAGGGGAGGGGAGGGAGAGGAGGGGGAGGAGAGGGAGGGGAGGGGAGGGAGGGGAGGGGAGGGAGGGGAGGGGAGGGAGGGAGAGGAGGGAGGGGAGGGGGGGGAGGGGAGAGGAGGGGAGGAGAGGGAGGGGAGGAGAGGGAGGGGGGGAGGGGAGGGAGGGAGGGGAGAGGAGGGGAGGAGAGGGAGGGGGGGAGGGGAGGGGGGGGAGGGGAGGGGGGGGGGAGGGGAGGAGAGGGGGGGGAGGGAGGGGAGGAGAGGAGAGGGAGGGGAGGGGGGGGGGGGGGGGAGAGGAGGGAGGGGAGGGGAGGGGAGAGGAGGGAGGGAGGAGAGGAGGGAGGGAGGGAGGGGAGGGGAGGGGGAGGGGAGGGGAGGGAGGGGAGGGGAGAGGAGGGAGGAGAGGAGGGAGGGGAGGAGAGGAGGGAGGGGAGGGAGGGGAGGGAGGGGGAGGGGAGGGGGAGGGGAGGGAGGGGAGAGGAGGGAGGGGAGAGGAGGGAGGGGAGAGGAGGGAGGGAGGAGAGGGGGGGGAGGGAGGGGAGGAGAGGGAGGGAGGGGAAGGGAGGGGGGGGGGGAGGGGGGGAGGGGAGGGGAGGGAGGGGAGGGGGAGGGAGGGGAGGGGAGAGGAGGGAGGGGAGGGGAGAGGAGGGAGGGAGGGAGGAGAGGAGGGAGGGAGGGAGGGGAGGGGAGGGAGGGGAGGGGAGGGGAGGGAGGGGAGGGGAGGGGAGAGGAGGGGGGAGGAGAGGAGGGAGGGAGGAGGAGGGAGGGGGAGGGGAGGGGAGGGGAGGGAGGGGAGGGGAGGGGAGGGGGAGGGAGGGAGAGGAGGGAGGGGGGGGGGAGGGGAGAGGAGGGAGGGAGGGAGAGAGAGGGAGGGAGGGGAGGGGAGGGAGGGGAGGGGGAGGGAGGTGAGGGAGGGGAGAGGAGGGAGGGAGGAGAGGAGGGAGGAGGAGAGGAGGGAGGGAGGGAGGGGAGGGGAGGGGGAGGGGAGAGGGGGAGGGGAGGGGAGAGGAGGGAGGGAGGAGAGGAGGGAGGGAGGGAGGGGAGGGGAGGGGAGGGGAGGGAGGGAGGGGGGGAGGGGGAGAGGGAGGGAGGAGGATGGAGAGGAGGGAGGGAGGGAGGAGGGGGAGGGGAGGGGGAGGGGAGGGGGGAGGGGAGGGGGAGGGAGGGGAGAGGAGGGGAGGGAGGGGAGAGGAGGGGAGGGGTGGGGGTGGAGGGGAGGGGGGGGAGGGGAGGTGGGAGGTGGAGGGTGGGGGTGAGGAGGGGAGGGGAGAGGAGAGGGGAGGGAGGGGGAGGAGGTGGAGAGGGAGGGGTGAGGGGAGGAGGGGAGAGGAGAGGGTTGGGAGGGGTGGAGTGGAGGGAGAGGAGGGGAGTGAGTGGAGGGAGGGGAGGGGAGGAGTGGAGGGGAGGGTGGGAGGGGTGAGGTGGGGAGGGAGGGGAGAGGAGGGGTGGGGAGGGGGTGAGGGAGGGGAGGGTGGGGAGTGGAGGGGGTGGGTGGGTGGGTGGAGGGAGGGGGTGGTGGGGAGTGGAGGGTGGGTGGGTGGGTGTGGTGGGTGGGTGGGTGGGGTGGGGTGGTGGGGTGTGGGGGTGTGGAGTGGTGGGTGGGTGTGGAGAGGAGGAGAGGAGGGGAGAGGAGGGGGTGGTGGTGGGGTGGGAGTGGGGTGGTGGGTGGGGGGGTGTGGTGGTGTGGTGGTGGGGAGGGGGTGGAGGGAGGGGGGGGTTGGTGGTGGGTTGGTGGGTTGTGGTGGTGGTGTGGTGGGGTGTGGGTGTGGGGTGTTTGTTGGTGGGTGTGTGGGGTGGTGGTGAGGTTGGTGTGGTGGGTGTGGTGGAGGGTGTGGGGTGGTGGGTGGTTGTGGTGTGGTGGGTGGGTGTGGTGTTGGTGGGTGGTGGAGGGAGGGAGGGGGAGAGGAGGGTGAGGGGGGGAGGGGTGTTGGGGTGTGGTGGGTGGTTGTGGTTGTGGGTGTGGTTTGTTTGTGAGGGGGGAGAGGAGGGAGAGGAGGGAGGAGAGGAGGAGAGAGGAGAAGGAGAGGAGAGGGGGAGGGGAGGGGAGGGGGGGGGGAGAGGGAGGGGGATGGGAAAGTTAGGAGGTGGGAGTGGATGGGAGGGGAGGGGAGGGATTGAGGTGTGGGAGAGGGGAAGGGGTGGGGAAGGAGAGGAGTGGGGTGGGGGGAGGGGTGGTGGGGCAGGGATGTGATTTAGTAAGGTGGGAATAAGTAATGTTGAGTCTAATTATATCAACAATATGTCATGAACTGGATTGTCATTGTCAGAGTATTGGATGTTGCAGAATTCGAAGAAACTCCTTATTGCAGCCTAACGATCTGCCAGGTTAAGGAAAACATGTACAGTACTCTTACAAGGTGGCAGTACTCCAGAGGTCTCCCAACTGTGGGGGTAGCATGCCTTGGGTGATAGTTAGTAGTAGGCGAGTGGGTGTGGAGCCGGGGACCCCAGTGGACTCGGAGTGTGAAGGAGGGGGGCACAAGAACTTTGCTGAGTTAGGAGGGGGGAGGGTGTGGGCTTCAATATTTAAGTTTGGAAGCCACCGCAGTACCCTATTTGGTGGGAAGTTCAGGATTTTAACCCAATGGTAATGAAGACGGGCAATAGATGACTAAATTAGAGTGGCGTTTGGGATACTTAGATGTATTGGTATTACAGTATAATGATAATAATAATAATCTTGCATTTGATACAGCGCTTTTCATATCTTATGACGTCCCAAAGCGCTTCACGATATACTGTAAAGTGAATTGACTGTATATTGTGGGCAAATCGCGGCAGCCAATTGCGCACAGCAGCGTCCCACACACAGTTGTGGATTGAAATGACCAATTTTATTATTGTGGTTTTTTGGAGGGATTATTATTAGGCGTGTGGAGTAAGGAAACTTGCCCAAGGTTTCACCCTGACCTGCCTGGATTTGAACACAGGTCTCCCCAGCTTGGAAGACAAGTGCTCTAACCACTAAGCCACAGGGGTCAGACTGCAAGTGGGATGGAGAATTGCAATGACAAGAAACGGGTAGATCAGTGTTGAACTTGTGAAACAGAATTGAGATGTTTGGCAAATCGATCACCGAATCTGCATTTAGTCCCCCCAATGTAGAGGAGACCACAAAGTGAGCAGCGAATGCAAACAAACAAACAAACAAAACTTACATTTATATAGCGCCTTTCACGTCGAGAGGACGTCCCAAGGCGCTGATACTACATTGGTATTGCACGTAAATCGTTGACTCACATGAAAACTGTGTTTGGGGCCCTGGACAGTGGTCTGGGAGGAGGTGAAAGGTATTGCCCTTCGTGCCCTGGCATGGGAAGGTGCCAGGGGAAGGAGAACAACTGTTGGTGCTGATGGAGGAATGACTAGGGAGTCACAGAGGGAACGGTCCCTTCGGAATGCTGAGAAAGTTGAGGCCGGGTGGGGTGGAATGGAGGGACTAGGGGGGACCCTATCTCGGTTCTGGGAAGAGGAAGAAGGGGTGAGGTTGGAGGTGTGGGAAATAGGGTGGACACGGTTAAGAGCTCTGTCTCCTACATTGGAGTAAGTAGTAGTCTCACTGTAGTAGACATGGCCTTGACCCTTCCTACCACATTGACCTGTTAACCCCGATCATCCTGCTCACTCCCTCCATTCAGTAGGTTCTGGCCTGCTCCATGTTTCTCGACAGAACCGCCCTACCATCAGTGGCTGGGCTTTTGATCAATCCACAGTCGTGGATTGAAATGACCAATTTTATTATTGTGGGGTTTTTTTGGACGGATGATGACTGTTTTGTTCTCCTGTTTTGGCCTAAATGACTGTGGTGCTGATCAAACAAGATGCTCTCTCCTGGAAGGTATTGAGTTTCTTGAGCATTGTTGTAGCTGAACCCATGTGGGTGAGTATTTCATTACGCTCCCTACTTAAAACATATGGAGAGATTTTGAGGGATTGGGAGATGAACCATTGATGATGGTGTATCTAGCTTCTGCTGTGCTGTTGTAGCCAACGTATGATATGATTTGCCCAGCCACACCTCTGGTCTATGGTGATCGTCGTTTACATATATCAATAAATATTTTTGACCATCAATGAATAAGATATAGGATAGAAACAAGGGCAATTATTGTCTCTTACACAAGTGACATCAAACAATGAGAATTGCCCCTTTTCTGTCATGTGTAAGTGTACGGTTTGAACTATCCAAATGCTTTGAATTATATTTGTTCTATTTATAAAATAAAAAAGTCTGAGGAAGGATTTGATGTCAAGAGTGATATTTAAGATCTGATGCCTGGAATTCTGTGTAGAATTCTTTATAGAAATCCAATAAACTTGCTAGGAATTTCGTGCATTTAATCCACCCACACTGACTTGGATTTATAGCTTTTACTCTCCCATGCTGCTCATGAATTGCTTCTTTTAGAACCAATTTATTTTCACTATATCAACTTTAAGCTAACAAGTTTATCATTCCCTTCCCAGATCATGTTTCTGCATTGCCGTCTTTAAAAATTATCAGAATTGAATTAGTATGGTAAGGCACTAAGTCTCGTGCTTAGACACACAGTATTTTTATAATTCTGTTTGTGGAAGTAAATGAGTATAACAACAACAACAAAATTACATTTGTGTAGCACCTTTCACGTTGGGAGGATGTCCCAAGGCACTGGGCAGTTAGTGTTTCAAACCCAAGTTGGGGGGCAGGATTGGGGAGTGTGGAGGGCAGTGGGAGAAGAGGATGGTTTGAAAGCACGGTTGAAGAGGAGAGTCTTGAGGTGGTTCCTGAAGGAGGCAACAGAGCGGAGGGACTGTGGGACGGAGATCCAGAGGATGGGGCAGAGTGACTGAAGGTCCACTGGCCAATAACGGGTGAGGCAGGGATGTGAAACAGGCTGGAACCTGCTGAGTGGGCAGGTTGGGAGGGGGATTAGGAGGTCACAGAGGTAGGATGAAGCAAGGCCATGGAGGGCTTTGAAGGTGAGGACCAGGATCTTCCACTGTACCCTCTATGTGATGGAAAGCCAGTGGGGTCGGCCGAGGATGGGGGGTGATAGGGTCATGGGGTGCGGAGGAGGACACGGGCTGCAGAGTTCTGAATGATGTGCGGCCTACGGAGGGAGGAGTTGGGAGGCCGGGAGATTCCATAGCTGAGCTTGGAGTTTATGACCTGCGTGTTTGAGGGCTTTGGCAGCCTGCGGTGTGAGCGGGCGATGCTGCGGAGCTGGCAGAGGCAGAGTGTGGGCCATGGCAGGGATGTGGGGAGGAAAGGATATTTGAGGGTCAAACAAGATGCCATTGTTCTGGACGGGCGTAGCAAGGTGGAGTGTGTGTCATTGGTTAGTGATGGTGTCAGTGTCTCGGGTTCATGAACTATTTTGTTCCAAAAAGGACACTTTCAATCAAGACCCATTCCCAATGTGGGTGACATTTCCCTAGAACGGCCTTGTGTATAGGCTGCAAATCACAGCTGAACTAGCATTAATTATCACAAGAAATTGTAGCATTACATGTAACTGTTTCAACCCATTTATTGTCAAATATTTGTTTAGATCATTTTTGAAATGAGATTGTAATATTATTCAAAAGGACAACCGTACATATTCTTGTCACTTTACATTTCTCACAATGACAAGATATAATGTTCAGTTAAGCTTACAATGTTGGCTTTCTGACAAACAACATCACCCAGTCTTGTGTGTACATGTTATTTCTCAGTATACTTTTATGCATATTTTAGTTGCTTATTGTGTAAAATATAATAGTGGCAATATTAGCACAGGTACAGCATTTAAATAATGTGCTTAATAATGGAATCCAAACGACGCTCAGCGCTAAAAATAGTGTTTTTTTTCCTCCAGGTTTTTAAAGACAAAGCGATTTTCTACTCATAAAGACATAAAAACAGAAAGTAAGTAAGATATGTGAAAAACGCAAAGAGACAGACCGATTTATCTGTTGCATGGCTTTAGTCTAGATTAGAAGGTAGCTTCAGTGGGTTATGTGTCCTTCAGTTATCCTTACTCACGTTTCCCATAGTGTTCATTTGCTTCAATGCACACGTCGAAACTTCTCTGCCTCTCTCTCACCTCTTAAAAGCTATCGCTGGAGCATGAAAATAAAAGCAACTGCAATCAGCAGAAAGACATTATTACAATTGAAGCTTTGAAATAGTTTTTCCTCAAAAGAAAGAGGCATTTAGACCAAAACCTGTGGGGGGAAGAGAGGGAAATAGTGCACTCTTCAGACAGAGTGCTTACACAATGTTCAGTATCGACCCAGAATGTATTGAAATCCTTGCACTTTCGTTGTTAGTTCCTCCAGTATTCAGCAGTCAAGGATGGCAACGTAAGATAACTCCATTAAATTTTACAATAACTATGGAAATACAGCATGAAAGTTACCACCACATCTAGGTGGGAAACGCAGTTTGTGAAAATTTACACTGCAAGCACCATTTTGCTTCACAAAGAGAAAATCGTGTGAAAAATAAGTTAATCCTCTAACATGAAAATCGAATATTTCTGCTACCTCAACTATCAAACATTTATTTATCAGCTTGCATTCCTATGCTACATCATATAAGTATTGAAGAAAAGCTGGGAAGTACATTTTTTGCACCAATCTATCAAAATGATACCTAGAACTATCTTTGTACTGACACCATTCAGCACTGTTTAATTGACTTCTGATTTTATTCTGTTTTTTTAAACGAAAAAGCCTATTTACTTCCAATGTAGTTGACAAACAAAATAGATAGCTAATACAAAAGATGCATTATCCTTATCCAGTTTCTTCTGTTATCAGAATGTTTGTGATGGGTTTACTAAAACCATTGAAAATTAGGAATAAAATCCAGCAAACAACTTACTGTATTATATGAATAAGAAAATACGAATTTGCTAGGCAAAAGAAGACCCAAATCCATCCAATCACATGCATAAGTCATGTCCCAAACTATGTACTGTATCCTGAGATATTATTTATTCCTAACAGAAATCTATTTAACTTATTTTTGAAATAATCAGCACTTTCTGCTTCCACCGTCTACCTTGAGAACCTGTTAGTTGCTCACTGAAGCAATGTTCCCACAGATTTATTGTGAATTTCCCCCCTTCAGTGTCAGCCCATATGTTGTGGTTCTACTGTACAGTAGGAAATACAACCACTTATCGTGGTCTACATGATCAACAATAAAGTCCACAGAGAAAGGATATATTTGCTGGTCAATGCTTGAAATGTAGAATGGACATTCCTTTGAAAATTGAGAAGTGCTTCACACTTGCATGGGTTTTGAAGAGGGGCTGGTTTGCGAACTTCTACAAAAGAAAATTAGAGATGGTGACTGTGTTGGGTTCACCCCTAATCAGTAGTACACGATTCATACTGTAATTGTTCCTGTAAACTGGGAGCAAATTATAAGAAAGTATTGCAAACGACAGCGTATCGTTTACAGTGAAACCTTGATAATCCGACATTCCGACACCCTCTCCCGAGACCCAGGAGGTGAGTGGCCCCAACCGTGCCAGATTATGGAGATTTAACTGTATTATCATCATAATAAAGGCTACTGTACATACAATAACATTGGTTATCAGCTGAATCAACCAGTCCAGAGAAGGAAAATATAATACTAATAATAATCCTTGCATTTGATATAACATTTCCCACATCTTCTAATCTAAACCTTCCTCTACATCAATCCAAACTTGCATTTATACAGCGCCTTTCTCATCGAGAGGACGTCCCAAGGCTCTGTACAGTCAGGTAGGGACAAGAGCAGGGGGGGGGGGGAGGGGTTGAGGCAGGATGAAGGAGAGTAGGAAAATTGACTGTATATTTGTGGGAGAAACGCGGAGGCCAAATTGCGCACGGCAGCGTCCCACAAACAGTCATGGAAGTGGGATTAGGGGAAATGGGGGGGAAAAGATGTCAAGGGAAGGGGTTGGGGCAGAGAGAAGGAGAGCAGGAAAGCCGACTCTCTACTTGTGGGTGAAATACCTGTGCTTGCGGCCACTTACCCCGTAAACAATTAAATATATGAACTGCATAGTCACTGAAAATACTCACCTTGAGTTTGAAACCTTTCTTAAAATTTTCTGTGATAGACTTGAATATTAAAGATTACAAATGCCATTCAATCAATACCCATCACAGACACCTTACCTTTATGTAGCACCTTTCATGTGCGATGGTGTCTGAGAGCTTACCTGTGTCGGCTTTGTTACAGTTCAAGTCATTTCTTGGAAATTGAGTTAAATTAAAAATGAAAAATCTCTAAATGTGACAATCTCTTGATAAACCAATTGTCCATTTTAATGCTGACACTGAATATTAGAATATAATTGCTGGAGAAAAGTAAATGTTCCCCCAGTAAAATATATTGAATATGGAAGGATGAAGACATTATCACCTCCTTGGCTCTACTCCATAAATCATCAACCGATAGGTCCTTGTGATGCTGTATTAGTTCTGTATCCATGTGGAGATCAAACCTATGGGAGAGATTACACCTGGGTTCTCCTCCGTTAACAGCATTTCAGAAATGGCAGAATCTGTCTCAGTTATGAAGGATATTTTCTGTAAATTCTTCATCGCCCCCCCCCCCCCCCAGCAACGAGGTGACTTACTCGAGCATGTTTTTTGATCTTCGTTCAAGATGAAGCCTTCGCGACACCTGCAGTAATAGGAAGCTGTGGTGCTCACACATATTTGCTCACAGTCGTGATTCCCGGCAGCGCACGTATCCACACCTGAAACGAGTCCGTCAGAGAAGTGACCTCAGCAGCAACATTAGAGGCAAACAACAACAGCGCACATGATGTGTTACGTTCTTACTGTAAACCTACAATAAAACAAACCTTACAAACCATTATATGTCCTGCCAATGCTAAATGCCACATTCGAGCGTATTGATGAATGTTCTAGCATTGCAATCTAATGCTGTAAGATTCTAAGATTTGCAATGAACTGCTTGTTTCATTGATTTTGTTTGTCTCGCAGCAGCTTTAAGGCCGTTATATCTTTGTCGTTTTGTGGACAAAGCAAGAATAACCGTCTTCAATTGATCGAACTTCAAACACTTTGTACGTTTAGTCATAAAGGGAAGGTTCAGATGAACAAGATCACTTTCACCCTTGTAAGATTTCTTTGGACTTTACTAAACATTACACATTTTCTTTAAATCATTTTAATGACCAAAATAATAATTGTCCTTGCGTTTGATATTGCGCTTTTCACGTCTTCTAGAATATACTGTGAAGTGAATTGACTGTGTATATGTGGGTAAAATGCAGCAGCCAATTGCGCACAGAAGCGTCCCACACAGTCGTGGATTGAGTGACTAGTTTATTGTTTTGTTGAGGGATTATTATCAGTCATATAGTGCAATGAAACATCCCCAAGGTTTAGCCCTGCCGGGAATCAAACACATGTTTCTTGCTTGCGAGGCGAGTGCTCTAACCACTGAGCTACAGGACTCCATTTTTATTTTATTTTTAAAAAGAAACCATGAATCATACAAACCAATGTTCTTTGGAGTAAGAATTTTGCTGCCTAAGATTTGCAAAGTAACTTTAAAAAAAAATATTTCATTATATAGCACTCATCATAAAATATATAGTTTTGTAGTCACTTGTCTTGACATATTCATTTCAATTGAATAGTTTATTTTGCAATGCTGAAATATATTTATTATAAAATTGGCTGAAGGATGGAAACTCGTAAACATAAAAGATAATAATAATAATAAATAATAATAATCCTTGCATTTGATATAGCGCTTTTCACATCATATCAACGTCCCAAAGCGCTTCACAGAATATACTGTAAAGTGAATTGACTGTATATTTGTGGGCGAATCGCGGCAGCCAATTGCACACAGCAGCGTCCCCCACAAACAGCTGTGGATTGAAATGACCAATTTATTATTGTGGTTTTTTGGAGGGATTATTATTAGGCGTTTCGTGAAGTAAGGAAACTTGCCCAAGGTTTGGCCCTGACCTGCCTGGATTCGAACCCAGGTCTCCCCAATTTGGTCTCCCTAGCTTGCAAGACAAGTGCTCTAACCACTGAGCCACAGGAGCTCCAAAATATCAGTATTAGGAGATCAATACAAAATTCATCAGCAACTCTTTCACCACCTTTCTATCTATTTATCTGTTTGTTTGTTTGTATTAGCTAGTGCTTTTGCCCTCAAAACACAGTCAATTTACTTTACAATCCTGTATATTCTGTAAAGAGCTTTGAGATGTCACAACAACTTGATAAGGAGCTACATCAAATGCAAGGATTATTATCATTACACTGTACCCACCAGCAACTAACTGGTGAATGGAATATACACAAGCCTGTAAAGGAGAACATTCATCTCTCCCAGAATGTGTGACATAAGGTGGGTTGACTAACACGCCTAGTCTGCCAGAAGATTTTGAGAACTGTTCCCGAGAAATGCTGGAATCGAGAGGCATCTGTCGGCCACGAAGAATGTGCCCAAACATAAAAAAGGCACCATGGATTTGCCAGGAATGGCGCAAACGTTTTAAATATTACGTCTGCGCTGAGCAGACGTAATACTCAGCGCAGTTAGTATCAAAATACAGCGACGTACTCAGTTAGTATCAAAATACACAAAGTCTCACCTCCTGACCACGGAAGCACAAAGAGGGAGGCTTTCACATTCCATCAGATGCAATCTTGTTGCACAATTGCTGAAGCAAAGCAGTCAAAGAACAGTTCCAACTGCGAGATGTGAATCGGTCACAGTCTGGAAGCCCTGAAATATTTCCAGTATTTATTTCTAACCACCGTCTGTCTTGTATTTAAGGTACTCGAGGGATGATTTACACCCAGATATGATCTGTTTATCCAATGATGTCTCATTTGCAATTTTTCTTAGCAGATTTATTCATAATAAATGTGTACATGTCAAAATTCTGGAAACAATATGTGTGCATGCGTGCGTGCATACATGCATACATACATACACATACATACATACACATACACACACACACACACACACACACATACATACGTTGAGAAATTACCAATAGTCCAAGAGCATTTATTGCTGTTCAGTAGATTTTCACGAGCGAGATAACCAGCAACTTACATGATATGAAAGGAAGTATTAAAGCCTCTTCTGCACTCAAACCTTCCAGTCTTCAAATAATATTATAGCAATAAGCCTTACATCTATAAAATTCAAATGTCTTAAAGCACTTCTCAAGTATTTGCTGTAAAGGTGTAGTTATGTTTCTGTGTGGGTGAGCACAGTGTGTGTAGGAAGCTCTCACAAAACAGCCTTGAAGTGAAAGACTGAATTTATATGTAATTTTTCTTGACAGGACATTAGGGAAATTCCCTTCCTCTTTAAAACTGTGTCATGGGATCTTTCACTGATACCTGAACACAAAGATGGGATCTTAGTTCAATATTTCATCCAAAGGATGGCACCTCTGATAATGCAACATTCCCCCAATACTGCACTGAAGTATCAGTCTATGATAACTGTATAATACACGTAAAAAATAATTTATATCACGTTTTAGGTCATAAGTAGAAAGAGAAAAATATTTCACTCGTATGATAAACATTTTAATGCACTGACCAGATTTTATTTATTTTCTTTGCTAATTTTTCTTCCCTCCACTCTCCCCTCCACTCTCCCCTCCACTCTCCCTTCCACTCTCCCCTCCACCTCGTTTCCTTACATCACTGCTTATTTACCATCTACAAAGTTACATTTTCATGTGTGTTCTTCACAAGTAACCCACTGATTATGTTTGAGGCATGGCCGTACATGTTATACCATGTCAGACAGCACTCCCGACGTTCTCCGCAGTCCATACCACTTGTTGCTTTTGGTTACCATCAGTAGCTAGAAATCCTCGCAAACAAAGACGAAACAAGATCCTAGAACGATACCCGGTTAGACCTGTAGTCACGGCATTGGTTTAATGACCGAATGGATACCTTACCGCAAAGTGTCTCCATGAACCTGGAGGTCAGCTTCTCAATCACACCGTACGTCTCCACATAGAAGACGTGATCCTCCAAGGGCTCACTGGCCATTAGTCTGAGGGACTGCATATCAGCCCTGTCCACCCCAACAGCGTAGATTTCAATGCCGGTCTCTCTAGCTTTCTTGGCTATCTCGGCCACCTCGTCCTGCGGCCTCCCATCTGTCACAATGATGGCCAGTTTGGAAATCCCTCGGTCCGCGGATCTTGCCCCCGATGCCTCGGTAAAGGCTTCCCTCATAGCCTTGTCAATGGCCAGGCCTGTCATGGTACCGGTGGACAGGGGTTGGATTTGGGAAACTGCCTGTTTTATGGCAGCTTTATTGTTATAGGTATTCAGCCTGAATTCTATTTTCACGCTGCTCGCGTAGTTGATTATTCCCAAGCGAGTGTTGTCAGGCGCAATGTCCAGTGTGTCAACCATGTCAGCCAGGAAGATCTTCACCTTCTCAAACTCCCGGGGCCGGACACTCCGAGAGCTGTCGATGATAAAAATCAGGTCATGGGGTCGACTTTTACATTGCGATCCTGTGAATGGACGAAACAAAAAAGCCTTAAAGGTGTTGATTATCAATCCGTTTACAAAGAAATCATGATTTTGTTTCTCAAGAAGCCAAGAATTTCAGATCGCTCCAAAAGACAGGGTCATACCTAAAGAGAATTCCACGGAAAGATTAGTTCACAGATTCTGACTGTTTGTGTGGGACACTGCTGTGCGCAATTGGCTGCCACGTTCCCCCACAAATATATACAGTCAATTCACTTTACAGTATCACCTGTGAAGTGCTTTGAGACGTCGATAAGATGTGAAAAGCGCTATATCAAATGCCAGGATTATTATTATTTATTACTAACTGCTGTACTAATGCTACTAACTAACGGTGGGCCACCTGGAAGCCGGAAAAACACATAAATGGTTTAAACACATTTGCGATGTCTTGTGGAAAGTGAGTCTCTTTTGAGCAGTCCAGCAAAATAAATTTTGAATATAAGCAGATAAAATATTTTAGCAAAATAAATTAGCAAATTTAGGAAAAAAAACACATGAAAGCTCTGGTTACCCGACAGTAATAGGAACTCGGTTATTAGTGACTGGTGATCACTCGTTTGGGAGCTATAATCTATTTTTTTTAAAAGTCACTCAATCCCTGATTATTAGTGGGACGCTGCCATGTGCAATTGGCCAGCCATACAGTATACAGTCAATTCATTTTACAGTAAATTCCATGAAAAACTTTGAGACGTCCCAATTTCTAGCTCAAAAGATCTATTGCAGTTAAAAAAAAGTTTGACAGGCTTTACTGAGATGTTTGCAGCTGATAATCCAGTGAATAAAGATACAGTTAATCCTTTGCATTAGAGAAGCTGTGATTATTTTATCGATTAGATCCCAATTATTAATAAACCACCGTGAATATTCCATTCCAATCAGGGTCAGGGATAAACTGGAACATCAGCCGAGCCACAGTCATTGGGAAAAACTTTAAATGACTAATTGGGATAACACATTGAAAACGTCCACCTTTCCTGGGAGATACATCTGTCGGTGGACAGTATTGCAAATTGGATTGTGATTCAGGTTAAACTGCAAACAGATAACACAAGTGAGAAAATAACAGTTAAAAATATCTTGAATACTGTACCATCAATTCAAATGCAAATCTGTCACATCTGCCGACTTCCCAAACACAGTTTTCCCAGGGATAATGTTACAAATGTTAATTCATTCTCCCCCTAGTTTCAATCAATGTAAAAAAAACTATTTATTTTGCAGAGAGTCCAAAAAGGTGGAAACAAAGCTCATTTGAACAGAGATGGGACACATTTTTATGGGGGGGGTGACTCTTTAGAACAATCAATTTAAATGTGTTGGCAATCAAACAATAAATTTAAAAATGCCTAACTTGGCTGGTTTGATTGGAAATAAATGTACCTTGGAAGATGTTACTGCTTTGGGCAGGAGCTGGTGCAATGTCTCTGGGAGTTGGTGGATCCTGGAGGATCCAGGGTCTGTAATAAGGATGATTATTCCCATCCACTTGTGGGATGGCCAGCAGGACACAGCAGAGGACACAGCTTCCCAGCAGACTCATGATGGATTGTCTCTCCTCTCACACCAGCTCAGCCTCTTACCCTTTCCTGGGGAGAGTTTGCAGCTGACTGGAGATTTCAGTCAGGGGCTGGAGAGACTTAAAGCTACTGACACTGAGGGCACGTGTGAAACACTGAACCAATCTCTGGTGGAGAAGATGTTTCACAAGAGAGAGAGAAAGAGATACAGAGACTGTGTGTGTGTGTGGGGGGGGGGGGGGGGGGGGCACTTTTTAAGGTCTAAATTCCTTACTTCCATCTCAAAGTCCCTGCCAACCAAGAGCTGATGTCTTCATAGCTATGTTGCTAATGTCACTCAAATCTTCTCAAACTATCTGACACAATTTGCCTGAATAATAAATGCCATTCATAGAATAGATAGAAATATCACAGATTTACCCTTTTCAACATTGTTTACTGCTGTATATATATATATTGTTTTTTTGGGGGGGAGGGAGGGAGATTCAAACTCAAATGAGACACATTCACAAATATGCAAACCTTACCCCCAAAAAGTTCAGAGCCTGGTCATGTGTCGAGGTGTGTATGTGTGTGTGTGGATTGTGGCATTTGCAAACCTTTGTGGATTACACTATGGTTCTGTGATAGTCTCTGTGTGATATCAAATGTCTTTCAAATGCCAGTCCAGATGTATTTTCCGTGTGTATATAGTGTATATATACAGGTTATGAGGGGAATTTTTGTATGGTTTGCTTTCAGACCAGATTTAACCTAATCGATCCTTTTTATATCATTGTTAACTTTAGCCCGGGTGGGGGGGATAATATGTTGGAATCAGTGTGTTGATGATGAGCTAACTTTCAACACAGACTTTACATTATTTCAGTAATTGTCAGGTTAGAGCAATGTGATATATTGAGCAATATATGTTTAATAATACATGTTTGTATATACTGTATACACTGTGTATATATATATTTACATATATATGATTTAAATTGGTTAAGATGCACCTGGACTGAATTAATGCAGCTGAATTTATTGTGAATTAATTTGATAGGAAAGCACTTGTTGTGATTTTGATCGCCCACCAAAGGAGAGGCAGAGACTTGACTTCAAACCTCAGTGCCGACTGTTGTCAATACCGTGTTTGGTGTTTGGTTTGATTGTAGCTCAGTGTTTCTGAGGGCGCTTTCCAGTGTTGTTTTTTATTTAAACCTCAAGCCAAACACAGCACAAGCTGAGCATCAGTCGCTTGTCAACTCTCAATTCTCCCTCTGCCTTCCCACCCAGTGAGAACTCTAGCCAGGCTTGTCACACAACTAACCACTGACTGCCTTCCTTTGAGGGTGGGGGGGATGATAATAATCCCTCCCCAAAATAATAAAATTGGTCATTTCCACCCCCGGCTGTTTGCGGGGACGCTGCTGTGCACAATCGGCTGCCGCGTTTCGCCCACAGAACACACGTCAATTTGCTGTTCAGCACTCCCTGTGAGGCGCTTTGAGACGTCTAGAAGACGTGATAACAACTTCAACAACTTTGGTTTGTTTGGCGCCCTCCACACAGAGCTTCACATAGATACAGCACTACATCAAAGGCAAGGATTATTATTATTATTATTATTATTCTGTATGTGGGGTCTCCTGGCTGCTGAGCAGGTTCCAGTGTGACATGCCCGGCAATGTCAGGATGGAGACAGTCCTCTGTGGTGGTCTCTAGTCCGTGCCTGAGCCAGGGGGGGCCGTGGTATATCAGGGCACTGCTGGATCCTCGGCAGGAGCTGGGAGGGCAGGGAATGGTCTCCCTCAGCTCCTGGTAGCCCTGGAATCCAAAGCTCTAACGCAGAGGTTCCCAACCTCGGGTCCTGACCCACATCAGGGTTGTGGGGGCCCTCAGTAGGGGTTGTGAAGGCTCAGCGGAAATGTTATGTTGTTGTTTATTTTAATGCTGAAAAGTGCCCGAGGCGACACCACCGACCAGTTTATATGAAAGACCGTACTAGCGAATTGCGCTGTCCACGAGAGAGACGGAGATATCGTCTCGGCTGAGCTTTGCTTCTGTCGCCCCCTAAGGGTCGGGAGGACCTGTTGGTGGCTAATTTGGGGTCGCCCCCAAAAAAGGTTGGGAACCACTGGTCTTACGGCTAGGGGTAGGGGGGTGGGGGGGGGTCCCAGCTGGACAAGGAGCAGGAAAGCTCGCCAGACATCAGTGTCAATGACGTTACACACTTTGAGCTGGTTAGACTCCAGCAGCACCTGTGGATCCTAAGCATTGCCAATCTGTGTGTGTGTGTGTGCACATCGTCTGTGTGTACATTGTGGAGTCCTGCAGCTCAGTGGTTAGAGCGCTCGCCTTACAAGTGCGAGACCTGTGTTTGAATCCAGGCAGGTCAGGGTGAAACCTTGGGCAAGTTTCCTTACTCCACACACACACCTAATAATAATTAGGGGGGGGGGGTTACCCTGAGTGAGGGCTGCTGTAAAAATGCAAGTTGCTGTTGTATCACTGATTTCATCATACTTCCAGATTTAAAAACTTGTTTTGTCTCAAACTTTCAGTAGCAAAGCCACATTTACTTTTTCCACTGCCACATCAACTATTTCCAGGAGGTATAAACTTACCAATTGTACAAGGAAATACTGAATCGTTCTTTGTGTATGTATTTGAATACTTACGCATGGAATTCTGCCACTGTCCCATCCACATTGATGCCAGCAGCCAAAATAACTGCGAGATTCCAGATCACACCACTGTTCATAGTATGAACAGCATAAACTCAGCAATAAAAGGGGAAAGGAAAATAGGTGGAAATGTGGTTTTCAGGCTACAGTCTGGCTCTGTTGATGGAGCTCTGGATTCTGAGTTAGATTTTGAGTTCCAGCCCTGATAGGCTAACCCCCAGGTTGAGTGCCACATTGCTATCCTTTTGGATGAAATATTACACCTAGTTGTTGTCTGCCCGTTTGGGTGGAGGTCAAAGATCACATGGCACTATTTGAAAACCTCCACCCTCGCCCGACTCCACTGGCCCATCCCTCAGAGGATCAAATTCAAAACCCTCACCTTCAAGGCCAGGCTAGCTAGTCAACAACAATATACAACAAAATTACAATTATTCAACACCTTTCACGTTGGGAGGATGTCCCAAGGAGCTGGACGTGCTTGGAAGTACTGTAGACTGGTTGGGCTCAAGAACCAAACTGAACCTATAGTTCTAAATATCTAAAGGAGTTAAATGACAGGGATATGAAGAAAAGGCAAGTAAATGGGACTGAAGGGAATGAATGCTCTTTAAAATACTGGAGCAAACACAATGGGCCAAATGGCCACAATCTGTGCCGGACATTTCTGTGGCTCTTTGATGCAACAGATGTTTTCCTCGATTCCAAATTCCATCATAGAATCTTACGGCACAAATAGCCATTCGGACCATGCAGTCTGTGCCGGCTCAGAAAACCCTATTTACCTCCAACTCCCACCTGCCCTCAGAGGATTGTCACTAATAGAGAAAGAAAACTATTTATTTGCTTTATAAACTGAAACATTTATTGATGAATATTTAAAATCACAAAACACAAAAGGTACACCATGCCATTTCCTTAGAATCCTTAAATGAAACTTCATACCCAGAAAAATATAATGTAGGGGGAAAATTTTGAATAAACATCACAAAATAAGGTTTAATTTGTCTCCTCAAAAAGGATGACATATATAAGGCTTCAGAAGGAATGGAAAAGTGCACAAAAATCATGTCTTTGTTCCACACACCAAACTTTCTAAGTATTTAAAAAGATCATCGAAACCTCTAGTGGTTGAAAGCAAGTATTTATCAATTTGCCTTGGGTTAGAATATTTTAAGATTATCAGGTCCTGCCCTGTACTGCCACAAAATGTTTCTTCACCTGGGGTTAAACTCAACAAGTTTACTATTACATTGCTTTCTTGCAACACCGTCAGGCAAATATATAAAAATAGAAATTCACCCAGCAGGCTATTTTACAATGAGAAAGCAAATGGAAAAACAATCTGTACCTACAAAGGATGAAACTATTAACTAGTCAAGGATAAGGGCAGGAAGATTTTCTAAAAAAAAAACTTCACTATTCAAGGCTTCTCTTTAGCTTCAATTATATGTTTACATACAAAATATAATTTTCTAGATTCAGATTCTGAAACTTTATACAAGTACAGAATACTTCTTACAAAGCCAAAGCTTTAAATGCAAGTTAACAAGGCTTGAATTTGCTGAAGAACGTTGCTTTGCTTGGTGTTCAATTGGACATGTAAGGAGGTGGGGGGTCTTTTTGTGGCATCTTCACGGCCATTTCATAAGTTGGCAGCACATACTGCAAAACAAAGACAAACACAAATGTGAAGGATTACCATAACACACAGCTAGCCTGGCACTAGGGGATGAGGAATTTACACCAAAATAGATCTTTTTAATAATTCCGTTCATGATTATAGTATGGGAGTTGACATTCCAGATATCTAAATATGTTTAACAAAAAGCATTGCTGCAAATTTAACCCACAAATGTATCGTTCTGACTTACTGAAATGCTGGTTAGGCTTTCCCCCCCATGTTTCAATTTAAACTGGACGAGTGAATCACAAGCACAATCCCTGATCAGTGTTCTGATCCTGAATCACTCGGACTTTAACAATCAGGCAGAACCTCATAGAAGATAAAGTCTAAACTCCCTACTCTCAGAGATCTTGTCTAAACAATCTTGTCTAAACTCTTAGCCACCCTGAGAGTTTGTTCCTATGATATATCTGATATTTTACTCACTGGGACGTATAATATAACAATAATTCGTTATATTTGATATAGCGCTTTTCAGGTCTTCTAGACGAGTCAAAGTGCTTCACAGAATATACTGTAAAGTGAATTGACTGTTTATTTGTGGGCGAAACGCGGCAGCCAATTGTGTACAGCAATGTCCCACACACAGTTGTGGATTGAAATGACCAATTATTATTATTTTGGAGGGATTATTATTATGACTCACTACAACAACAAAAAATTACATTTGTACAGTGCCTTTCACGTCGGGTGGACATCCCAAGGCATTGGACAGTCAGTGTTTCAGTCCCGAGCTGGGGTCGGGAACAGGGAGGGTGGGGGGAATGGAAGAGAAAGGATGGTGACCGATGGGTCAAAGAGGAGGGTCTTGAGGCAGGAATTGAAGGAGGCGAGGGAGGGGGCGAGGCGGAGGGATTGCGGGATGGAATTCCAGAGGTTGGGGGAAGTGGCTAAAGGCTTGTCTGCCGATGATGGGGAGGGTGGGTCGGGGGACATGTAGTAGGCTGGAACCCACTGAGGTTCAATCTTATTTCCTTTCTTCCCCATCACGGAAGGTTATACAAGGAATGGTTTACTCCAATACCCCATTATTTTAAAGATTTTTACATACCTGTGGAGGAGTTTCAAATGCTGGATACACTGCAATCTCAGGCATATTCCTATTGTTGATATACTTGTAGCAGTTCCACACACAGTTTATGAAGTAAGCCTGCGCAAAGGCATAATAACAATAGGTGAATTGGTTTACCCTTAGTTGAATTCAATCTAAACTACACAAAAAGACAATTACACAAAACATTGTAAGCAACCAAAGAAGAAAGTTGTTCGGGTGTGATCTGAAGATGGGCTTGTGGGGGTAAGGCAGAGGGACTGAGCTCTGGAATTGTGGCTGAAAGCATGACTGCTGTTGGAAGAGTAGAGGGGACGAGGGATATGCCTGAGCTCCACCCACAGAGCAGCCACGCCAGGAACTATAAGCAGTTGTTATAAGCAGTGATTCAACATTTAATTGATGGGATATTGAACCATGAGTCACAGTGTAATGAGATTCATTTTAACGGCAACAGAAATAATAACAGCATATCCATCAACAAAGATAAATGTACAATTATATATTCATAACATCAAATCTATAACAACCATTATTCATCTTATTAGGATACTAAATACACTGAACAAAATATTTTCAAAATGTTAGGTTTGTGGTTAAGGTAACTAATAATTAAATCATATTAATGTGGATAAAACCTTTCAATTTATTTGGGACATTTCAATACTAACAAGTCACCCGCATTTAATACAGCAAGGTGTGCTTCAGCTGTGCTAACACTGAATGCTCTTACCTTGATAGTAATCAGAATGGTGAAGGAAAGCAAAACTATCAGCAGGAGACAGCTGGAATCCAATGCAAGCAAGTCATCTTTATAAGGAAAATCAGGCTGAAAGAAAAGGAACATTTGCTTTAAGAACTAAATTGTGCTGTACATTAAAATCACGAGTGAGGTTACATCAGTGCTGTCAGTACATGCCAAATTATAGTGACAAGAATTTTGAAAAACGTACAGTGTTGAGAAAGAACAGGGAAACTAAATAGTTCTTTCACAAAGCCGGCGCAGGTTGAATGGCATCCTTCTATGCTGCAGAATCTGAGGATTTCACACACTGCAAATTTCCAAACTCATCTATACGGTTGAAGTGACAGAAGAAAGTGAAGGAAAGTTCTTTTCAAAGGAGGCAGAAAAGCAAACAATATGTCAGGAAAGATGCCATAGTATTCAATAACCAACCACTAGGTGGCAACTATTAGCAAATCACTAACCAGTCTGATATCATCATCAAAAACATATATATGTTAAAGAAATTACTTTCAAATAGATAATTCAACCTTATTCATTAATATATTTACAGATTAATAAGCAGATTGTAGAGGCAAAATCAACTCTGGAAGTATTAAGAGTGAAGGAGAAAAGGCAGAGAAATAGGATTAGAATATCTGTCACAATCTCATACACTGGCAGAGTAAATTCAATGGCTAAATGGTTAGTTCCTGTATTGGGATATTCACTAGGAACAGAAAGTGATACTAATCCAATAGAGTAGACAAATGGTATTCAGAGTATTCATTAATAAATAAATACAAACAAAGTGATTTAAAACTTTCTTGAAGGGAGTATTATCATGTGGAGTAAGGAAACTGGCCCAATTTTTCGCCCTGCCAAAAATCAAACCCAAGTGTCTCGCTTGCAAAGCAAATCCTCTAACTGCTGAGCCACAGGCCTTTGTCGGACACCAACATTCATAGAATCATAGAATCATAGAATTTTACGGCACAAAAGGAGGCCATTCGGCCCATCTAGTCTGTGCCGGCTCTTTGAAAAGAGCGATTCAATCCCACTGCCCTGCCCGCTCCCCATAGCCTAACAGACCCGTTCTCCCTAAATAAAGATCTAATTCCCTTTTAAAAGTTGTTATCGAATCAGCCTCCACCACCTTTTCAGGCAATGCATTCCAGATTCGAACAACTCGCTGAGTGAAAAAATTTCACCTCAGCTCCCCTCTACTGCGCCTTGAAACTATTTTAAATCTGTGACCACGAGTCACAGATTCACCCACGAGTGGAAATAGTTTTTCTCTATTTGCCCTGTCGAAACCCCTCATGATCTTATAAACCTCTATTAGGTCTCCCCTCAATCTTCTCTGCTCCAGAGAGAATAACCCTAGCCTATCTAGCCTCTCCTCATAGCTGAAGTCCCTCAATCCTGGCACCATCCTAGTAAATCTTCGTTGTACCCTTTCCAATGTCTTCACATCCTTTCTGTAGTGTGGTGACCAGAATTGAACACAGTATTCCAGCTGAGGCCTCACCAAAGTCGTATAGAGGTTAGTCAGCACTTCCTGACTTTTGTACTCTATACCCCTATTTATAAAGCCTAGTATCCCATATGCCTTCTTAACAGCCTTGTCTACCTGTCCTGCCACCTTCAACGAGTCACTAACACAAATCCCCAGGTCTCTCTGTTCCTTTACACCATTTAAAATTGTACTATCTAGCCTATATTGCCTCCCTTCATTTCTTCTCCCAAAATGCATCACCTCACACTTCTCTGCATTAAACTTCATCTGCCATGTGTCTGCCCACTTTACCAATTTGTCTATATCCTCTTGCAGATGGCTACTATCCTCCTCACTGTTTACTATTCTCCCTAACTTAGTGTCATCTGCAAACTTGGAAACTGTACTCCGTACACCCAAGTCCAGATCATTGATGTAGATTACAAACAGCAATGGTCCCAAAACCGATCCCTGTGGCACACCACTGCTCACTTCCCTCCAATCTGAAAAACAGCCGCTCACTACAACTCTCTGCTTTCTGTCTCGCAGCCAGTTGTGGATCCATGCTGCCACTGTCCCTTTTATGCCATGGGCCTTTAATTTCCTAATAAGTCTCTCATGTGGCACTTTGTCAAATGCCTTTTGAAAGTCCATGTAAACTACATCAACTGCGCTACCATTATCCACCCATTCCGTTACCTCATCAAAAAATTCTATCAGATTTGTAAGGCAAGATTTGCCTTTAACAAATCCATGTTGACTGTCCTTTATTAGCCTATATCTTTCTAAGTGAAGATCTACCTTGTCCCTGATTATGGACTCTAGACGTTTGCCCACTACCGACGTTAGACTGACTGGTCTGTAGTTACCAGGCTTGTCCTTCTGCCCCTTTTTATACAAGGGAGTAACATTAGCTATCCTCCAGTCCTCTGGCACGACCCCTGTGTCCAAGGAAGATTGAAAGATCGTGGCCAGAGTCCCTGCTATTTGCTCCCGTGCCTCACTTAGTAACCTAGGGTGCATCCCATCCGGACCAGGTGACTTATCCACCTTGAGCGACGTCAACCTTTTTAGCACTTCCTCTCTGGTTATAATTATTCTATCCATTTCTCCTACCCTCTCCTCTAATACCATGGCATTGGCTGTATCATTTTCTTTTGTGAAGACAGAGGCGAAGTACTCATTCAGTACATCAGCCATGCCCTCTGCCTCCACATTAATATTACACAGTGATGTTATTGTTTCAAATGTTTAAATGAAAAACATAGGAACTAAAATGAGCCACTCCTAGGTCAGGTCTGCTGGATAAAAATAGTCATACTTTCATTACAAGCAACAACACTTCAATATCGCCTAATCATGATAACAAATACTAGTTTTCTTAGGACTCCCACACTTACCAGCTGCTCAAGGTAGTCCTTGATCCTGGGCACGTAGGTGAGGGAACTGATAGCAACAAGGCAGGAAAGGGCAAAGTCAAACAATAGATAGCAGAAGAATGGAATCAGCCAGCGTCCACGATACTAAGGAAAGAAAGATTTCATAATTATTATTATTGCATTTGTTTTAGCGCTTTAACAAACATTGAGAAGTCTCAAAAAGCAGGTCACAAAATATACTTTAAAGCAAATTTGTGGGACAAAAGGCAGCAGCCAATTACATAGAGTAGTGTCCCATGAACAATCAAGGATTTAGTGACAAAATAATTATTTGCCTAAGGTTTTGCCTTGCCCTGATGTCAAACCCGGGTCCACTCGGTCATGAGGCAAGTGTTCTAACTAATACACTACAAAACTCCAAACTAATTTATTAGTTGACAAATACAATTGCAAATGATGTCCCAACAAACACTATGCATTTCAGTAAATCAGATCTGTAATTAACGTGTACATTGTGTTGAACAATACTTACAGTGATTGCACCGTACACTAACATGACACTAATGGTAAACATCAGAAGTGAGATGGTAAATCCAACACAAGCATTTTCTAAGTAGAAAGGAGAGAGACAAAATCACTCAAGGGAAAATCAATGCGATTATATCTATTATGTTAAACTCTAAATATGGGAGTTAGTATTAATTCAGCAGTCAGGTCAACATACAAACCCAGGCCATATAGTGTTCAAATCTCTTCATTCCCAGGCACCTCCCTACCTCTCTGACCTCCTCACTCTCCAATCCGCTCGACTGGCCTCTGCTTGTCCCTTGCACCCTCCTCCCAACCATTGGAGGTCCCGCTTCCAGCTGCTATGACCCAAAACTCTGGAACACTCACCCATAATCCCTCCACCTTGCCCTTTCTCTGCCCTTTATCAAATCCCACCTCTCCCCACCCGACTCGGAAACAGTCTTTGCCACTTTTAAGCACTCTGAGAGACAACCCTGTGTAAGTACAAGTTGTTGTACAACACATATTTTGCATATACAGGATCAACATTCAAAATCAAGGTGAGAGAAATGATTTGGAAAGTTTGATTAATTCAGCATTGATACTTAGTTAGATATTGAAAAAATGTGTTTGTGATCAGCAGGATACAGGTGTGCAGCTAAATTGATAACACACATCTTATGTCTGATGTTGTAAGATTTCTAGGATTTCTGGAAAGTAAATCATAGCAGGGCAAAAAGCTTCAATTATCCACTACAAAAAATAAACACCATCACAGATGTCAACATTTAGTTAAAAGTTAAAAGGTTTTAACATTCGGAAATGTTTTTACAACAGATTAACAACAATAATAATGTTTGCATTCGATATAGAGCTTTTCATGTCTTCTAGACGTCTCAAAGCGCTTCACAGAATATACTATAAAGTGAATTGACTACATTTCTGTGGGCAAAATGTGGCAGCTAATTGCATGCAGCAGTATCCCACAACAGTCGTGGAATGAAAATGACTAATTTATCATTGATTTTCCAAGGGATTATTATTAGGATATTAGGATATTATTAGGATTATTATTTCCCAATTTCTTGTCCTGCCTGGAATCCAACCCAAGGGCTCTCAGCACTGAGTTACAGGACTCCACACCAAATGGAAATATGTAGAAATTAGAATGATGACAATTTGTTTTTCTCTTATGCACATCAGCTGGGGAGAGGTGAACAGCCAGAGTTTGAACAATAAAGATGGATGAATGAATATTCTGGAATGTTCTTCACAGATCAAACCAATGGGTTAAAGTCTGCAATTAAAAAGATTACCGTAAATACCCGCGTATAAGGCGCACTCGCGTATAAGGCGCACCCCCCACTTTTGACTTTTTCTTGGTGAAAAAAAACGGAAGCATTTTCGATGGTATTGCCGGCAGCAGGAAGGGAGGCAGGCAGAGAGAGAGGGAGGCAGGCAGTCAGGCAGGCAGGGAGGGAGAGAGGCAGGCAGGCAGGGAGGGAGGGAGAGAGAGAGAGGGAGGCAGGGAGGGAGGCAGGCAGGGAGAGAGAGAGGAAGGCAGGCAGGCAGGCAGGAAGGGAGACAGGCAGGGAGAGAGGGAGGCAGGCAGGCAGGGAGGGAGGCAGGCAGGCAGGGAGGGAGGGAGGCAGGCAGGGAGGGAGGGAGGCAGGGAGGGAGGGAGAGAGGGAGGCAGGCAGTCAGGCAGGCAGGGAGGGAAAGAGGGAGGCAGGCAGGCAGGCAGGGAGGGAGGGAGGGAGGCAGGGAGTGAGGGAGGGAGGCAGGCAGGCAGGGAGGGAGGGAGGGAGGCAGGCAGGGAGGGAGGCAGGCAGGAAGGGAGGGAGGGAGGCAGGCAGGGAGGGAGAGAGGGAGGCAGGCAGGGAGGGAGAGAGGAAGGTAGGCAGGCAGGCAGGCAGGCAGGGAGGGAGGAAGGGAGAGAGAGAGAGAGAGAGAGAGAGAGAGAGGGAGGGAGGGAGGGAGGCAGGCAGGCAGGCAGGCAGGGAGGGAGGGAGGGAGGGAGGGAGGGAGGGAGGCAGGGAGGGAGGGAGGGAGGCAGGGAGGGAGGGAGGGAGGGAGGCAGGGAGTAAGGAAAGGGAGGGAGGGAGGGAGGCAGACAGGCAGACTGGGTTAGGCAGAAGGCAGGCAGCAGGCACAGCACTGAAGTCCACCACTGCTGCCGCTGCCCGGGCGGCCGAGGCCGAAGCCCCATCACCCGCTCACCCCAACCCCCGCTGGACACAGTGTCCAAACCCCGGCTGACAGTGCCCCGGCCGCCTCTCCTGCTTATTTCCGAGGCTCAAAATTTCTTGTACCTGCGTATAGGGCGCACCCCCAACTTTCGAGATCTTCCGACGTGAAAAAAAGTGCGCCTTATACGCGGGTATTTACGGTACTTATGACCCGTGATGGGTGCAGATTTGATAGAACACCCATTTTTCAAGTTCCATTTTGAAGATAGTCCACAACAACCTTCATTTGTGCAAATTCCCTCTATTACAGCATGAGAGGATTGAGGATTCTGTCTATCCTGAGAGTTTAGCTCCAGAATTTAATCAATAATAATCCCTGTATTTGAAACACAGATCATTACTATAGAGTGTTTCATGACAGTAGAACAAGAGGATATACATTTAGAGCTGTAAAGGGCAATTTCAGGACAGATCCCTGTGTTTTTTTTAATGCAGAAAACTGGAACAGTGCTGCCAGGAAACATGGTAGAAGCCAGGGCATTGAACTCATTTTTAAAAGCTTCTTGATGCAGTCATTGAGGGGAGGGGATGGGGGTGCAGAAAAAATGGTAGGATGAGTGTTCTGGAGGGCTGAGATTGGATGGGCCAAATGGCCTTCTTCCAGATCAATCTTGTGATCTTGCGATATAGGATAGGGCTTGTTACGTTGCCAGGATATCTCGAATGGATTCGGCTGATTTACTGCGGTGTTGAAACTGTACATTTTGCAGATAAACATGATGTCCAATGTGTGCAGAGCAATGTGCACAAACGGCCATTGAGCCAATCAGCAACTCTGCCTGGAGATTGTTGGCTCAGACATCAAGACAAACTCCCACCACTTTTTAAATCGAGCCATGAAGTCTTTAATGGGCACCTGATCAGGTTGACGGGACCTTGGTTTGACATCTATCTCATCTGAGATGTTGCACTCAGATATTGCAGTGCTCCCCCAACACACTATTGCGGTGTCTGCCAAGACCACAGGTTCAAAGTCCCGTCTTGGGCTTAATTCAGAAGAGAGAGTGCCACCAAAACCGTAGATAAATAAGAAAACTTTTATAATTGTTTTGTCAATTTACCATGTAACAAGTGTACCTTTCAAAAAAATGTTTTCGCACACAGAGAATAAGTGTTGAAGCAAGTTACAATGTTCTTTTATAGCTTCACAGAGATTTCAAAAGCAAAATCAATAGTCCCAGAACATGTTGTAATTCTTTGGCAAAGTACTTGACAGGTTCAGATTTCAGTTCAACACAAAAGTGCATATTTCTCAATTATGCCACAAAGCAATTATCATTAAAATGAAAGACAATGTTGTCTCAGAATTTACATTTGAAACAATTTTAAACACTGACATTGGTCATCTTCCCAAATGTTCTAGTGCCATTATGTATTGTGGAGAAAGACAAAAGCAAAAACATTTCAAATCAGCAGAATTGTATTTGTCCAAACCAGCTGACTTGTGCTAAAATCTGCTATAACTATGGGACAGTCCTATAAACAGCAGGTATACAATGTCAATTATATAAAAGAACATTCAAAGTGCCCCCATAAAACTACTACAACAACAACAACAAAATTACATTTATAGAGCGCCTTTCACATCAGGAGGCACTGAACAATTAGGTCGGGACACGAGCAGGGGGAGTGAGGGGAGGTCGGAGTAGGAAGGAGAAGGAGAGTGGGAAGAGTAAGGAGGGGAGTAGAAGGCACAGTTGAAGCGGAAGGTCTTAAGACCAGCCTTGAAGGAGGAAAGGGGGGAAGTGAGGCAAAGGGATTGCGGGACGGAGTTCCACAGTGTGGGAGCAGAGAAGCTGAAAGCCCGGCCGCCGATGGTTGGGGGTTAGGGTGGCGGACGTGGAGCAGGCCTGAGGCTGCTGAACGGAGGGGACGGGCACAGGCTGATAGGGAGACAGTAGGTCAGAGAGATAGGCGGGGACAAGGCCGTGAATGGCCTTGGAGGTGACGACGAGGATCTTGAATTTGATCCTCTGGGGGATGGGGAGCCAGTGGAGACGGGCGAGGGTGGGAGTGATGTGGTCGCGGAGGCTGGTGTGAGAGACTGGTTGACAGTTGACTAGTTAACAGAGCAAGAATGGGAGAGAGTTTAAAAGCAGTCATTTGGAGGACAACTAAAACAGAATCAGATTGTTGCTTAGGTGAACTGAGACATTAATAGTGTGATAAAACAATAAATGCAGGTGTGGGAGCTACTGAGTATTCACCCCCACCCCCCAGATAGTTGAGACAGCCTGAGACAGTTAAAATATGTGCAATTTGAAGATGGTGAAGATGTGATCAGAAATGTTCTGTTTTGGATTGCTGAGGTGACCAGGAATATATATGTAGGGTAGGAGTTGAGAGAAGATTAATTGGAGGAGAAGACGCTGAGTGAGTTACGGTAAGTCTTGGATCAACAACAAGGATCAAATGTGCATAGGCTGCATCAGTCCTCTCGACGTGAAAGGCGCTATATAAATGTAAGTTTTGTTTGTTTGTTTGTAAGTCTGTGGGTCATAACAATCTTCATGGAGATGTACTGAACAAGCTTAAATATCAATATGTAATGGTATACATACCTGCAACCCTCTCTGAAGAGTAGTAATTTCCAATGACTTCATATTGGATCCCTAGTGGGGGTACTCTTTCAGGGTGTGTCACTGCCACAGTCAGAAAAATGCCCATCAGCAAATTCACCACCTTTTGCAAAAGAATACATAAGAACATAAGAACTTGCTAGATGAAAGAAAACAGAGGTCCATCTAATTCACCTTCCACCATCCTGGCAGTCACTTGACATTGTGTCCCAAACTATTCAGTGTACCCTGCGATATAATTTTCTAACAGATATGCATCTAATATGTTCTTTAAACAAATTAAATGTTCTGCTTCCACCATCTCCCTAAGAAGCTTGTCCCATAAATTTACTACTCTCTCAATGAAGTAGTGCTTCCACAGATTTGGTTTGAATTTACTCCCTTCAGCCATGTCCGCTGGTTCTACTGTTCAGTACAAGATAAAACAGCTCATTATGGTCCATATTATCTATTCGCTCAAAACCTTGAAGGTCATAATTATATTGCCTTCCAACCTTCTCTACTGCATTGTGAACATAATAATAATAATCCTTGCATTTGATATCGAGTTTCTCACATCTTATCGATGTCTCAAAGCGTTTCACGGAATATACTGTAAAGTGAATTGACTGTGGGTGAAACGTGGCAGCCAATTGCGCACAGCAGCGTCCCCCACAAACAGTCGTGGACTGAAATGACCAATTTTTATTATTGTTTTTTTTGGGAGGGATTATTATTAGGAGTGTGGAGTAAGAAACTTGTCCAAGGTTTCAACCTGATTTGCCTGGATTCGAACACAGGTCTCATGCTTGTAAGACGAGTACTCTAACCACTGAGCTACAGTAGCTCCACATGCCCAGTTTATTTAATCGCTCCTGCTAGACTAGTTCTCTCCATCCCCTCAATCATTTTGGTTGCCCTCCTATGCATCTTCTCAATTGCTGCAATAATTAATTTTGCACTCAGATAATAAAACAAGATCTAAACATACACTATATCAAGCAATTTACTATAATTTTTCTTCTCATGTAAAGTCAGATATTCCAAATTGTGTAGGATTATTACAATTCTGTGTAATTTTATGAGGAACCCCGATTTTGTTTGTGATGCTTACTAGGTATATCGGGATCTCATAAAATTACATTTCTACAATAACCCCTCCCACATCTCATGCATCACAACAATCTAATTTCAAGACATTCACTAGAAAAGTGGAAATTAAGTAAAGTATTTGCACTTAAACAATGACTTTGTAGTCTACATAACCGCAGGTAACAGGATCAGGAATAAGGAACAAAAACATATGAAACCAGAAAATAGGAGGAGTCCTATAAGACCTCAAGCTTGTTGGCTTGTCGGCAGATCAGGTTAAAGTTGATTTGTTGCACTGGGAGACAAAATAGGGATTATAGACGTGCAGAGACTTAAGTTGCAGAGTTTTGGAAGAGTTGGCATGTATGAAAGGTGGAGCACAGCTGAAGGTGAAGTTGATCACCAAGAATGTAATCGTCAAGTCTGGGCAAGCAACCAGAGATTGATGGAATATGAACCAGAAAAGATCAGATGTTGGCAAGAAATGAACAGCATAATTGGGGGAGAGGCACTGATGAAAACATTATTTTATGTTTGGTTCAAGTCTTTGAATCTTTATAACAACAACAACAACAAAATTAACACTCCACATTCAAAATTAACAGAAAGCACGAGACAGTCAAGGATTCACCTGAGCTGAGGGTTGAAATCAGGAGGGGTGGACAGCAACAAAAATAGGAGTAGGAGGGTGACTAAAGGCACGTGCGAAGAGGAGAGTCTTGAGACAGGAACTCCAGCCCCCAGTCCCTGGAATGTCTCCACCAAAAGGCTGTGGATGCTTGATCCATTCATATCTTCAAGACTGAGGTGGATAGTTATTTGTTAGGTTGGGTATTTAAGGATACGGGGTAAGGATGGGTAATTGGACTTATGGAATGGCAGAACAGGCTCGAGCGGCTGAATGGCCTACTCCTGTTTCTATATAGCAAAAGGGATTAGAGTTCCAAAGTGTGGGGCAGAAAAGTCGAAGGGCCAACCATGGGGCATTCAGGGCCGGGGCCACAGAGTAGGCCAATGCTGGATGAGCGGAGGGAGCAGACAGGTTGTTATGGTATTAATAGGTCAGAGAGAGAGGTAAAGGAGCAAAATCACAGAGGGCTTTAATAGTGAAGAAGATAATTTTATACAGTGCTTTTAAACTTAAACTTCATAACAGTGAAACAAGTAATAATAACCAATTTATGCACTCAATTAAATTGAATCTAAGAAAATGATGAGATGTACAACAGAATAACCCATGAGGAAAAACTCTCAAGCCTCTTTGAAAAAGCAACAGGGTGAAGGTATGGTCCCTTACCTACCATTAATTAGGTGTACTAAAAGTGGACATCTCATCAAATTATGCATTGATGTTTTTAGTGACACTGATATTCAGCCTCTCTACCCCCACACTTTGGAATTCCATCCAACAATCCCTTGCTCCCTCCTTTGCCACCTTCAAGGCCTGACTCACTCTTTTTCGACCATGCCTTCAGCTGTCCTCCTATCTTTCTTTTGAAACTGGGAATGGAGGGCCTAAATAGAGGGATGGAATGTCAGAGAGCAGGGGCAAAATAGTTGAAAGCTTGTCCGACATTGGTAGGGTAGTTAGGTTGCAGGACGTGAAACAAGTCTTACTGATCCATGTCCTCTGACTGCTTGGAGCAAAAGGAGCAGCCGAGGCAGTGGAGCTGTGTCCGGAGAAGACATGGGATTCAGAGTTCTGAATGGTCAGCAGCGTGTGAAAGGAGGAGTTGGGGCTTCTGGACGCCAAGGCACTAAAATAATGTAGCCTGGATGTGTTGAAGATGTCAATGAGGGTCTCAACAACCAGGGTGAAGAATTACTTGGAGGGGAAAGCTACATTGTGGAGAAGGAAAAACAAGCAAATGAGAGCATAGAAGTGTAGCTTTTGAAAGACATTTGGGGTTGAATAAGATTAAGACCCTGAGTTTCTGCAATAGCTCCATGAGGTGCAGTCAGCTTTTACACAGGTCACTGGCTGACAGTAAAGCCCTGCAGTGAAAAAGTGCAGAGGGAATCAAGCAGAAAAGCCTCAATAATTACTTTGGAAAATTAGAACTCATCGAGGACTTGATGGTAAAAATACAGTAACTACAAGGTGTTGGAGAATTGAGCATTTGGCATGATCCAGGGAGATTAGTACAGCATTTCAGGTATGTGGAGTTCTGTAGCGAAAGACCTGGGTTTGATTCCAGGGAGGACGAAACGTAGGGCAAGTTTCTTTACTCCATACACCTGATAATAATCTCTCAAATAAACAATAATAAACTGGTCAATTCAACCCATGACTGTTTGTGGGACACTGCTGTGCACAATTGATGCCACGTTTCACCTACATATAGTCAATTCACTCTGCAGTACATTCTGTAAAGCACTTTGAGATGTGAAAAGTGCTATACCAAATGCAAGGATTATTATTGTTTAGCTCCCTCTTCCAGTCTGACCCGTTTTGCCACTAAACCAACTGATGCACTTATTGATTGGTCTAGGCTCATCCACCTCCTGGATTGCATCATGACTGGTGAGATTAGTGACATACAGAATTTGATCTCTTCACATCACATACCTACTATCTTGAATTTGAGTACAGCACCGCCCTACCCACGCTCCCAATTCTTACCCACAGCTTGGGTCTAAAATACTATCTCATCTGACCAGCGCCTTGGGACATCCTCCGGATGTGAAAGGCATTATACAAATGTCATTTTGTTGTTGTTGATTCAACATCGATTATTTTCCCATGGTACAGTAAATAGCCAAAAGCTACATTAAGAATAATAATAAATGTATTTGATATAGAGCTTCACATCTTCTAGACGTCTCAAAGTGCTAGACAGAATATAGGGGAAAGTGAATTGACTTTGTATATGTGAACGAAACACGGCAGCCAAATGTGCACAGCAGAGTCCCACAAACAGTCGTGGATCGAAATGACCCATTTATGTTTTTTTGAGGGATTATGATCAGGCTTGTGGAGTAAGGAAACTTGCCTAAGGTTTTACCCTGACTGGAATTGAACTTAAGTCTCTCACTTGTAAGACGATTGCTCTAACCACTGAGCTACAGGATCATTTCTAAACTCAGTGATTTCAGTAAAGCTTACAAAACTCACTTGGTAACTCAATCTGCCTTTTTCAAACAACGTAGGCATAGCATTAAATTGCCTTAAAACAAGTCATATCATTAAAAGTTTGTTAATGCACTGAAGCTACTTAATTTTTTCACTGTTCATAATAGCAAATGATTATAAAACATCGTAAGAATTTGTTGGCAAAACTAGACCAAGGTCAATCTAGTTCCACCATCCCTGGCAGTCCCTTGACATGTCGTGTCCCAAACTATATACTGTATCCCCAGATATTATTTTTTAGCACACATTGTATTTTTGCTTTACAAAATGCATCATCACCCTTCACTTCCACATCCTGTTTCCTGAAAACTATTCATTATTACACAAGCCCATGAAAATATGTTAATAAAAGACTTTCCGAATACAACTCCTCCTCGAGTAGTTTCTTAGTCTGTAAACAGACATTCTCAATACAGTACCTACTTTCTGATGATTGCCACGTCACTAAACAAGCAAACATTTAAACTCCTATTTGCGCTGTTCAAAGTGTGCATATCCTCTTGCAATTCTGTAGTGTTATGCTAATTATCAATACCTCTTGGATCAGTTTTGCCTAAGAATCAGTTGGTTATGGGTTTATATCCCACATCAACAATCATTCTAGGGTGGGACTCCAATGCAGTGCCAGTGTTGTTATTAAAGAGGTGTGAGAAGAGATGTTCAATCAGGTCCTATCCGGGCAGGTAGTGAGGGGGATGTGAAACGGCAGGGAGGAGATGAAGTGGTGTAATGTCTGCCGACTTGAGAGCAAGTGGGCTGGTAGCTAGCAATCCATTGGTTGAGTTTGCAGATGATAAGAACTGGACTTTTTTCTTTAGTTGTACATAATATGTTTGGGGGTTACCCTTCCAGTTATCTGATTATAAATAAGGAAATGAATTTAGAAACATCTTGGTTTGCTTTCCTGTTGAAAAAACATCTTAAAGCACAAAAACATTTGAAAACTGACAGTAATTGTGGATAGTTGAAGAGGAAAATATGATGTTAACTAAGGTTTATGTTTTAGAGAATGATCTTTGAAAGTAGGGAACAGGCAGCGAGGCTAAATTGTTGTGGAAGAAAGTTCTAGAGGCTGGAGCATGACGGTTCAAAACCTAGCCACAATTGTAGGGGATATGTAGAAACGTACAGAAGAAGCCATTCAGCCAACCATGTCCAAAAGAGTAAACTCAAGCCATTTTCAAAGATAAAGTGGTTTTCTTGGATATCAGATAACCCAACAAAACCCATCACCATACTTAAATCTCTAAACCAAACTATAGACTGCCTCACCACGCATGCGCGCACACCCTCACGGTACACACACACCCTCGCACACACGCACACATACCCACACTCTCAGGCACCCACCATTTATATACACTCTCTCTCCCATACACCATGTACGTATATGGATATTCTCACATCCTCTATGTGTATGCAAACACACCATCGACACACATACTTTCACACACCTATCATGTACATACACTCTCTCTCAGATGGATAATTATTTGGGGAGGTCATGTTTACAGGGCTATGGGGATAGCGTGGGTGAGTGGGATTGATTTGGACAGCTCTTTCCAAAGAGCCATCACAGACATCATGGGCTGAATGGCCTCCTTATGTGCTGTATGATTCTATCATCTACCATGTCCACACACACGCTCAAACACTTACAATGTCCACACGCATATGTACTGTACTCTCAAACTGATTGTGTGTGCACACACTCACCATGTATACATACACAAAACAAAATTACCTATGTATAGTGCCCCGTACATGCATTGTCCCGTACATGTACACACACATTCCCACCATGTACAGATACACAGACCCATCATGTAATAATAAATAATAATCCTTAGAATTTGATATAGCGCTTTTCAGTCTTTTCAGACACCTCAAAGCGCTTCACATTATACACTGTAAAGTGAACTGACTGTAAATTTGTGGGTGAATCGCGGCAGCCAATTACACACAGCAGTGTCCCACAAACAGTCGTGGATTGAAATGACCAATTTTATTATTGTGTGTTTTTTTGAGGGATTATTATTAGGCGTGTGGAGTAAGGAAATTTGCCCAAGGTTTCGCCCTGACCTGCCTGGATTCGAACACAGGACTCACGCTTGTAAGGCGAGTGCTCTAACCACTGAGCTACAGGACTTCACAAACACACACCCACCATGTACACAACAATAACAACAATATTACATTTATATAGCACCTTTCACGTCGCGAGGACGTCCCAAAGTCAGGTCGGGACCTGAGCACAGGAGGAAATGGTCAGGGTAGGGTACACACACACAGACCCACCATGTACACAACACACATGCACACACCATGTACACACACAGACCCACGTGCATATACACACCATACACACACACAGACCCATGTGTATGCACACCATATACACACACACAGTCCCATGTGTATACACACACCATATACACACACACACACAGACCCATGTGTATACACACACCATATACACACACACACATAAACCCATGTGTATACACACACCATATACACACACAGACCCATGTGTATTTACACACCATATACACACACACACACACAGACCCATGTGTATACACACACACACAGATCCATGTGTATACACACACAATATACACACACACGTGTATACACACACACAGACCCATGTGTATACACACACAGACCCATGTGTATACACACACACACAGACCCATGTATATACACACCATATACAAACACACAGACCCATGTGTATACACACACACACACACAGACCCACCATGTAGCCAGTCCCCAGGATGATGGTGCCGATCCGGACATCGCAGAACAGGCAGCATCTGGTGCCGGATAAACGGCTCCGGTAAGATTTCAAATTCATGTCGTCGACTCCGGGTGTGTGTGTGAGGGACACGACACGACAGTCAGGCTGTGACTGAGCTGTGGGGGGAGCTGGGCCTGAGTCTGTGTGTGAGAGAGAGAGTCTCCGCTCGCCTGCCTCTGTCTCTCTAACGGTGTCTATCTGGGTCTGTCACACTCTCTCTCTATATATATATATATATATATATCTCTCTCTGTGTGTCTGTTTCACTCTCGGTTTCCAACCGTCACTCTGTCTCTCCCTCCCTCACAGGAGCCGCCGCCTGACAACACACAGCCTCGCGCCCCTCCCCTTCCCCCCGCCCTGACGTCAGCGGATTGACAGGCGGGCCCCTCCAATCACAGCGGGAGACGCGACGCATCCGCGACCAATGGGGAGGGAGGGGGGGGAGGGCGGGCCTGATGACGTGTGGTCATTGTCGCCGCCTGCGCAGTACTCAGTGCTGGGAGGGAGGGGGAGGGGCTGCGGTGGAGGGGGAGGGGCTGCGGTGGAGGGGGAGAGGCTGCGGTGGAGGGGTGGGGCTGCGGTGGAGGGGGAGGGGCTGCGGTGGAGGGGTGGGGCTGCGGTGGAGGGGGAGGGGCTGCGGTGGAGGGGGTGGGGCTGCGGTGGAGGGGGAGGGGCTGGGAAACCTCGGCTGGTCAGGCAGCATCCATGGAGAGAGGAAAAGTGAGTCGACGTTTCGGGTCCACGACCGGGTCTGACGAAGGGGTCAAAACGTCGACTCACTCTTCCTTCCTCCATAGATGCTGCCTGACCTGCTGAGTTTCCCCAGTGACTTCTGCCTTCACTAACTATATTGCCGACCCTTTAGAATCCTACCGTTGGTGTAATTGGCGGGAGTGCTATTTTCTGCACCGTGAGTCACAGTATCCGGAAATAAAAAAAGTTGACCAAACAACTCTGGCAGTCAGGTCGACATTTATTTAAGTCTGTAATTTTCCAAGACGATATTACACGAGGTAATGTGAGTGCCTCGGAATGCAGCATATTCAGGCTAAAGAAACTGGCTTTAATATCAAGCCCTGGAACTCATCTGTGTCTCCTTTGTGATGAGGAGTACAGTGTGAGGTACTGTATTAACAAGTCTATCTGTGAATGGATGTTAACTCTTTGTGGTTCCTCACAAAACTTGTGGCCGTAAATATTATTCCTGACACATGCCAAGCTTTTCCAGAATTTACTGTTTACACAATGATTATTACTGTAACTACAAGATCCAGAACAAGTCAGTTCGAGTCTAAAACACTAATTGGCAGAGTCTGGGAAACACAATAAATGCTTATAATGGTTCAAAGCTCTTAGAACATGAAAAAAAATATTCCTATATTTGATATACAGTAGTAGGATTACAGTTGGGAGGACATCTTCACAGGTTGCGTTGTAAAGTGGACTGAATGTATTTTGTGAACAAATCTTTGCTTCGAATGATGGAATCTTTCTAGTCTCTCTCTAGTGACTCTTTTATAACGTCTGTCATTGATATGCCATTCAGTTGTCTAGCCTCCTTGGTGAGCAGCATATTATGTCAGGGATCAGTAATGTAGGAAGTAAAAACACCTAATCTGCTGCTTTCCTCAATAAACTAGTTTGAGGGTCAGGGAGGACACCCGAATGGTTTGAGAAATAAGGTTGATTTACTGTATGCGACAAATACACAGTAAAATCCTGTACTGCATGAGCATTACTGTCAAAATAATTACCCGAGGATTATTATTCTGATTGGCTCCAGTTTTATCAGTAGGCTGGATATGTCTATGCTGATTTTATCTTCCTTTCCAGATTAAATTTGGTTTTAACCAATTAGTGATTAACCTCCTCAAGAGGGGGATAGGGGGTTAAAGCAGGGTGTGCTTGTAGCTCATCTGGGAATAGAAGGTTTGTCTCTGCAGCGGTTTGGGTAGCTCGGTTCCTGAGCTAGGTGTGTCTGCAGTTCTGCAAGCCACTGCTGCTCGCATCGCAGCCAGTCTGGCTGGCTTGCAAGGGCAGACCAGTTACTGGGAGCAGGAAATCATTCCACTCTACTACCAACCCTGCGAACCAAAGCCCTAACCATAGTCCTAGCTGTAAAGCAAAGGGAAGCTCGCCAGACAGTGGCAAGCTGCAAGGTTTTACAACAACAACGACAAAATTAGATTTGTACAGAACAGTATAGCTTGGAACGGTAGAGGATACGGGCCGCAGAGTTCTGGATTATTTGCAGGCTATGGAGGGAGGAATTGGGAAAGCCGACAAGTAGGGTGTTGGTGTAGTCGAGTCTGGATGTAGTGAAGGCATGAATGAGGATTTCAGCTGCATGAGGGGTAAGGTAGTGGTGGAGTCGGGCAATATTGTGGAGGTGAGGGAAGGCAGAGCAGGTCATGGCTTGGATGTGGAGGGGGAAAGACAGTTGAGGATCAAACAAGAAACAAGACACCTAGGTTCCTGACTGACTTGGTGAGGTTGAGTGAACAACCATGAAGGTTGACGTGTGAAGGCGCTGGCGTGAGCCAATCATCAGGACCTCGGTCTTATTCACGATCAACTGTAGTTAGCTCTCATCCAGGACTGTCCTTCCTCCCCCACATCCGATCCCTCACCAGCACCGCCTTCTACCGCCTCCGATGGATCTCCCGTCTCCAGCAATACCTCACCTCAAAAGCCACTGAAACCCTGGTCCAGGCCTTTGTCACCTCTCGGCTGGACTATTGCAACGCCCTCCTCTCCGGTCTCCCCTCCACCACAATCCACAGAGTCCAGCTAATCCAGAACTCTGCCGCCTGCATACTCACCCGCTCCAAACTCCGCTCCCCCATTACCCCAGTCCTTGCCAGACTTCACTGGCTCCCTGTCCCAGAGAGGATCGACTTCAAGATCCTCACCCTTGTTTTCAGGTCCCTCCACTCCTCTGCACCCCCCCATCTCTCTGATCTCCTCTCCCTCCAACCCAGCACCCGCTGCCTTCGTTCCTCTGGGTCTGGCCTCCTCCATGTCTCCCCGAGTCCTCCGCTCCACCCTCGGCAGCCGTGCCTTCAGCCACTACGCCCCGAGGCTCTGGAACTCCCTTCCTCACTCCCTTCCCCTCGCCCCCTCTCTTCCCAGTTTCAGGTCACAGCTAAAGACCTTTCTCTTTGACCGTGCCTTTGGTCACCTTTCTCCCCCTGCCCCTGGCTCGGTCCCGGGATCCGTTACTGTGAAGCGCTCTGAGACACCGTCCGACGTGGAGGGCGTTACGTACATCAAAGTTGTTGTTGTTGTTGATGTCTGATGCAGCAGAGAGGTCAAGGAGAAAAGAAGGTAGAGAGAGTCCTGGTCACAGATGTTTAAAATGTTGTTAGAGACTTTGACCAGGGCTGTCTCTGTGTTGTGGGCAGCACGAAATGGGATTGTAGGGATTCAAAGAGGGAATGGCGAGAGAGAAAGGAGCAAAGCTGGGACCCGACAACTGATTCCAGGGCCTTAGAGAGGAATGGGAGTTTGGAGATGGAGTGGTAGTTGGAAAGTAGGGTGCGGGGAAGGTTCTTTCAGAATGGTGGTGATGACGGCTGTTTTTAGAGAGGTGGGAATAGTGTCGATGAATAAGGAGAAGTTGATGATGTCAGTTACGTGGGGGGCTAAGAGGTGGAGCTGGGAGATGAGGAGAGATGTGGGGATGGGGTTGAGAGAGCAGGTGGTGGGTTACATTTTGCCCATAGAGATGAGAGAGGAGAGGGTGGAGGGAGAGATAGGGTCAAAGGTGTGTAATGGGGGGTGGGTCCTGGGGGAGAGATAATGGGGGACAGTGGTAGAGGGGGTTGGGATGGCAGATCTCCTCAATTTTAGATTCAAGGAAGTCTAGCATAATAATAATAATCCTTGCATTTGATATAGCGCTTTTCACATCTTATCGACGTCCCAAAGCGCTTCACAGAATATACTGTAAAGTGAATTGACTGTATATATTTGTGGCCGAATCGCGGCAGCCAATTGCGCACAGCAGTGTCCCACACACAGTCGTGGATTGAAATGACCAATTTTATTATTGTGATTATTTTTGGAGGGATTATTATTAGGCGTGCGGAGTGAGGAAACTCGCCCAAGGTTTCGCCCTGACCTGCCTGGATTCGAACACAGGTCTCCCCAGCTTGGTCTCCCCAGCTTGCAAGACAAGTGCTCTAACCACTAAGCCACAGGAGCTCCACAGCATCTCCTCGTAGTTGGAGTTGGAGGAGAGGATGGGTGAGGCGTGGGAGGGTGGATGGAGGAGACTGTTTGTGGTGGAGAAGAGAAGCCTGGGGTTATCCTTGACCCCCATGATTAACTTGGAGTAGAAGGAGGATTGGCAGAGGCAAGGGTGGAGCATTAGGTCTTAGTGAGATCCAACCAAATCTGCAGATCTGTTAGTTTGGATTTGGTCCAGGTGCGTTTGTGCCTTGAGGTTTCCGGAGATGGCTGGTATACCAGGGGGAGTTACGGGAGTAAGAGTTGGTTCAGGAGCTGAGGAGGGCAAGTCAAGGGGAAAATGTCATTGTGTTTGTTGATTCGAGGATGGAGGAGAAGGATTCATACAGAAGAGAGAGCAAAGAGGGAAGGTCAGCCTTAGCTTGTTAAAATCCAGCTGTATCTCAACGCACTGCTGGATCTTGACCAGCTAAAACCTCATAGTTTGCCATGAAAGCTATGACGCTTCCAAGAGAAGCTTTGGCTCTTGCCAATCCGTGCCTATACTTTCTGAAATTAGGTCAGCATGATGTGTCTCTCCAGGGAAACAATGCTGATTCTATTCCTACATGGGAATTTCCATGTGTGGGTGGGTGCCTGGAACTCTCATTCTAGTTTGGATATTTTTATGTCGGTCATGTATTTCCACATGTGTCAGGCACCTGGCTAACCAAAATAAACCAGGGTTGTCAAAGGCAATTTCAGGGCAGATTCTAGGAAGTTTATCTTTGCTCAGAGGGTAAGCTACAATTAGAACAGGTTTCAGGAAGGGTGGATGAGAGTGGCCACTTAAATTGGCCTTGTGATGGGAGGGCAATAGGATGAGGGGTGTCCTAAATGTATGGCATCAAATGGGCGAATGAGTCTTCTGCATCTGAACCAGTCTTGTGAACGGGTGAGATTTCTGCTTTGATCCCATTAACTTGCCGTGTCCCTGCAAAGTACTCAACAGATTAAAGAAAGGAAATCGGAAACAGTCATTTGTGTTACATCAAAGCCACCAGAACAGGAGGGTTTGAGGGTTAGGGCTGGGGCCAGGCCCTTTACACAAAGGGTGTTGAGCTGCTGGAGCGAGTTGTCTTACGGTAGAACACTCGAGTCATTTAAGAGTCAGTCAGTTTGATGCTGTAATTGAAGATGGTTAGTCTGGTGGTTTGGGTCAAATGGGTCAAAGCGCCTTCTGGACCTGAACTAAAGTTGTTAGTAACTGAATGCATGCCGAGGATGATTGTTCCTGAGCAGGTTAATATGAAGGACAATGTTGCCGGCAGAGAGGTGCGGCAGAATCAGACAGGCTCAGGCCTATCGGTCTGGGCGGTGAAGACAATTCAGCCTCAGGATCAGTGGTACAGTAGTTGCAAGTCAAACAGACATGTGTTGATACGCCAAGAAACAAACCCGTTCCAGGTTTCACCTTTCAGCCACACAGCAGCAAGGACAGATCCCAAATTAGCAACTAGCAACTGTTTATACCATATATCCTAAATTTACAAAACATTACACTAACACGTGTAGCCTCCAGAACAGTTTATATTCTCTGATGGTAATCCTGTTTCCCAAAGTCCTCCATACTATTGATTCATTTAATTGAGGCGCTCTGAGACGCTGCCCATGTGAAAGGAAAGTTGTTGTTGTTGTTGTTGTTGTTGTGTTTTAATGCAGATTTCCAGGGTCGTTTCTGCAGAATTCAGTGTTTGGGGAGTTTTCCCCTCTCCCTGGGTCTGAGGTTATGAACTTTTTCCACTTTAATTTTCTGGAGTAAATATGTGGTGCCAGAGTAAAGGGAGGAGGGGGTGGGAGGGGAGAGCTGGGGTGGTGGGGGAAGAAAAATGGGGGAAATAAAACTTTTAATTTCATGTCTCCCCCGCTTCCGTCCTTTCCCCCTTCCCGCCCCCACCACCCCCAACCGCCACATCATTAAAGAGATTTCCAACAACAACAAGAGATCATCCCAGTGACCGGGATCATAGTGAGGACTCACCATCATCGCACACGGGGGCTTGAATCCAAGATGGCGGCCTCGGGGGTGGTGGTGGTAGAATTTGTGGAGAGGGTAGAAAGAAGATGGTGGGGTGGGTCCGGAGAGGATCAGATTCACCCAAAGGAGGCGATGAAAAGGACACTGAGATCTACTCCCCACTAGCCTTCCATAGGCGCCCGAACTCCGAACCATTTTACTCCCTCCTTTTACCCTCAATTTGGGTAAGTTTCTTTACTCCATATGCCAGGTAATAATCCCTCAAAAACACCCAATAATAAATTGATCATTTCAATCCACGACTGTTTGTGGGGGGGACGCTGCTGTGAGCAATTGGCTGCCGCGTTTCGCCCACGTATATACAGTCAATTCACTTTACAGTATATTCTGTGAAGCGCTTTGAGACGTCTAGAAGACGTGATAAGGCGTGATATCAAATGCAAGGAATTACTATTGTTGTTGTTGTTGTTAACGGACGAAACTTTGAAACAAAAAAAATTGTTTGCCACAAAATACGACCGCAGAGAAAAACTATACCAGGAAAGTTACTCCTGTGTTGAGCACCGAGGACGATGAGCCGTGTGAGTGTCAAAAGGGGAGAAGATCACCGTCTTCGCTGGACGTCACACCTACAGGATTCATGGTTGATTGTACGGAGGCTTCCCAATATATTTTATTGGCTAAGTGCAACATTCATGATGTTATACGAGTACGGTACATACTGTCTCATAGCACATTTTCCATTTGCTCAGGAAACCTACTTGGTTTCTCAAGTGACCAGAACCTCTTGCTCACACAGGAAATAGTTGTCATGGATACATAGTCCAATAACGAAGAAAAGATTTACTGTGAATCACAGAGTAAACCACGTGGTTTACACCCACACTGCCACCCAGTCAGTCTGCAATCTTGAAATGGGCTATTAGACAGTGATTTGGGTCAGCAATGTAATACTGCATATCCCACAGAGAATAAAGTAGATTAAATCGGTGAATCATTCCTTCCTCTCCCAATCCCGTCATCTCGCCCCCTCTCTCTTGCCCTTTGCAAGTGCCACCTGAAAACCTTCTTTGTGGCCTGTGTTTACGGAACGCCTTCCCCAGGCTCGGAGTCAGACTCCGCCACTGTAAAGCGCTCTGAGACGCTGTCATGTGTGTAGAGGGTTATATAAATGCAAGTCGGGCGTGTTGTTGTGGTCACTTCCTCCCTCTCCCTGGCTTGGCCGTACACTCCACAACCGTTAAACGCTCAGGTGACTGGCGTTATATAAGGTGTTGTTTGTTATACTGTATATCGCCCTTCAGGCGGGACAGTGGGTTGGTAAATGAAGAAGTTAAAACTCCCAGGACTCGTCGCTGGCTGGCGCCTTGTTGGAGGTGGGAGGTGGACCTGAGGTCCCGTTCATCTGTTCAGGTGGATATTAAAGAACACGTGTTATTACTGTATTGAAAACCAGAAGGGCGTGCAAATTGGACGCTGCGTTCTTCTACAAAATAGACGAGTCACTACAACTTTCCAGTGAATCCCGTGAAGCACTTTGACGTGTCCCCCTGATGTGAATGACACAATATCAAACGCCAGGAATATCATTAAAGTGAATTATTGAGACTCATGGTGTGATATTTAAAAATCTTAACAGTTCATTTTGGCTCTAAATATGTTGTCAAATACAATTTCTAATCTAGTCAGCAATTCAACAGAAGTGTAAACATAATGTTTCAGTTACCAGCAGTAATCAGAGACTTGTAAAATATCTGAAACGATGGGATAGAGCTGAAGTTTACAGTACGGTAATCGTGACTGAATCTGTAACCTCTGGAAATCCCTACCTCAACCCTTCTGCCTTCCAACAACAACAACAACAAATTACATTTATAGAGCGCCTTTCACGTCGGGAGGACGTCCCAAGGCGCTGCACAGGAGGCGTGTGACCCGAGCTGGGAGGGGAGTGTTTGGGAAGGGGTGAAACACGAAGGGGAGGTAAAAGAGTTCGGGGGGGGGGGGGGAACAAAAGGCACGATCGAAGAGGAAAGTCTTCAAACCGGCCTTGAAAGAGGAAAGGGAAGAGGTGAAACGGAGGGATTGAGGGATGGCATTCCATAGGGTGGGAGCGGAGAAACTGAAGGCCCGGCCTCCGATGGTGGGGTGGTTCGGGCGGGGGGGCTTGGAGCAGGCCAAGTCCTGCTGAACGGAGGGTCCGGGTGGGCGTGTAGGGGGAGAGTAGATCGGTTAGGTAGGATGGGGCAAGGCCGTGTAAGGCCTTGTAGGTGAGGACGAGGATCTTGAACTCGATCCTCTGGAGGATGGGGAGCCAGTGGAGACGGGCGAGGGTGGGGGTTATGTGGTCACGGAGGCGGGTGTGGGATAGTACACGGGCTGCAGAGTTTTGGATGGCCTGCAGCCTGTGAATGGAGGAACTGGGGAGGCCGACTAGGAGAGAGTTTCCGTAGTCCAGCCGTGAGGTGATGTACTCGTGCACGAGTGTTTCGGCAGCGCGGGGGGTAAGATAGTTGCGGAGCCTGGCAATGTTGCGCAGATGGAAATAGGCGGTGCCGGTCAAGGCGCGGATGTGGGGGAGGAAGGAAAGTTTTTGATGGAACATGATGCCGAGGTTCCTGATTGGCTTTGTGAGGTGGAGAGTGCAGCCTTGGATGTTGAGGCTGGCAGCGCCCGATGTGCGGAGGCGCTGGCTTGAGCCAATCAGGAGGGCCTCGGTCTTACTCACGTTCAATTCCACCCTCTTTGCCTCTCATTAAATCCCACCTTAAGAACGACTTCAGCCGTCACCTCCGCCTCCCCCTCCCCAGCCACACCCTCGTGTGCTGCTCTGAGACAAGCTGAGACAGGCGGCTTCCAGGCAGGGAGGATGTCCCAAAGCTTTATTACGGTATATACCATAACACGTAAAGACGCCATCTTGTATTGTCATGCTAACCCAACAGTCAATATCGTCGCGAAGCTCAAGATAAGAAATGAACTTTGCACCAATAAAAACACCGATACAACAACAATAACAACAACACAATGACACTTGTATCAGCGCCTTTCATGTCAGGAGGACGTCACAGGCCGCTGGACAGTCAGTGTCAGACACAGGGAAGGAAACACAACTATATTTAGTTTACAATCCAAGTTATTCATTTCTTTTCCACACATTGTTTGTTGTGTTGCAGCCGTTTGCTCAGGATCTGGACTTCACGGTGGCCTCGTTGACGCGTCCAGCGCGAGGTGACAAGCACGGGAAGGGCTAACAAACGTCTGGCTCGAGGGCGCGGAGGAGAAACGAGACACCACACATTCTTCATGTTACTTATTTTAATAAAAATATTCTGATGAATTGTCACACGGCTGTGACCGATCAGATAAGAGAACAGGAGAAACAGGGCTCCACAGCAAAGCAAACTTGGAGTGTACGAAGACACAATCTTGTATGACAAAACACACCTGTTGGTAGCTTCTGAAACCAACGAAACAGTGTGTGTCTCACTTCACTGGAGTGTCAGTGATAATTGTTCATGTAACCTGCTTGTTGCTCAAAGTGTTTTAGAGCGTCTGAGTGACCCAATAAAGCTTTGTACTGTTTGTACCATACTCACCATCCTGTGTGTTTGTGTGAAACTTCAAAGCTATTTGTCCCATCTCTGTATATACCTAATAATAATAATCTTTTCATTTGATGTGGCGCTTTTCACATCTTATCGACGTCTCAAAGCTCTTCACAGAATACACTGTAAAGTATTGACTGTATATTTGTGGTTGAATCGCGGCAGCCAATTGCGCACAGCAGTGTCCCCACAAACAGTCGTGGATTGAAAATTACCTACTTTTTTAATGTTTTTTTTTGGAGGGATTATTATTAGGCGTGCGTGCGTGTGTGTGTGTGTGTGTGTGTGTGTGTGTGTGTGTGTGTGTGTGTGTGTGTGTGTGTGTGTGTGTGTGTGGAGTAAGGAAACTCGCCCAAGGTTTCACCCTGACCTGCCTGGATTCGAACACAGATCTCACACTTGTAAGGGCGAGTGGCTCTAACCACTGAGCTACAGGAGCTTCACCAGCTAATTTTAGCTATTTGTTTGTGCCAACCAGACTAAGTTCACAGCACTCTTGGTTTGGGGTCAGAATGTTTGGGATTATGCTTCATGTTGGCATTTGAACTATTAGTCTGGGCTGGGAGCTATAATAATAATAATAATCCTCGTATTTGATAAAGCGCTTTTCACGTCGTCAGCAGATTAATCTGTCAATCATGACGCGGCTATTTCTGGCACAAGCTAACATAGATGGATGTCACATTTACCACTAAACGGTCACTATATGTGACAATAATTATTTGTGTAGCACTTTGATAAGGTACTTTAATACAGTTGGAGTTTGATTTAAATTTGTGCTGATTTTAATTAACGGTGACTTGAAAATGATATGTTTTTAGTGCGCAATATTAAATGCAGTTTAGCAAGGCAAGGATTGGAAGTAGTAAAAGTCTTCATTTCTTAATTATATCTTCAGAAATACAGGGCGACCACATAATATAATGATGGTTTGGGTCCATAATCCCGTACATTATAGGGAGGTGGTAAAAATGGCTAAAGGTCAGCTGGTCTGGACTCACCAGGCCACTGTTGCGATGAGACCTATTTGGTGATGTGACATCAACAGCTCTTCATGTTGGCAGAAAAAATGGAAGTGAAATAGCCTTTCTCCATTTCACCATCACCGACAAAGCCACCTCAGATCATCACTAAGATCTCCCTTAAGACCTCCATACCCCCTCGATCCTCTACCATCAAGCCGTGACCCGCTCGGCCTTCCCTCACTTCCACAATATTGACCGACTCCGTCATTATCTCACCCCCAAGGCCACCGAAACCCTTGTTTACGCCTTCATCACATCCCGGCTCGACTACGCCCAGCTTGTCGGCTTTCCCAATTCCTCCCTCCATATGTTGCAGATAATCCAGAACTCTGCGGCTCGTGTCCTCTACCACACCAAGCTTCATGACCCCATCTCCCCCATCCTCGCTCGACTCCATTGGATCCCCATCACCCAGAGGATCCAATTTGAAAGATCCTGGTCCTCACATTCAAAGCCCTCCACGGCCTCGCCCCGTTCCCACCTCTGCGACAAAACCCTTCATACCTTTATGCAGGTCTATCAGATCTCCTCCCAATCCTCTTTGCTCTCCTCCTCCCTCGGATCATTCTTGCAAATCTCCTCTGCACCCCCTCCGAGGGTGTGACATCTTTCTGGAATGAGGAACCAAAACTAAACACAATACACCAGCCGGAGTCTAAGTTTAACCAACGATTTACATAAAGTTAGCTTGATTGCTTTATTTTTGCCCTGTGCGCCCCTATGTAATATATAAAAGATGAACTTTTTTCACGGCTCTTTCTATTTGCAGTGTCACTTTCCAGGATTTGTTTATCTAAAATCCCAGGTTTCTGTGTTTCTGGCTGGATTGAACAGTGAAAGACGCGATATTAAATGTTAAACAATACTACCATCAATAGTGGAAGATTTTTATATTGCAGAGATGTAAATCTGGTTTGGAAGGTGGAGAGAGGGGAGGAGGGCAGCAGCCCTGAAATGTTATCATGAGACGGCAGATTGTCTCCAGTCCCAGGAGATAAGAGGTGGGAGGAGCAAGTCTATGGAGAGAGTTACAGATCTGTAGTGTATGTAAGGGTTGATTTAAATTTGTGACCCTGCGGTGAAGTAAGGACTGACACAAATGTTGTACAATTAATATGCATGTTTATTAATTCAGGTTAGTAATAGTTCGGAGTAATTAAAAGCATTCATGATAACAATGCTTACGTATCGACGCATAGCACAGTGATTTAAGTTGACCAAACCGACTGCTGTGGGAGAGATAGAGTAGCAAAGTCCAATTTAATGTCCAGATTAATCCAAATATAAGCCCATCAAAAGGTATACAAGTATTGTTGTACGGTTTCCAGTTTGACATCTGAAAGTATCCAGGTATTATTGTGCCAATCCCAGTTCAACAGCCAAGTACCACTGCACGTCTAGAATTGCTCATAGTCTTGATCGTCCCATTCTTCTGAACCTGGATTCGTGTCTCCAAGCTCCAATTTCTCCTGTCTCCTCCCGATTTCTGCTTTCTCCCATCAATTTCTCTTTTTTTCCTTGAATGGATCTCTCTTTATCCAGTTCACCAGGTGACCTTTCACCCATTATCCTTTGCAAGATTGGTTCCTGCGCAAAAACAAACGCAACGCAGCTTCCTCTCTCCAGCTGCAGACCATATCTCCATGAGAACATCACTGATAAGAACAGAAAACACTTTGTTGTTTATAAACAGTCTTTTGTTTCTTCTGCAAAGCTTGTCACAACCAGCTCCTATCATGTGCAACTGGAGTCCTGTAGCTCAGTGGTTAGAGCGCTCGCCTTACAAGCGTGAGACCTGTGTTCGAATCCAGGCAGGTCAGGGCGAAACCTTGGGCAAGTTTCCTTACTGCACACGTCTAATAATAATCCCTCAAAAAAACAATAATAAAATTGGTCATTTCAATCCACGGCTGTTTGTGGGACGCTGCTGTGCACAATTGGCTGCAGCGTTTCACCCACAAATATACAGTCACTTCACTTTACAGTATATCCTGTGAAGCGCTTTGGGACGTCCAGTGGACGTGAAAAAGCGCTATATCAAATACAAGTACTGCATTATTATGTCTCAAACATATGTGTATCGCTAGTATAATTTGAGATATTATTAACATATTAATTACAGAATCCTAGTTAGAGCACTTGTCTTGCAAGTGAGGACCCAGGCAGGGTGAGATCTTAAACAAAAACAGAAGTTGCTGGGGAAACTCAGCAGGTCAGGCAGCATCCATGGAGAAAGGAAAAGGAGTCAGCGTTTCGGGTCCACAGCCCTTCGTCAGGACTGGGGCTTGTTTAGAGGGAGAGGTTTCTTAAGGACGTTAGTGGGGGAGAGGCAGGACATGGAAGATAAAGGGGACAAAGAAGTCAAAGGAAAAGGAAAAAGAGTGTGTTAACTGATGCCGCATTTTTCCTCGACCGAGGATTCCCACAAACCATGGTAGCAAAGGCCCTTGACCGTGTCCATCCAATTTCCCCGCACCTCTGCCCTCACCCCTTCCCCACCCGGCGCGGAATCGTGATAGGGTCCCCTTGGTCCTCACTTACCACCCTACCAGCCTCACTATTCAACACATCATCCAAAGAAACTTCTGTCACCTGCAACGTGACCCATCCACTAAGGATATATTTCCCTCCCCTCCCCTCTCCGCATTGCGAAGGGACCATTCCCTCCGGGATTCTCTGGTCCACTCCGCTGTCAGCACCAACAGCTGCTCTCCTTCCTCTGGCACCTTCCCGTGCCAGTGCAGGAGATGTAATACCTGCCCTTTCACCTCCACCCAAACACTCTCCAGGGACCAAAACACAGCCTCCATGTGAGACAGAGGTTCACCTGTACAACCACCAATGATGGCAATGTAATTGCCACCAAATATTGCATCCACTGCTCACGGTGTGGTCTCCTCTACATTGGGGAGACTAAGCGCAGATGGAAACCGATTTGCAGCATCTTCGCTCTGTACAGAAGGTCAACCCTGATCTTCCAGTCTCCCTCCATTTCAACTTGCGTCACATTCAGAGGCTGATCTTTCGATCCATGGTCTCCTGCGCTGCTCCAGTGTCTCACAGCGACAGCTTGAGGAACAAACAGCACCTCATCTATCTTCTGGGGACACTACAGCCGTCTGGCCTCAACATTGAGTTCAGCCATTTCAGGCCATAGGAGTTTCCCCCCCTCCATTCCTCCCCCCGTCACAATCATAACTCCAGACACCCCTTGCCTCTCTGATGTTTTGTTTGTTCTATCACCACTAAACACCTCTCCTCCCCAGTTTTGTTTAAACCCACCCCTTGCTGTTTCTCCCTCTGAAGCCGTTATTACATATTCAACCCATCAGTTAACACACTCTTTTTCCTTTGTCTTCTTTATCTCCTTTGTCTCCCATGTCCTGCCTCTCCCCCTTTAACATCCTTAAGAAACATCTCCCTCCAAACAAGCCCCAGTTCTGACGAAGGGTTGTAGACTCTTTAAATCAAAGGTCATTGCCTCCTTTTCCTCTCTCCATGGATGCTGCCTGACCTGCTGAGTTTCCCTAGCAACTTTTGTTTCTGTTTCAGATTCCCAGCATCTGTAGTATTTTGTGTTTTGAGGGTGAGATCTTGGGCAGGTTTCCTTACTCCACACTCCTCTGCGTATCTAGTGGTAAGTGGCAACTCAGCCGTTTGTCAATTGGCAGATCACTTTCTGTGGGTAATAATCCCTTTAAGAAACTAATAATAATTTGGTCACTCAATCCATGAACTGTCCTTTCTTTCCCCATATCCATGCCCAGGGCTGCCTTCCACCACCTCCGCAACATTGCCCGTCTCTGCCACTGCCTCACTCCTCACGCCGCTGAAACCTTTACACACGCGTTTGCCACCTCAAGGCTTGACTACGACAACTCTCTCCTTGCCAGCCTCTCCAACTCTTCCCTCCACAAGCTGCAGATCATTCAAAACTCTGCACCTCGTGTCCTCTCCCGCACCAGGCTCCGCGACCCCATCACCCCCCCACCACCCCCCGCACAGCTCCACTGACTGCCCATCCCTCAGAGGATCAAATTGAAGATCCTCATCCTTACCTTCAAGGTGCTGTCCCCTCCCATCTCTCAGACCTGCTGGGTTTCACTCACAAAATACCATAATCTATTCAGTTTGCAGAATCTTCTGTGAAATGGTTTGAGACAAAGTCTCAACAAAGTGGTCAGGTTCTACACCAATTTCTAGTTTTCTGACAGACAAAACAGATGCTCCCCAAAGCAGAAATATACACACACGCGTTTCTTTTGCTTTAAGTCTTTATTCATTTTGCAGGAAGATGTGACTTACAGAAAGATATAGTACTTTGACAGAAACCTACTTTCTTTAGTTACACTGCAGTTTCCCATTGCCCGTCCCTCCTTTGGATTACAGAATCAGGTCTGGATTCTGTGCGATGTTTGATTGTGACAATTGAAAAAATAGCTTTTTGACTGAATGCCATTACGTTCAAACTCAATATAACACTCCCATGTCAGCTGTTGGCATGTTGCGGGGTGCGAGCCATTCACAATCTAAGGTAGTTCAAGTTTGAGTCAAACTTGGATAATTAGTATTAATTTTGATTTAATGGCTGTTGAATCGGCCCAGAAATACAACTTTGATGTATACAGAGCCCTCCACGTCCGACAGCGTCTCAGAGCCTCACAGTAACGGATCCCGGGCCCGAGCCAGGGGCAGGGGGAGAAAGGTGACCAAGGGTGCGGTCGAAGAGAAAGGTCTTTAGCTGTGACCTGAAGCCGGGGAGAGAGAGAGGAAAATAGGGATCATCAGGCAACATTATTTTCACCTACGGAGGGCAAAACACTTACTCTTCGATAAATTAATTTGCCATTTATTGAAAAAACAGGTGCCGACATGCCAGCTAAAGGGTATTTGCATTATACATAATGGATGTGATAGCCCATAGTTGTACAGTATTTCAAAAAAAAAGGTAGGTTGATAAAAGTGAGTGTCCTGTCTAAAGATAGCTTGGCTCCCTCACCTCAGTCACAAGGTTATGGATTCAAGTCCCTCATAACGACTTTAAACTCACAAAATCTAGACTGACACTGCAGTGCATGTACTGCGTTGTTGGAAATGCCATACTTCACATTAAACCATGGTGCAGTTTGTCTGTTGTGATGGATGTTAAAGCTCCCATGGTGTTAACCAAACAGAGAGGAGTTTCTGTCCTGGTATCCTGGCCAACAATCCTCCTGATAATATTGGTCACTGACTCCACGCTTGTATGTGGGATATGACTTTGTAAAGACTGGGTGTCTTTTTTACCGACAGGTTAGAACACTTTACACTAGATCCCCAAAAGAGCTTTCAGACAGTCTCCTGATATGAAAGATGCTACATTCATTGTAAAACATTATTACAGTATTATCAATAATCAGAGGTAGACTTGGATAATCCGAGCCTACAGTGGTTAGAGTATAAGTGCTGTTTCGCTGTACAAAGTTTCACTATGACTGTGCAAGCTGGGCAGCAATGTTTTTGAACGTTCTCCAAGCCAATTGTTGAAATCAAAATGGAAACTGAAATGAGGAAGTAGCGAAACAATCGCTACTTGTGCGTAGGCATTGTGAATTTGGAAGCGAAAGAGACGGATTGATTGAAAACCTCAATCTGCAGTCACCAGCCACTCCAACAGAACTCAAGTGTTTTGGAAGCATTCAGGAAACTACCAAGTATTAATCTTGGCTGTTAAAACAGACCCTGGAATAACGTGTTCACGCCACACACTGAAGTGGAGTACTACATCAGTTTATTTTCAACTCGATGAAGGACAAAACACTTAACTTTCTCTTTTGATAAATTGATTTGTCATTCATTTAAGATGGGATATGTGAAGCTGGCAGCCTGTGGTGTTACAGTAGATGAGAATGAAAGCCAACAATTATGGAAATTGAAAGGGCAGATCCTCAAAGTTAACACAAATAAATTCAGAGAGAATCATACCAATACTACATGATTTAGAAATCTCTCTATATATTTCTCATTACCTTAACTATGGCAAAATACTAACATCATTTTCTGCTCCCACCCACCCCCCCACCCAACATTTATCTTCTGGTTTAAATAACTTTAATTTGAAATATTTAGAAATACTTTCTCAAGGAAAATCTGGCGATGTTTCTGAGAGTAGTGAGTGAGCGAGTGGGTGGTTATTTTCACTTTGTGGCGTGCTCTTATAATAATTAGTTGAGCGGCCAAATTTATTGATGTTTCTTCCAGGATACTAACCCAATGTATCTCCTGTTCAACCTACATTGCATTACTACTTCATATGTTGGCACATTCTGATGATGCCTGTGGGTAGTGATGTGTGAATATGACAAGTGCAGTTGCAAGGGTTGATAAATTTGCGATTCTGCTTTTTTTAATACTAGTTTGCAGAAATGTGATGCGGTTTTCACACTAAATTGGACGCTAAAAGTGCAGCGAGAAACCAGCTTTGGTGGCAGATTAGAATTTGAGGCCCACTTTCTCTCTCCCTCCCTCCCTCCCTCCCTCAGTGCTGATGGCGTAATCAGGTATTACAGCAGCGTAATTCAGACAAATTGTTACACATTATAAGTGTTTGTTGGAGGCGGGGGGAGTAAGTGGGAGGGAGGAAAAGACTTTGCTGATGTAAGGAAATCAGTGGAACTTTGAACTCTTTAAAATGTTAAATTATTCACCCGCACCAGTACAGTTCTGCACATGCACCTACATGGCTCCATCCAGGGTGAGACCAATTTGGACCAATAAATAAATAAATATTTAAATAAATATCCTCTTTGATCATACTTTTGATCACTTACCGACCCCCAGCTCAGGTCCAAATAAATCCCTGAGAGTCCAGCGCCTAGGGACGTCCTCCCGATGTGAAAGGCTTCCTCCCGATGTGAACAAATGTAATTTTGCATTGTTTGTATATACAGGTATCCCCCGATTTACGGCAGGGTTTTGCTTTCCTGAAAAATGTCACGTAAATCAAAACGTCGTAAATTGAAACCCGGTTTCCTATGAGGTTCCACGAAATACACCGTGTACTGCGCATGCGCAAAACAGGTGCGTCACATGCGTTTTGTCGTTAAAATGAAACCAAATGTCGTATATCAATAAAAAGGTGTTTAAAAATTATGTTCGTTAAATCAAAACAATGTCAACAGAACCGTCATAAATCGGGGGATACCTGTGCTGTGGTTCCCCATTATGAATTGCTCCAGTAATGGCAACAACATCACATTCCTCTGGTATCAGAAGTGTATTGCACATTTCACAAACAAACACTGGAAATTTGGCAAACGACTGAGGCCAAACATGCGGTAGGAAGAGATGAGACAGCCTGGTATGTGCTGGAGCCCTACTCCTGACACAGCCTAGAGAAAGAGGTATGAGCAGCAGGCAGTGAGACTGGCAAATATACAGCATATACCCCGTGAGTACAAATTGAACCAGACTCAGATTCCCCTGCTCTCTCATCTGCACTCAAAACTCTCAGACTGGTATTCTTGAATAGACCATTTTTAACATTAGCTAATCTCGATGACTGACTCACTTTATAACGTTAAAAAACACTGGATGGAAATCCAGTTTTCGTTTTTTTCCAATCCATTCGCAACAATGTGAACCAAATGGTGTAAATCAGGCTGCTGGCTCCTATTGTATTACGAGCCAAGTTGCTTTCCTCCCAGCTGTACAAACCAGCATTTCAGTACAAACGTTTAAATCTCTTAGAGATCCCTTTAGCTATTTTAACTCTAAAAATTTTAAGAATACATTCCAATGTTCTTTCTTGTTGGAATCTTGAAATGTAATCTTGGCAGGAAAATATGGTTGGTTGCCAATTGATGTCGGCATAACAAAATTAATACTGTATTTTTTGTTTAAAGAACAGAAAACAGGTGAATCTTAAATATCCAATGCCAACTAAAGCAAGTTATCACCTTTTATACATAATGAAACAGTCATTTTCTTTAACCAGCACATGTGGAAAATCCTTCACCATAATCATTGTGTGGCGAATCACATCTGAACAGTACTAATTCCAATTTCACAGCTACATATTTAACGTAAAGATTCAGAAATACATCCAAAGGTTAAATTTAAACAATTATCCTGCCTAACTTAGAGCAGAATGATTTACAACACATATGCTTTGCTATCATGAGATGTATTTTATTATCCTGCTTTGAGATATTTGAGACTTTGAAATGATAAAGTGTGTTCCGCTATACCCACTGTGTAGAGTATTTATTCCACAATGCACACTTGGTTTGACGTTTCTTCTTACAAACTGCTAATTTGATTGTTGAAACACATAACATTCATTTCATTTCATTACACCAACTAAAAACAATGTACAAACTTGACAACAGTAAAGTGCAAACATATTATACAGTAATGCAGACCGATACTGAAAATTTTGCCCATATTATCAAAATACTAGTAACTAATTTCTAAACTAGTATTAATCAAAGGACTGCTCAACATACAGTAGTACAGACAAGAAAGCAACAGGTCTCAGAAATATAGAATTCAAACAGGCAAGTCAAAAATAATACCTGCATTAAAAGTGTAATTCCCTCATTAACCATATTAACCATTGTTTCAACATAATCCTTACATATACTGGTACACCTTATGAAATTTCTAACCAAACGTGGAATTGGTGTGACTTATATACTAGTGTAAACTATACACTGGATTTTACAGTATATGCAAGTGTGAGGAAAACATCTTTATGATTACTTACTCTTCACTAAGTCCCCGCTGTTATTGTATACTACAATAACACATCATATTTATGTGGATTTCTTATGAAAGAATTCAACAAAATAAAGTAGAGATTTACACAAACAGCTCTGGTCAGCTGCTCAGCTAAACACAAAACAAAAGTCTACTTGAAACATAACTTCACAGCAGCCTAAATTTAGCTGGTACTCTCAAGTTACAGAAGGACATCCTAATTCTTTACAAACTGTTGCTGCAAGGGAAAGGCGAGAAGCCAAATAATGTTAAAAGTGTTATAAAAAGGAAAGGAAGGTAGTCTCACAAGAAGACATCAACATTTGTGAAAACTGTTGTTAAACTGTATATTGTACTATAAAACTGTTAATCAACATTAAGGCTAATTTAACATGAGCAGTTAAAAAGTTGCATTTCTGTACATCTGGAAAAAATATTATTTTCATTTATGCAGATAGAACATTCAAAACGCTATATGGGTTTAATCACTGATCTTTTAAAAACTATTGGGGAGCAAATGTAGCAAAACACCTGTGTAAATCTGGATATTGTATTTCTTTGCTATATTTAAGGATTCTGGTTCAGGAGGTATTGGTTGTATATTAGATGTAATAGGCGTTTTACATAAAAAACAGTGTAAGAATACTTGATGCCAATACTTCTTAGAGTTCTCTTCAAAGTACAACTGGAAATTCTTTTTGCATCATTTATCTACACACAAAGAATTGAATACTTTAGTAGTTAGTACACATGGGAGGCAATCCTCCTGATGGTCATTCATTTACCAACTGTGGCAAACCACCAAGGTTCACGAAATTACCAGGAAACGCTTGAAAAATTGTTTTAAAGTGTTTGTATGTATAAATGGGCAAGGTCCAAACTTCTGAATTAGTAACGGATAATTGAGCCAGATAATTACCATGCTGTTGCTTCCTGTACAGTAAATCCAGTTGCTCAACTAATGTCAGCACAGCTTTTAATGTTTCACCTACAGACACTACTCTTCACAGTAAAATTCAGTAAAGCGCTTTGAGACATCAACAATGCGATAAGTTGCGAAAACAAACGCAAGGATTATTATTTATTATAATATATCCAGATTTGGCCAACATCATGGAATCTTTGTTCCCCGATTGGCTTGAATCAATCTGATTATTTTCAGACTCACTTATTGTCGCATTTCACAAGAGTTCATATTGTTGGCTAATTTTATCATGTAACGACAAAACTATGTACTTGATGCAAATAAATTGGATTAGACCGTTTGGGTATGGATTATTCGCATAAATAGCCGTTAAGTTTTACAAGACAAAAGGGTCTTGTAGCTCAGTGGTTAGAGCACTCGCCTTACAAGCGAGAGATCTGGGTTTGATTCCAGGCAGGGTGAAACCTTGGGCAAGTTTCCTTACTCCACACACCTGATAATAATCTCAAAAAAATCCAATAATAAATTGGTCATTTTCAATCCACGACGGTTTGTGGGACACTGCTGTGCACAATTGGCTGCCTTGTTTTTCTCACAAATATATAGTCAATTCACTTTACAGTGTATTCTGTGAAGTGCTTTGAGACATTTAGAAGACGTAAAAAGCGCTATATCAAATGCAAGAATTATTATTATTACTAAAAGGCTACAACACAAGACAATGTGCCCCTTACAGATGCTTACTGTGGCAAAAACATTACACTTATTATCACCTTGAATTGGTAATATTTTGTAGAAACAAATCTACCATAAACTAGTCTTCAATGATGAGGAATTCTACAATACTAGATTGGGTTACTGGCAAAACAATTTAAATTGGGCACATTACATGCACATTTTCACCTAGAAATATACAGTCACTACAAGTGACATATGGTAAGTCTTGTGAATCGCTTTGAGACATTTTGATCACGTGACAAGGTGCTATATGAATTGAAATGATCATGATTTATTATAATATTTCATTTCCTTTTTTTTAATCTCTTAGCCAGTCAACATAATTGTAATGAAGATCCTAGGATACTTACCTGGTCAGAGTAATTGGGCAGAGAAATATTGGGCAGAGAACTGTACAACTCATCACAGAATCCTCTACCTATAATAGCAGTTTCCCATTTTTCTCTTATTTCATGGAAGATTTCAGAAATGAACCAATACTGACCTCAGTGATGGGTACAGTGCATTTTCTAAGAGTAAAGATTTGTAGAGAAACAGATTTGTCTGAAAGCATTGGCGTTACTTCAAGAGTGCAAACCGTGGGTGGTGGTGGCTCTAAGATCAGCTCCCAGCACCTTCTGCACAACATAGCCATTTAAATTAATGCGGTTTTAGTGCACTGTAGATCCATTGAAAATGGTATCTGCCAAAGATACAAAATTGCATTCTTTAAATATTAAATATAAAGCGAGATTTTATTGAGCTATTTACTGAGTAATACCTGAAATGCTATAATATTGCTATGAGCTGACAGCAGACATATGGCAGGCTTTTTTCTTAGTCTGGCAGAGAACTCCACATGTACAGCTCAACACTGTTAAAAATATCTGTTAATCTTTGTGTCCGTAACTGCAGGAAACTTGGTGGTATGGTCACAAAACGTGCCCTTTAAAGACACAAAGCGGCAGCCATGGTTAGTCTTAAAACACTTCTTTTGCAATAAGACATTAAAACATTTGTTCCTGTGCATCTCAACCGAACAAGGACAGTATTTAAATGGATTGCATTAATCTGAATAATAAAAAGTAAGTCTAGCCTGTTTCTATGTGTAAAGCGAGGCTGGTTTGAAACTGGCAAAGCTATTTGGGGGCTCCATGTTGTGCTAGAATAGGAAAATGTACAAAGTGTAAGGGAACGCATCCCTTTTGTGGATGAATTGCACCTTACAACGTCAGTGAGCACTGGACTCCGGCAGCTCCATTTAGTTTGCTCCGCAGTTTCCAACCCTAGACCAGAGATTCCTACTGTTTATCCCTTTCTTCATTTTGTGGGCTTTAGTGCAATGCTTCCTGCAACGGAACGCTTGTAGCTAGTAACTGGTGGCAATATCAGCAAAATCTCAACCGTTTTCACAAATCAAGACATTGTCAAGTTTCTCTTCTGGCTTTCATTTTCTTCCTCTCTGTTTTTGTGCTGTTCAGAATGAAGTCATTGCCTGTCAAACAGGAAAATATTTATTTAAAAACAATATTAAGACAATAATTGCCGTGTTTCGCCCCCTCGCTCCCTCATTACATTTATATAACGCCTTTCACATTGGGAGGATGTCCCAAGGCGCTGTACGGTTAGGTAGAGATCAGAGCAGGGGGGAGGGGTCAGGGGCAGGAGAGTAGGAAAATTAACTGTATATTTGTGGGCGAAACACGGCAGCCAAATTACACACAGCATCGTTCCAAAAACAGTCATGGAAGTGGTGTTAGCTGAGAAAGGGGGGAAAGATGGCAAGGGGAGGGGTCAGGGTAGGGGGAAGGAGAACAGGAAAACCAACTGTATATTTGTTGGTACAAGAGACGGCGGCTGGCGACAAATGTGCTGATGGTGAAGGCCACAACTGATTGTCTTCTGTTTGTGTCAATGTGGGTAAAGGATGTTACAATCTCATTTTACAACCACTGTGTCATTCTCCCATAAAACAGAAATGTCTCGTGTCCCAAGCACTCAATGTAGTGCAAAATAAGATAAAAGTAAGGAGGGGGTGAATGTCTTTCATTAGGATTACCAGAAAGACAATGGAGAATATAAATATACCCCATAAAATTAACAGAGGCACCAGACCAAATTAATATATATCAAAGCTTAACCATTCAAACAGCAGAAAACATACATTACCAACATTATTTTGATTACATTTTAATTTTAATTTACATTAGGGTATTCCCTTGTCCTGAATCATACAGTACAGAAGGAGGCCATTCGGCCCATCATGTCTGCGCAGGTTCCCACAAAAGAGTTTCTTAATTCACAAATGCTTTCCTTCCCCCAACTAAGCTCTCCCTCTTCCTATCTACAAAACTGGCTGAAACCCCAGCACGCTAAATGTCTCAAAAATACTTGTTCACTCAAAATCCAACAGATGCCCCCGAGACTGAGGCTTCAAAGTCATTCTCAAATTGTATTATGATAAAATATAAAATATAAACTGATGGAAGAAAACTCGGTCCTATTTTGGAGTGAGATGACTTACTTTTTTCAGACTCTGTGCTGGGCCCCGTGTTCCATGTTTCTGTGAGAGAAATCTCCGTCAAGCGCTGTTGATTCCTGATTTCCGATTGCTCCAAAACCGTTCCCAGTGAATGGTCCTCACTAGGAATCTTCTTTTGAGGATCATCTCTCAGCTTTCAATTGAAACAAAATATGAAAACTTTGATCAGCCACAGCAATAGTTTTACCTTCCACAATGTAACAACAACAACAAAATGACACTTGTATAGCACCTTTCACGTCAGGAGGACGTCCCAAGAAGTCCCATGTAATTCTTAAACAGCAGAACCTTTTGTTATTGGGAGCAGATCGTTGAGTCTTTTCTTCAGTGTGTGACTCACAAACACAAATTCCCCTCCCCTTACTCACAGCCCTGCCATGAGGGGATAATCTGAGGAAATCATAATTTCATTATCATTGTAGTGGAAAGACTAAATTAAGTCAAGTTTCCTCTCCTCCTAGTGAAAATCTGGATCAAAATACGCAGATTCAAGTAGGACTACTATATAAGAATCCTTCCGACGTGAAAGGTACTCTTTAAATGTAATTTTGTTGTTATTGTAAATAATAATCCATGTACAGTAAGAGCCCGTTTATCCGGCACCCTCGGGACCTGGCCCATGCCGGTTAAAGCGCGTGCTGGATATTCGGCTGAAAACACACAAAAATATTTTAATTAAAAAAATACATTGTGCAAGATAAATTCCGGTTAATCGAATGGGAACTTTTTTTGAGGTGCCGGTTATACGGAAGTTACAGTTGATCGGGTCACGGATAAACAGGCTTTTACTGTATTTGATATAACGCCTAATCATGGGGTAGAGGCGTCTCAAATCACATCACGTTTAAAAGTTAACGTTGTAATATTCATGTTGTTATTACTGTAAATATAAAAATCTTCATGCCCGGGTGCTTCCCTAACATTCTGACCTGCTTTCTCACCGAGAAATCACTCTTCAGTCCTGATCTAAAATAGGAAATGGAGGAAGCTATATAAATGCAAGTTGTTGTATTTGGGGGATTGCTGACAAGGTAATGGGATCTTTTAACATCCACTGATGTACAACCCTTGACTAACTCTGCATTTTACAATACAAATTTACATTTATAGATCACCGTTTAGGTCAGGAAGTCATGCAGAGGCGCTGGCCAACTGGGGAGAAGAGACGAATAATTGTGTAGCTATTAAATGGGATTTTACCTCTTCCTTCCCAGTAGTATCGTCTGTTTGTTTCCCTTTCTTCTTTTTCTTCTTTCGTTTTGATTTCCCGCCGCTACTCAGGTTCATCTGGCATTTTTCTTCTTCCTCTTCAGATACCTGTACAACACAACCATTTGCACCACAAAAAAAAGTCATTGGATTTGTCTTCCCGCCCTTGCCTCTGCACAACACCAGTTACACAGCTCGCTGTAAACCTGAACAGGAAAAAAAATGGGAGAATATTCCTAAAAAAATCTAGTTGTTTGGAGTCTGCTGTGTAAGAGACATTTTCGAATGAAAGTACTTCAACAACTGGTAGAACCAATGTTTGACATGAATGGAAGAGCTATTAGACAAATGATTTCTGGTTCTGCATTACATACAACTCCTTTGGCTCTATTCCCTCCACTTCTCTCCCTCTTTATCAATTTTTAAATCCCTCCTTAAGACTGACCTCTTTTACCCTGCCTGCGTACAGTCACAACTCCACCCCCCACCTCCCCCAACACACATATTGGGGGCTAGCCCTACTATTGTGCAATGTGACAAAATGCTATTCTGTGTGAAGGGGGCTATATAAATGCAAGTCTTTGTTTTTCTTACCCATTTCCATTGCCTCCTCCGTTACACTGTGACAAATGTAATTTGTGCTGTGATAATTATGACTTGGATTTGAAGTATCCAGTGATTATCAATGACTGCTGACATCTCATCTGCCCCTCCTGACATCTGCACAATCATTGGGTGTGAAAGCAGCTAAAAAAAACAACTGCCTTCATCTGCAGTGATTAAGATTGAATTCTAAGAATTTTCTGTATTTCAGCATAATCTTAAATTTGAATACAATAGTCTTAAGCCTAAAACATTGGTGTGTTTAAAACCCAGGACATAATAATAATCCTTGCATTTGATATAACGCTTTTCACGTCTTCTAGAAGTCCCAAAGTGCTTCACAGAATATACTGTACAGTGAATTATCTGTATCTATGTGGGCGAAATGTGGCAGCCAACTGCGCACAGCAGTGTCCCACAAACAGTCATGGATTGAAATGTCCAATTTATTAACTGTTTTGAGGGATTATTATTAGGTGTGCAGACTAAGGAAACTTGAATAACTGAACCGGATTTTACAGTATCTTTAGTCAATGGTATTTTTCGGGGACTAAATGGAAAATTTACATAAAAGGTTACTCTTTACACCTCAGTCCCAAAGCTAAACTTTTCACAAGTGAATGGCACTTGAAAACTATCCAATATTATATATTATGCAATGGCATTGTCAATGCAAATTCTAGTGCCATACCAGCCAGTATTAAATTGCCTGTACTCCGAATGTTTAGAGCATGTAAGTTTGCACCTTATTTGACACTATGACTATGCTATCAATTCAAAATGAGATGATTCGGATACTCTTAACCACGGTGATGGTTGCACTTTGACGGTTGCACAATGTGCCTCATCACACTGTCAAAACGTCTCAAAGTGATTGACTGTGTCTACGTTAAGGAGAATAGAACCTTTTTCTCTGCAGTTCTTTTGGGGCCTGTACCTTTTCATTATTACCTTCAGCTTCTCTTTCTCCAGTTCATGGATTGTCAACATTTCCTGTCCTGTCCAATTGCCCCATTCCTCTGCTGGTGGGTTCCAATCTGAGTCATGGTCAACTGCAAACGGGTCTTCTGCAAAGTGTTGGCATAAAATTAATAATAATACTTGCATTTAATATTGTGCCTTATCATATCGTTGAGACATCTCAAAACGCTTCACAGGATATACTATAACGTGGTTTGATTATGTATTTGTTTGTGGGGAAAATGTGGAAGTTAATTGCGCACAGCAGTGTCCTACAATCAGCCATGGAGTGAGTGACCAATGTTACTTTTGGGAGTGTTGGTCAGGATACCAGGAGAAATTCTTTTCACTTTCTGATCAGTGCCATGAGGATTTTTAACATCCACCTGAACGGACAGATGGATCCTCGGTTTAACGTCTCATCCGAAGGACGCAATTATCTCGGCTCAACTATTGCAACGCCCTCCTCACCGGTCTCCCCTCCACCACAATCCACAAAATCCAGCTAATTCAAAACTCTGCCACCTGCATACTCACCGCACCAAACTTCGCTCCCCCATTACCCCAGTCCTTGCCAGACTTCACTGGCTCCCTGTCCCAGAGAGGATCGACTTCAAGATCCTCACCCTTGTTTTCAGGTCCCTCCACTCCTCTGCACGCCCCCTATCTCTCTGATCTCCTCTCCCCCCAACCCAGCACCCGCTGCCTTCGTTCCTCTGGGTCTGGCCTCCTCCATGTCCCCCCGAATCCTCCGCTCCACCCTTGGCGGCCATGCCTTCAGCCACTACGCCCCGAGGCTCTGGAACTCCCTTCCTCACTCCCTTTGCCTCGCCCCCTCTCTACCCAGCTTCAGGTCCCAGCTGAAGACCTTTCTCTTCGACCGCGCCTTTCGTCACATTTCTACCACTGCCCCTGGCTTGGTCCCGGGATCTGCTATTGTGAAGCGCTCTGAGATGCCGTCCGGCGTGGAGGGCGCTATATACATCAAAGTTGTTGTTGTTGTAATTATAACAGTCTGGTGGGTAAGCTTTTCTCCATCAATATATTCCTCAACACATTCAATTCTTTAGAAATTTGATGGGCACACATTTGTCACTTTGAAAGATCAGAAGAAAAGGTACAAATTATGATTCGTTAAAAATGTAGTAGTTGCTGCAAGTATTTATATTCAATTTATATTCAAAACTTTGGTGAGGCCTCAGCTGGAATACTGTGTTCAATTCTGGTCACCACACTACAGAAAGGATGTGAAGGCATTGGAAAGGGTACAAAGAAGATTTACTAGGATGGTGCCAGGATTGAGGGACTTCAGCTATGAGGAGAGGCTAGATAGGCTAGGGTTATTCTCTCTGGAGCAGAGAAGATTGAGGGGAGACCTAATGGAGGTTTATAAGATCATGAGGGATTTCGACAGGGCAAATAGAGAAAAACTAATTCCACTCGTGGGTGAATCTGTGACTCGTGGTCACAGATTTAAAATAGTTTCAAAGCGAAGTAGAGGGGAGCTGAGGAGAAATTTGTTCACTCAGCGAGTTGTTCGAATCTGGAATGCATTGCCTGAAAAGGTGGTGGAGGCTGATTCGATAACAACTTTTAAAAGGGAATTAGATCTTTATTTAGGGAGAACAGGTCTATTAGGTTATGGGGAGCGGGCAGGGCAGTGGGATTGAATCGCTCTTTTCAAAGAGCCGGCACAGACTAGATGGGCCGAATGGCCTCCTTTTGTGCCGTAAAATTCTATGAATCTATGAATTCATTGAAACTTATTTTCTAATTGCTGTAACAGTGATTTGTGATATCCTTCATGCAGGACCTATCTTTCAATGATATGCTACAAATCTCAATGCTTTACATTTTACACAGCTTTGCATGGTGGCAACTGATGGCTTATGAAAACAGTTCACCATAATACACTATCTGCCCTGTTATATTGTGCTCTTTTGGGTCCATAGAATCAGACCCAGCATTATAGTAAATCTACAAATTAAAAATAACCTCTTCCAAGTTTCCACTCATGTAACTATTGAGGAAGTCTTAGCATCATTCCAATAGAGTGCAAATCAAGATAAGAAACTTATCTTGATCTGCACATATCTGGAATCATACCCTCAGTATCTTTGCTCTATTTAGCAATGACATTTTTTCCATCTTCAAACAGGGCATGAACAAAATCAATTGACATTTGTAAAGCACCTTTCATGTCGGGAGGGGATCAGGACCCGAGTGTGAGGGGCAGGGTTGGGATGTGTTTATGGATATTGGAGCTGGGAGATTGGTGAGGAGGATATTTGAATAGATGTGATATTTTATTTTGTGATGTTTTAAGCAAACAATAGCCATGTTATTGCTGTAGGGAGTTTTCACTGGGGATTATTGGAGAAATCTAGAATTGTTTTGGACAGATGCATGTATCTTACTAAAATGTGAGTCTAAACAGTTCATCATAGTAGATGATTCTACTATCATGAAAACCTTTTTAGCAAAGCCCTTTTTATTATCTTGTGATAGAGTGTACAAATACATGTTTTATGGACTCGAAATATATAAATAAGCCTTTTTTTATAAACAAGATATTTTCAAATCTGTCAGACCATAAATTAAGATCAGCTTTGGATTCATGATATTTATACATATGTTCTCATGAAACATACTTGACAATTCAACTGAGGAGCTCCAGCTCCTTACTTATTTAAATTTAAAATATTCCCCCTGGAAAAGTTGCTTAAAAATAACATTGCCCAATATCATTCTGGTCTGACAGATTACAACTGAGTGAATTACAACAACAACTTTGATTTATATAGCGCCTTCCACGCCAGACGGCGTCTCAGAGTGCTTCAATTACAATATGAAAGACTCTTGATATCGCTTTCGCACAGAAAACAAAAAAATGAATTGCTCTTACTGTCGTTGTCAATTAGGCAGCCCAAATAAATGAGAACAGACTTAAAAGTGACAACAACAGGAGTTCACACTGCTGTCAAATATTCAGGGTGAACGGTCGGGCACGGTTACATTAGCCGTTACTGATTTCAAATACAGTCCCACTCAGAACTTCAGGGAATACAGTGGAAATTTGCACTGTGACTAAAGCCACTGGTTTCCATTAATCTGTGACTTACATTTCATTATTCTTTTTGGATAAATGGTGGAAGCAATCATTGCTCAAATTTGTATGACCGAACTGCATAAACAACTGCTGATTTCATTAAACAGGCGTTTTCATTCTGTTCCACTGGGGGCATTGCAATTTGTTTATTTTGGCATAACTGGAATTCCACTCCCCAAATTGATTGTTTACAGCTGTATTATTAAAACATGAGAATCCAAAATACATTGTTCAAGTTTTAGATCAGTCCTAAAGAATCCTTGAACTATTATGAAGGCACATTCTCAAATGGAGTATAATTTTCTCACTAGTCTAAATCATTGGAGGGGGCGGGTGGGGAGACGGGGTGGTGAAAGGTAAAAAATATACATTACACAATATTGGAGCTTTTTTTGTAGTGGAGCTTGACTTCAAGAATAGCCAACTGCAACGAGCTGGGAAATTAGATTCTAAATAACAATCTGTCCTATCAGCCAGGGCTCAAAGTGGTCAAGTCCGGCACAATCTAGGAGAAAAACCAACACCAAACCATCAAACTCAACTACGCCTCTGAAGCTCTTAAATAGCAGTGAAGCTTAAATTGCAAATTCTAAACTTAATTATTTGTCAAGAATTGTAATGGATAGATCTAGTTCATGGCTGAACAGTGCCTGACAAGATCTCCTTCACCCTGCCAAGGTATTACAGGCAACACAGGGGAGATATTCGTATTGTGTAATGTTTCAGAAAATGTCCGTTCACTTTGAGCCAGCAATGCCAGTTACTGTGAAGGGAATTCCCAATCTTAGATGTGCACAGGCCACTTGTTTATTAGTCCGAATGACTATAATTAATAATCATAGACAGTAAAAGCCCGTTTATCCGTGATTCGATGAACCAGCACTTCCGTGTAACCGGCACGCCCCCAAAAAGTCCCCATTTGATAAGCCGGAACAATAGCGGTGGAGCATTTGTAAATGCATAAATAATAACAGATAATAACAGAATATTGTTTTGGTACTTATTGTTAAAACTACTCTCTTGCGCTTCTCACCTTTGCTGGTAGATACTGCGCTTGAAGCCATGATGCTGCAGTTGAGGTTTATAATCCAGCGATTCTTTTTAAAATGGAGGATGCCAAGCGGGTGAAAAAAAACGCAGCACGACTTTAAAGCCTTACTAGCTGCAAGCCGATAACGCTAGCCGATAATCCACATTGTCACGCAGGTGTAGTATTTCAGTTTGCCGCTAGTAATCTAGGTTTATCAGCTTGCCGGTAGTAGAGTCTAGGGTTATTGGTTTGCCGCTAGTAAGACTTTAAAGTCGCGTTACCGTTTTTTTCACCCGCTTGGTGTCCTCCATTTGAAAAAGAATCACTGGACAATAAACCTCAATCAGTAAAAGTGAGAAGCGCAAGAGAGTAGTTTTAACAATAAGTACCAATACAATATTTTGTTATTATCTGTTATTATTTAGTCTGGTGTCTATGGTGTGTGTTAAAATAACTTAAATTTTTTTGTGGTGGGTTTTTGGCCGCGGGCCACCCGAGTATCCGGCAGGCGCTTTAACATTGGCCGGGTCCCGCGGGTGCTGGATAAATGGGCTTTTCCTTGCATTTGATAACAGTCCCTAGAAATTTAGGAAAGTCTCAAACAACACTTGAATACTTAAGGAATTGTTGTCAAATGCACTGACTGTGTATTTGCAGGCAAGTGAACTGAAATTAAGTCAACAGCCATGAAGTGAATGAGCAATTTACCTGGATGATTTTCCCTATGGGAGAAACCCTGCTCTCTCTACAAATCTGGGATCTTTAGATATACAGCTGCAAGGGCAGGCAGGTTGATGATTTAATAACTCATCTGAATGATAATACCTCCAATAATGCCTCACTCGCTTGGTTTTCCACCAAGGTATCAATTTATAAGATCAAGTCCAATTTGGGACTTTACCCCATCACCACTGACTCAAAGTGAGAGTGCTATCAACCAAAGTGCTAAATTCTGTATAAGTGGGGAGAGCAGTCACTCATTTTGTTTTTGCTACCAAGCTATACTCCTATACGCTATATAACTATTCTCATCATTCTGTGGCTAACTTGGTGTTGGCTGAATGAAAGTGATCACACTTTATAGATTCTCTATTGCAGACTGGGATACCAAATAACAATCACATCATTATACAGCATTGTACACACTTCACAGAGTTTACTGGGAATCTGGCCTGGGGGTGTGGATGGGGGTGGGGGGAGAGACGATGATTGATTCAAGCAGTAAGTAGGAACCTGGTTGTTTGACAATCGGCAAATCACTTTTCTGTGGGTAATAATCCCTTAAAAATAATAATAATTTGGTCACTAAATTGTTTAGTGTTTGTGGAAAACTGCTGTTTGCAATTGGTTGCAGTGTTTCATCCACAAATTATACAATCAATTCACTTTAAAGTATATTCTGTGAAGTGCTTTGAGATGTCTCAAAGACATGATATGTGAATGGTGCTATACAAGTGTAATTTTGTTGTTGTTGTTGATACGGTGCTCTATCAAATGCAAGGATTCTTATTATTATCAGGCAGGTAGTATGAACACGTTTTACTCACACAGGGGAAAGCTATGGATGAATGAATGTTGGGTGGTGTGTAACAACAATATTACATTTATAGAGCGCCTTTCACGTTGGAAGGAAGTCCCAAGGCAGCTAGGTCGGGACCCGAGCAGGGTGGGAGGGGGGGGGGGGGTCGGGGGGGAGGGTGTGGCGGGGGCGGGGGGGTAAGGAGAGTAGTGTCCTGACCTGACTGTTCAGCGCTTTGGGATGTCCTCTCGATGTGAAAAGCGCTCTATAAATGTAATTTTGTTGTTGTTGTAGTAGGAAAGGGGGAAGAGTTAGGAGGGGAGCAGAAGGCACGGTTGAAGAGGAAGGTCTTGAAGGAGGAAAGGGAGGAAGTGAGGCGAAGGGATTGAGGGATAGAGTTCCAGAGTGTGGGGGCGGAGAGGCTGAAAGCCTGGCCACCGATGGTAGGGCGCTTTGGGAGGGGGACATGGAGCAGGCCAGAGCCCACTGAACGGAGGGGACGGGCAGGCTGATAGGGAGACAGCGGGTCGGAGAGATAGGTGGGGGCAAGGCTGTGAATGGCCTTGAAAGTGAGGACGAGGATCTTGAATTCGACCCTCTGGAGGACGGGGAGCCAGTGGAGACGTGCTTTGGGTCCAAAATATCAAGTCACTACTATAACAGCCCAGGGCCGTACGCAGGATTTTTTTTGGGGGGGTGCGAATTGCTAGTGATGGGACCAACAATGGCCGGGGGCTTGCGGGCTGCCCCCGAGGCCCCCTCGAGGCTCCGACGTTTTACACAGTTTGAGGTCTTATTTAATCGGTTCAGAAGATCCAATATGAAGGTAAATGTTTCATGCCCTTGGTGTTTAAGAGCATCATTATTTATTCAGTGTTTATATTTTCCCCGGTAGTCCGTGTCTAATTGGGAAGGTCGAATGTGTTCGCCGATAAAAGCAAACACGATTGTTGACTCGATGATGTAAGGAATGCGAACGATAAAGTAAATTACAAACCAATTTACACAGTACAATGACGAATGCTTGATAAATGTAGGCGTATAGAGAAAATGATCATAAACTACAGATTGACAGTAATTAATAAGTTGTTCTGCATTGTTATCCCAAGACTAAATTTCTTTCGGACTGTAATGAACAATAATGTAAGAGTAAAGTATGAATTATGTGCTCAGATATTCCAGCAAAGCAAATTTTATAAAAGACAAGAAAATATACAGAAACTGAAAATCAGTGTCAAACAGTTAATTCACACGTGTTACAAGCCTGTTATCAGCATTATCCTGAAAATATCGTTGAACTGTGAGCAATAGTGTAGTTAGTTTGTATTTATTTATTTAGAATCAAAATTAAAGGAAGTGACCCATCGAGCAATACTGATCTGACGAAAAAATACTTGAAAAAATAAGGGAGGGGAAATTAATTCTTTAATAGCGTTCCGTATTCGAGACGCCTCGGTCGCTTTGAAGCCAATACGTCAACCGCTCTACCAATATCGATTTCCATATTATAATGAATGTGCATTAACGCGAGGGCTGAAAGTCGCTCCTATATGGAGCAGAATGCTGGACACTTAGGCAAACCCAGGAGATTAGGTGACTCGTGAGGTATGTACCAGGCTTCTAAGAGACGCCCTGAACGTTTACTGGCGACAGCATCTGACAAATAGTGAGCTATATGGTACACCACCACACTGGTATCACAGACATTACCGCAGAGGCGTCTTAGGTTTAGCGGACATAGCTGGAGAAGCCGGGAGGAAACTGTCCATAGTGCTACTATCCTATGGGAACCATTGCACGGTCACAGAACATGAGGTAGACCGACCCTAACCTACCTCGCTACATGAAATGCACGGATTATATTATTATTCAAAGAGAGAAAGAGTGACTTTCAGAGGAGTCACGTTGAAGAGATTTGTGTAGGAAGAGCTGTTGCTTTGCAGACTCGACTGCACCTGTCCTTTATATCCCGCTGGTGTGAGGCAGCAGTTCTGAGGACCTCAACTCTAACAGGTGCAGGTTAACAATCCTTTAAGTTATAGCCAATTACGTGACACTGCCCACAAACCCTGAAAATAAATCTCAGTTGTCAATCAGTCAGATATGCAACCTCGACCTTGGGAATGTCTTCAGATTCAGAGGCACTGAGTAGGAGGGAAAGAAAGTTTCCCACAGGTGATAGAAGACAGCAGCATCACCTGGCGAGTCGCCTGGCACAGTGAATAGCACTCTGGCCTCTGAGTCAGAAAGTTGTGGGTTCAAACCCCACGTCGGCACTCGGTATCACACAGAGGAAGCTGACACTTCAATGTGGTGCTGGGGGGGGGGGGGGGTTAGAGGCTGTTCTTTTGGTTGAGATGCTGAACCGAGGTCTGATCCGTCTGTTTAGATGGATGTGAAAAGATCCTCTGACACTACTCGAAAAGCGGAGGGAAGTCTCTCTCCTGTTGTCCTGGCCAACAAACGCCCCCAAATAAAATCGGTGACTCACTCCATCGGTGTTTGTGGGACAATCCTGGGCAAAAACTGGCCACTTTACAGTACGTTCTGTGAAGCCTCTGAGCTGTCTGACAATGTACTAAGGCACTATTATCAATTGCTAACATTATCAGATTAAAATACGATTTCAGCTTCCACAAAGTGGTGCTACCTTTTTATGTAGTGACTGTATACGGGATGATTTCCGATTGACACACCACGTGGAATAGGCGCTAAAGCATAGGTCTATGTCCATGAGTATTTTTTTTAAAGATAGGCATTCCCGTCCAGCATATAACTTTTTTGTTGGGTTCTCAAAAGCTTTAATTTCTCAGAAACTTGTAAATATGTTGTCATTGTTTGCCAGCATTACAGTCACACCTCTCAAAACTTGAGTCATTTTTACTTACGGTGATCAGATGAAAAGATGATTTAACTCCAGCAGTAGTGCTACCTTTGTGGCTGTTTACGGGATGATTTCCAAAGGAGGATGGATTTGAGTCTTGGCGCCAATGTTTATCCAATCACGAGTCACAGACTCGCCGCGTCATGGACTGGTCTATCGACGCGGTATGTTTTGGGGAGACGCCGATTCTGGTGTGCGACTCGATAATTTTATATTAATACTAAATCATTCAAAGATGTGAGTTTATAATTTATACATAGTTTTGAAGAACTGATTGTTGCACAAATGTTCAATAAATTTACTTGGTATTTAAATTTGATAAAATAATGCAATTCTCTACCCCGGAAAATGTGGACCTTTTATAATTTGGGGGGGTGCGTACGCACCCGTCGCACCCCCCCTGCGTACGGCCTTGCAGCCCACCAGTTGGAAACCCATATTTTTAGCAAATTAGTGCAGTGTTTTAGCACAGCGTCATCCTGTACCTATACTTACTGTCGTTTTATTTTTTTTAAAAGTACTTTCTGACATGTGACAAAGCATGTGACTGCATGAACAGCATGGAACATTAGACAGGAGTACTCCACAACAGTCACCCAGCAACTAGTAAAAAAAGGATTAAAGCCCAACTTTGCCATGCAGAAATCTGACTACAATTACAGCTTATTGTGGGCTATCTATATAAACAAGTCCCAGCTCACTGCTACTCGTGTTTACATTATGCAAGCAAAATGTCCTTAAATGAACCTTTACAGCCGGTTCAACTCCACTCAGCCTAGACCTTTAATGACTCAGTCATTGCAAAGTGGTCTTAATGTACTTGGATTTCTCTCTTGTACATGGGATTTCTATTTCCAGTTGTTTTTTGAGCTGCCTGCAGTACAGAAGGTATAACCAAAATTTATGAGAAAAGCTATAGAATTGCTGGCAAAGCTTGAGAAAATACTTCCCCTGCAAAAATATTGATTAAGAAGGGCAAGGGCTATTATTCAAAACTCAAGTCAGCATCGTAAACAGAAAGATGACAGAGAAAATGGGAACTAAAAAAAACCAACTTCCTCCAACAAAAATACTGCTTTTGAAAATAAATTTCAGGACTACTATATTAGGTTATTATAAAATAAGGTTGAGCTAGTTTAGGCTCTGTGTGTTCATTCTAAATATCTTTTTTCCACAACTAAACACTTATTGCTAATGGTCTTCAGGAAGAAAGGGGAGGCAATTGGAGAACAATTGGTGGAAACATATCTAAACAATCAGTGATTGGTATGTGATAAACTTCTGTAATTATCAGGCATGTTCACAATACTTCAGCACTTACATAAGCCCTGTAACCCACCGTAATATAATAATAATAATCCTTGAATTTGATTTAGCGCTTTTCACGTATTCTAGATGTCTCTCATAGAGGCTAGCCTATCTAGCCTCTATGAGGAGAGGCTAGATAGGCTAGGGTTATTCTCTCTGGAGCAGAGAAGATTGAGGGGAGACCTAATAGAGGTTTATAAGATCATGAGGGGTTTCGACAGGGCAAATAGAGAAAAACTATTTCCACTCGTGGGTGAATCTGTGACTCGTGGTCACAGATTTAAAATAGTTTCAAGGCGCAGTAGAGGGGAGCTGAGGAGAAATTTTTTCACTCAGCGAGTTGTTCGAATCTGGAATGCATTGCCTGAAAAGGTGGTGGAGGCTGATTCGATAACAACTTTTAAAAGGGAATTAGATCTTTATTTAGGGAGAACGGGTCTATTAGGCTATGGGGAGCGGGCAGGGCAGTGGGATTGAATCGCTCTTTTCAAAGAGCCGGCACAGACAAGATGGGCCGAATGGCCTCCTTTTGTGCCGTAAAATTCTATGATTCTATGATTCTAAGTGCTTCACAAAATATACTGTAAAGTGAATTGACTGTATATTTTGTGGGCAAAACGCAGCAGTCAGTTGCGCACAGCAGTATCTCATTAACAGTTGGGGATTGAAATTACAAATTTTATTATTGTGTTTTTTTTTGGAGGAATTTTTATTAGGAGTATGTATGGAGTAAGGAAACTTGCCCAAGGTTTCACCCTGACCTGCCTGGATTTGAACACTGGTCTCATGCTTGTAAGGCGAGTGCTCTAACCACTGCGCCACAGGACTCCACGCAGTAACCATATTTATGGCACAAACCAAGTTTATTTGGCCCACCTTGTCTCTGCTGGCAAAAGCAATCCATAATAACAGTCACTACTTCATCTTTCATTCCTTGCTTAACATTTCCATATTCAAATGTCTGTTGGAAGTTGGGAATCCAATTCCTTGCTATGGTGAGGGACTGTCAACAACATTTCTTTACACTACCAGAGCCTTGCAAAGTCCTCCCAACGTGAATGGCGGTCTATAAATGTAATTTTGTTGTTGTTACACTACACAGCATCGTTCAGTGGAATATTTCAAATTGCTTAACAAAAATAATAATCTTTGCATTTGATTCAGCGCCTTATCATGCTGAAAAGTTTCAGAGTGGTACAGAGTTTTTTCTGTACAACATATTTGTAGGTGATTAAATTTGCACACAACCATTTCTTATTGCTGTGGCTAGGATGCTGGGAAATACTTCTGTAACAAAAACATTGGGCCTTTAATGTTCACCACAACAGTTCTGTTTAAACATTTAAACCACAGGACAGTATCTGTGATAACGTATCACTTCTCCATCAAGAACATTTATTTTTTGCCTGACCAAAAAGGTTAACCAATACTGCCCCAGACTATGATTTCAAAGTTTCAATGTGCGGCTTCAACACATAACCTTCTGATTCAGCGGTGAAAGTGTTACCGACTGAGCCAGACTGACACCGTTGATGGAGATTCCAACAACATCGATTTATATAGCGCCCTGCACGCCAGACGACCTCTCAGAGAGCTTCACAGAAACGGATCCTGGGACCGAGCTAGGGGCAGGGGTAGAAAGGTGACTAAAGGAGCACCTTTCTCTTCGAGAAAGGTCTTTAGCTGGGACCTGAATCTGGGAAGAGAGGGTGCGAGGCGAAGGGAGTGATAAAGGGAGTTCCAGAGCCTCAGGGTGTAGTGGTTGAAGGCATGGCCGCCGAGGGTGGAGTGGAGGATTCGGGGGACATGGAGGAGGCCAGTCCCGGTGGAGTGAAGGCAGCGGGTGTTGGTTTGAGGAGAGAGAAGGTCGGAGAGGTAATGGGGTGAAGAGGAGTGGAGGGAATTTGAAAATAAGGGTGAGGATCTTGAAATTGAGGCAATCTTGAATCGAGGCATTCCTGGGGCAATGAAAGGGAATTTAAAGGTTTGGGCCAATACCACAGGAGAGAAGGTGCAGAACGAGAACAGGGTGGGACTGAGGGAATGCAGAATAACCCATAGACCAGACTATCATAGAATGTTATGGCACAGAAGGAGGCCATTCGGCCCATCGAGTCTGTGCCGGCTCTTTGACCGAGCAAGTCACTATCATTAACCCCAATCACCAGCTTTCTCCCCATAACCCTGCAAACCTGTCTTCCCCAGATACCTATCTAGTTCTCTCTTAAAATAAAAAATCAATAAAAAAAATTTGCAATATCAAACATAAAATTCTGTAATTCAAATAAAACTATTGGGCACAACAATAGGTAAGCACTACACAAAAACAATGCATTAGCTGGCTTGGACTTTGTTCTCACACTGACAACTAAATATATTTAGTTTCTAGTCTGACCATAGAACCTCATCAAATGTGCCTTGCATTTCCCTAGACAACCAAATTGTTTCATGTTATGTGGATTCTCAGGTCTGGATTGTGACAGGGTTCTGCGGCTGATGAGATTTACTTTGGCCCTAAATATGATTTATGTTGAGAGAAGATGCAACAAGAAGCAGAATAACCTACCAAGTCCAAGCCACGCTTCGTCAACGGTAGGAGGCAAGAGTGATGCAATCACTTGACCTCTGGACGGACTTTCTTGAGATGAGGTGTTCTCAGGGGTAACTGAAGGGAGAAATGGACATATGCATCAAACAACAACAACAAACAAACAAACAAAACTTACATTTATATAGCGCCTTTCACGTCGAGAGGACATCCCAAGGCGCTGTACAGTCAGGTAGGACAAGAGCAGGGTGGGAAGGATCAGGGCAGGATGAAGAATAGTAGGAAAAGTAACTGTATATTAGTGGGCGAAACGCGGCAGCCAAATTGCGCACAGCAGTGTCCCACAATCAGTCACGGAAGTGGGACTAGGGGCAAAAGGGGGTAAAGAAGCAAAAGTGGAGGGGTCGAGGCAGGGGGAAGAAAAGCAGGAAAGTCGACTGTATATTTGTGGGCGAACGCGGCAGCCAAATTGCGCACAGCAGTGTCCCCACAAACAATCGTGAAAATGGGGCCAGGGGAGAAAGGGGGAAAAGAGGGTAAGGGGGGGAGAGGGAGGGAAAGGTGGGATGGGTTAGGGTTAGGGAGGAAGAGGGGGGAGAAAGGGGGGCAAGGAAGAGAGGGAAAGATGGGAGGGGGCAAGATCAGGAAGAGGGAAGAGGGAGGGAAGGGGAAAAGGGAGGAGAGAAAGTGGGGAAAGGGAGTGAGGGAAGAAGAAGATGGGGGCAGGGGTGGGGGGAATCAAACAACAATAATAAACAATAATAAACAACAAAAGCAATAATATTAACAACAAAAACAGCAACAAACAATAACCAACAATCGTCCAGCAACCATTCCCTGTCCTCGCCGCCCGCCCGGACGATCCCTGAGATGGCGGGAAAAAAAAGGGCGCGGAAAAAAGATCCCAGTGCGGTGTCAGGCCCCAAAACCGACCGGCTTCTCAGTCGGTTGAACCCGGGGACTCTGTGATGGCCCTGGCACCTCAGACACGGTGTGTCTGGCCGGCTCGCACAGCAGCAGCAGCAGCAGCCCGATCGCTGTCTGGATCTCCCGCGATGAGATGATCCGTGGCTTGCAGCACCTGGGCGCTCTGCTCTCCCCCTCGCGGCAGACGTGCGCCGCCCGCTGCCTGAGGAAAGTGCCGAGGTCGCGGCCTTGCTGGGTCCTGTCGAGGGGCCACTCTTCGCACAGCCGGAGTAAACGCCGACAGCGATTGGCCGCCATTCCCTCCGTGATACTCCCCGTCGTCCAAAAAGATGGTATTCGTTGGCCGACCGCCCATAGAGGAAGAACCGGCAGCGATGGAAGCCGCTCCAGCTGGTGGGCTGAGCGGTGCACAGCGGGAAAGCTCTGTCCCCGCGATCGTTCCAGCCCGAAGATCTCTAGCCTCGGGAGCGGGTGGTCTCGTGTGAAAAAATATCACTATATATCTAATATCACTATTAGATAAATATTAGATTAAATAGATGATATAAAATATCATCTATCGCCAGGCGAGGTGGAGAGAGTGCACTCTCTTCACCTCGCGACAACAAACAAATTACATTTATAGAGCGCCCTTCATGTCGGGAAGACGTCCCAAGGTGCTGGAAATACAAATTGTTAGAGATGCAGCAGATTTCAAAAGCTATGGAAATCTCGAGCGCAAATTCTTGACTGTCCCAGTGCTTGGGATGTCCTCACGACATAAAAGGCTCTCTACAAAAGGAAATTGTTATTGTTAACTAGCAACATATTATTAGAGCATATACAACGATGTCTTCTCTCTGAGAAACATTTAACATCCGGTGTGGAAAATTATACTACAAACAAAGAAGAAACATCAACGACAACATTTTGCATTTATATGGACCACTCATAAAATGTCGCGTCCCAGAGCACTAATAGAATTTTACACTGATTTAGAGGTAAGACTGGCCTATCCACTGGGGAATGAGTGCAGATTTTCTACAGTTAAACGTCAACAAGATGGGAGGCATACTCTTTGACTCCCGTCGATGTCATCAGTCCCACAGTTCCAACCTCCTCAATCTACCCAACGTGCCCATAAAACTCTAAAAACCAAGCGTAACAGGTCAGGTTCAATCCCCAATTATCCTGACTCCCGCACATCCGGTTCCTCACCAGCACCACTTTCTTCCATCTCCGCCACATTGTCCATCTTCATCAATATCTCACCCCAAAAGCTACCAAAACCCTAGTCCATGCCTTTGCCTGGACTACTCTAACTTTTCTCTTCGACTGTGCTTACGGTCACCTTCCCCCTACCTGGTTCGGCCTCGGGCTCCACCATTGCGAAGTACTCTGAGACACCGCTTGGTGTGGAGGGCACTATACAAATGCAAGTTTGTTATTGTTGAAATGCTTTATAAGTCTGGACCAAAATATCTGTCAACTTGCAGTGAATTGTGGATGCCAGCTTTTAGACTTTTACTATGCAATTGAAGCAGTGTTTAAAGTAATAATAATAATCCTGGCATTTGATATAGCGCTTTTCACATCTTATCGACGTCCCAAAGAGCTTCACAGAATATACTGTAAAGTGAATTGACTGTATATATTTGTGGGCGAATTGCAGCAGCCAATTGCACACAGCAGTGATCCACAAACAGTCGTGGATTGAAATGACTAATTTTATTATTGCGTTTTTTTTGGAGGGATTATTATTAGGCGTGCGGTGTAAGGAAATTTGCCCAAGGTTTCGCCCTGACCTGCCTGAATTCGAACACAGGACTCCCCAGCTTGCAAGACAAGTGCTCTAACCACTGAGCCACAGGAGCTCCATATGTAGATATGTAATATCTACATCCAACTTTTATCATGTTCTCTTTCACTGATTACCTTGGAAGGGTTAGACACTAAATGCATATGCCAATGTTAAATGCAAATTTTGATTGATTGTTCTATACAATCTCGTATGTGGTGTATAGGGTTCCATCCAAATAACATGTATTTGTGACAGTGACTACAATATTATTGGCTCATCATTTGAGTTGCCAGCTCAGGCCACTGGTAGAATACAAACAGATCCTGATGTTTAACCTCAGGCCAGTACACTGATATCACTGCCTGAACACCACGACAACAGCATTTCAACTGGGTACGAACAGGGATCAAGGGATGCTCACCTTGTTATGGAGGGCAGATGACAGCGCTCTGTGGAGATACACAACGGCTCAGCACTGATGCACTAATAGGACACTCAATACTTTTCAATCAATAGAAATACATAGCAGGAATCTGACTTCACCGCCCTCCATAACACCCTCTCCGCTACCCTCGACACCCTGGCCCCCCTCACCACCAGAACCGTCTCCCACTCCCGATCATCACCGTGGCACACAACTCACCTCCGCTCCCTCAAAAGCCAAGTGAGAGCAGTTGAACGCACCTGGCTCAAATCTGGCCTCACGGTCCACCGGCAAATCTGGATGGACCGCATCAAATTTTACCGCTCCGCCCTAGCCACCGCCAAATCAGCCTTGTACTCCAGGATAATCCTGGAAGCGAAGGACAACCACCGCCTCCTCTTCGCCACCACCAACCAGCTCCTCCGCCCCCCTCCCGTCTCGTTTCGCAGATCCTTTCCTCAAACGAACACTGTGAGGAGATGCTGGACTTCCTCGAGTCCAAAATAGAGAGAATCCGCTCCGCGGTTTCCTCCCCCCACCTATCCTCCACCTCCGCCCCTCCATCCGTTATTTCAACCCTCACCCAACCCCCCCTTCATACTTTCATCCCCACCTCCCCGTCTTCAATCACTAAAATAATCACCTCCATGAAACCCACCACGTGTTCATTGGACCCCATCCCCACCCCCCTCCTCTGCACCCAGCTCCACCTTTTGGCCCCGCTCATTTCTGACACCATCAACCTTTCCCTCTCCTCAGGCACCGTCCCTACCTCCCTTAAAACAGCCACCATCACCCCTATCCTGACGAAACCCTCCCTTGATGCGTCGCAACCATCAAGCTATCGACCCATCTCCAACCTCCCGTTTCTATCCAAGGTCCTTGAAAGAATGGTTGCCTCCCAGCTCCGCTCTTTCCTTTCAACTCATTCACTCCTTGAACCCCTCCAATCAGGTTTCCGCCCTGTTCACAGCACAGAAAATGCCCTGGTTAAGGTTACAAATGATATCCTAACTGCCTGTGACCAGGGCTCCCTTTGCCTCCTCGTCCTCCTTGACCTGTCTGCTGCGTTCGACACAGTCGATCACACCATCCTCCTCCAACGTCTTTCCTCCCACCTCAACCTTCAAGGCACAGTCCTTGACTGGTTCCATTCCTACCTGACCCACCGTTTACACTTTGTATCTTCCAATGGTTTTTCCTCAAACCCCCGCAGTTTCTCACGGCGTCCCCCAAGGCTCTGTCCTAGGCCCCCTCCTTTTCACCATTTATACGCTCCCTCTGGGCGATGTCATCCGCAAACATGGGGTAAATTTCCACATGTATGCGGACGACACCCAGCTGTACCTTTCTGCCTCATCCCTCAACCCCCAGACCATCGATGTTCTGACAGCATGTCTGTCCGACATTGAGTCCTGGATGAGGGACAACTTCCTCCAATTGAACGTGAGTAAGACCGAGGCCCTCCTGATCGGCTCAAGCCAGCGCCTCCGCACATCGGGCGCTGCCAGCCTCAACATCCAAGGCTGCACTCTCCACCTCACAAAGCCAGTCAGGAACCTCGGCATCAAGTTCGACCAAAAACTCTCCTTCCTTCCCCACATCCGTGCCTTGACCGGCACCGCTTACTTCCACCTGCGCAACATTGCCAGGCTCCGCAATGATCTTACCCCCCACGCTGCCGAAACACTCGTGCACGCATACATCACCTCGAAGCTGGACTACGGAAACTCTCTCCTCGTCGGCCTCCCCAGCTCCTCCATTCACAGGCTGCAGGTCATCCAAAACTCTGCAGCCCGTGTATTATCCCGCACCCGCCTCCGCGACCACATAACCCCCACCCTCGCCCGTCTCCACTGGCTCCCCATCCTCCAGAGGATCGAGTTCAAGATCCTCGTCATCACCTTCAAGGCCTTACACGGCCTTGCCCCGCCCTATTTAACCATTCATTTCTTCACATTTATAAAGTGCCTTTGATGTCGGAAGGATGACCCAAAGTGCTGGACAGCTAAGGGCTTGCACACAAACTGGGGGTTGGAATTAAGAGGCGAGGAGGGCAAGGAGATGGGAGGTGGGAAGATGACTAAAGGTACAGTCAAAGCGGAAGGTGTTGAGATGGAGGTTGAGGCAGCGAGACTCTGGAACGGAGCTGCAGAGGTTGAGGGCAGAAAAGCTGAAGGTGTGACTGGAATGGTGGAAGACAGGCTTGTGCCTGTCAACTGGAAAGAGTGGTCCTGTTGGTATGGTGTTGTTGTGATATGAATTCAGGTTTGACGTGGATTGGCGGGGGCGGGGTTTTGTATTGGAGAGTGCTTGGATTGGAGAGCTGAGTTGACCATACGCCCCTCACGTGACCTGAGAGACAGGAGGAAAAGGGAGAGCGGTGTGCAAACGCCATGAGGGTGGAGTGTGAAAATTGTAACTTTCGGGCGCGAAGACCCTGCAGGATCACGCACCTGCCTGGAGGGCATAGTCGGGAATGATTGGAGGAAGAGCCTTGTCCATGAGATGTGCACGTGAAGGTCGGGGAGGGGCGCAAAGGGTTATAAGGGCCAGACATGCGGTCATTCGGCCCTTTCTTCGTCCGACCTCGCCGGGTAGTATATCTCCATAATTACTGCGAATCGGGGCTTGACTTAAACTGTTGTCCACTTGGTCGTTTAGTGTCAACCCTAACGGGTGAATCTGAATAAACAAACCTGCTTTTACAAAGAGATGTTCTGTATGAACTGATTGATCGGAGGTTGGCCGTAACCTAATTTTCAATCAGTTAATCGAATCTCTAACAATTGGCGTAGTCGGCAGGATATTCAGTGACACTAAATAAGCCAAGAGAACCAGGTCATTGAAGGGTAACAACGGTTAGACACGGGTTGAGTGTCTTGAGGTAGTTAAGAGACTGATATCCGACTTTCTGGAGAAGAAGGCAGGAATAGGATTGTGTTCTTGTAATAAAGAAAGGGAAGGTTTGTGTTGTTTGTAAAATCGGCAGACGGTTGGTGCCGTCTCTGTGCGAGTGTAGTCGGTGCTATACTCGGTAACCCCTTTGTAGAGGGTTTTGGCGGTCGTTGGTGCGACCTGGTCATCGGTGTGACCTACAAAGCGCGAATAGCAGAATGGCGGGAATAACCTGGGCCGACAAGTACAGAAGTAAAATGACGAAGAGAATCCAGAAACTGAAGTTAGGAAAGGACGATAACTTGGTCCCGGAACTGACCGGGCCAAGTTCGTTCGAAGAATTGAGTGCCTCGGCACAGAAGTTAGGAGAGGAGTGAAGGCTGGGCAGGAAAGGAAAACTGACCCTGTTAAAATACTGGATGATAGTGAACTGCCAGAAGGAGAAAGAAAAGGATGAGTTAGGAAATAGGTACAAAAGGGATTTCTATCAGGAACGGATATCACCCTATCAGGTGATAGGGAGTGTTTTGTGTCCCACCCCGGTTCAACTAACCCCCCAGGTCACCATCACCCTTCGCCACCCCGTCACACTACCACAGATGTCCGAGCCCGGCATCCTAGGTGGGGACGAATTAAACGATCGTGGGGCGATACTGGATTACACAAATCATTGTTTGTGGCTGCACCCGATTGAAACGGCGGTAAAGGGGAGCCAAGCTGTCCTGGATCGTCATTCTGTGTATGCCATTAAAAAACCCGTGCCGTACCCTCCGTTCCAACACTCACAGCCGTGGGTGTGCACAATGCTGTCCCAATTTCCGGACATATTGGCCAGACATAAACATGATTGTGGGCGTCTGGCGGATGTCGAGGAAATAAACGGCCCTACCCACTCCCCATGCAAACAGTATCGAATCCCACCAGAATCGGTTCCCGCGCTCACAGTTGCAGTTGCAAGTTTATTATCCCAAGGGGTAATAAGAAAGGGATTGTTCACTACCAATTCCCCAATCTGGCCCGTTAGGAAACCGGATGGTTCCTGGCGACTGACCATTGATTATCGACAGTTGAACTCGGTTACTCCAGTGTGTACCCCCTTGGTCAGTGATATGAGTACCCTGTTAAAAGGAATTCCCATTGATTGTCGCGTCTACTCCACTCTGGATATATCTAACGGGTTTTGGAGTGTGCCGGTAAATAAGACAGATCAACATAAGTTCGCTTTCACTTTTGACGGCCAGCAGTACACCTGGAACGTATTGCCTCAAGGGTTCCATAACTCGCCTAGGCTATTCCACCTCCGCATGGTACGTGCCCTCAGTATGGTATCGGTTCCCACCTCCTCTTGGGTGCTACAGTATGTGGATGACATATTGATTGCGTCGCCCTCGATGGAGGAACACAAAGGGGTAGTGTTCAGCGTATTGGAGGCCTTGGCGAAATCGGGCCTGAAGCTTAACCCAAATAAGGTAAAGTTTGCTGAGACATCGGTAACCTTTCTTGGGGTACAGCTTGACTCCTGCGGGCTGCGTCCAGATCCCCACAAGGTGTCAATCATACAGAGGCTTCCCCTCCCAGTTACCAAAACGGCGCTACGATCATTCCTTGGGTTGGTCGGCTATCAACGTCAATTCATTCCCCAGTTTGCGGAGGAAGCCAAGCCACTGTATGCACTTCTTAAATCGGGAGTGGATGATGACTTACGTGGCGTTTGGACAATGGAACACACGGCCGCCGTTGACGCCCTCAAACAGGCCACCATCCAGGCTGTCGCCCTCAACCACCCGCAACCTGAAATACCCTTCCATATCGAGGTTGCTTCCACAAACTGCTCTCTAGCCGCGGTGCTGACTCAGCCAGTCAATGGACGCCTGGCCCCCATCTCCTTTATATCCCGGGTTATAACGGGGGTAGAGGAACAATTCTCGGACTGTGAAAAGCACCTGCTTGCTGTTTGCTGGGCCGTTGACTCTTTTAGATACGTCACCGGTATGCAGAAAATCGTGTTACATTCTCCCCACACCCCAGTGAAGTTGATGGCACACCCCGGAACGACTCTCGTCTCGTCTCATCGCCTCACCCAATGGGCACTGTCGTTGGCCTCCACCAACTTGTCGGTTGTTCCCAAGCCAACCACCCTGTTGCCTCAGATGATGTTATATTCTGGGGATCCTCACACATGCCCGTTACCGAACACTTTGTTCGGACCCAATGGAGTCGACTCCATTCCTATGGTCCCACATGGTGGGGTTTCACCCGTCGAGATATACATCGATGGCTCCTCGTACTACCTCAAAGGAGTTCCCCACACTGGTTTCGTGGTGGTGCACCCGGACTACACCCTCCAATTCCAATGCACTCCTCACTCGGCCCAATACGCGGAGCTCGCGGCCTTGATAGAGGCGGTCTACCGGACCAAGGATGTTCCAACTAACATATGGTCGGACAGTGCCTATGTGGTGAATACAGTCCTACTGTTACCTTTGTACTCCAGTCGTGATTTTAAAACGGCTACGGGCAAGGCTTTGTGCCACGCCTCCCTTCTGCGGAAACTGTCTGAATTACTACTCACCCGCGCATCCACAATTCATGTCGGCAAAGTTCCCGCTCATCGGAGCGGCGGTACCCATTCCGAGGGTAATCATCGGGCGGACATGGCTGCCAAGGGTGCCGCCCTTTGTGGGGTTTTGTGGGAAGCTCCGGTTGCTCCAGTTCATCACATATCGGCTATCAGCACTCAGCCCACGTTTGATGACTTGAATGTCTTGCAAAATTCCTACTCACCCTACGTTGAGGCTATACAGTACCATATGGACTCGGTTTTCATGGACGATATAACCCCACCACAATATGATTGGTTCCGCCACACCTCGGTACACACTCCCAACTGCGTATCGTCGGAGACAACAACCCCACTCTTAATGCGGAACTTCGGGGACAGGGTGCCAGCGGTTGTTTGTGTTCCTCCGGCATGTGCAGATGCCGTGTTTAGCATGTATCACTCGAATCCAACAGGTGGCCACTTTGGAGTAACCAAAACTCTGTCTAAAATACAAAATTCTATGTGGTGGCCCGGTATAGGCGATGATATTCACGACAGATGTGCATGCTGCATAACCTGCCTACAGCACAATCCTACCCCCGGTATTAAAAAGGCACTCCTTAGCTCCTCGCCCCCTCCTACAGGCCCTTGGACCAGTGTCCAGATTGATTTTACTGGCCCTTTAACACCTACACCAGGAGGCTATCAGTATTGCATGGTCGTTATCACCAAATGGATTGAAGCTTTTCCTACCAAAAACGCCACCGTGTTGACAGCTGCGCGCGTGTTATTGCGAGAGGTGATTTGCAGGTGGGGAATACCAGAGATCTTGGACAGTGACCAAGGTCCACATTTCATTGGGGAAGTCTTTCTTAAACTAATGGAATTGATGGAAATTGACCACCGAAAACACGTAGCCTACCACCCACAATCCTCAGGGGTGGTAGAAAGATCCAATCGAACCTTGAAGGTATTGCTGTCCAAGTTTTGTGCAAACCACCCCTCGCAATGGGTGCAGGGTCTGCCCATGTGTTTGATGGCCATGAGGGCTACACCTCATGCCACCACCGGCATATCCCCATATCAGGCCATGACAGGGAGACTTATGAGGCTTCCCGGCTGCACAATGATAATGACAAAGGAGGCTTTGGAACAGGAAAAGAGAAACATTATACTGCAGGGCGCTGCTGAAGAGACTTGGCTCAAAAAGATGCTCCAAACAATTCAAATTACCAATCAATTTGTAGCGCAACAGACGGGAAGGTCTAAGGCGTTGATGCAGAAGTATTACAACAAATGGGTAAACTGTCAGGAAAATGAGATCGGAGACCAAGTAATGGTCCGGTATTACGGAAAACAGAAAACAATATTCAACCCTAAATGGAAGGGACCATTTGAGATAGTTGAGAAGGCTAGCCCTGCCGTATACTTAGTGCATAATCCAGCATCACAAACGAAACCGCTCAAGTGGTGCCATATTAACCAATTAAAATCAATCCGAGGTCCCGGGGAATCAGATATTGACACTGGGAAGTTAACAGATGTTATCCTTGATCAACAGGAGCATGACAGACCGCCTGCGGCGGTGGTGGCACAAGTTCGATGCCTTCGGAGCACGGAATCGGAGTACCAAGGGGGAGGAAGAGACGCTAACTGCGAAGGGTCCAATTTACCCCAGATATGGCCCTGGGAAGTGGCTGGGTATCCAGACGATTATGGGAATACTACTGCTGATGCCTCTTGTTAATTCGTTATGTTTCGTTATGTAGTTATGATGCCTCTTGTTAATTCGTTATGTTTCGTTATGTAGTTATGATGCCTCTTGTTAATTCGGCATCAAGGTGGGGACTGTTGTGATATGAATTCAGGTTTGACGTTGTGACACATGGTGGATTGGCGGGGGCGGGGGTTTGTATTGGAGAGGGCTGGGATTGGAGAGCTGAGTTGACCATACGCCCCTCACGTGACCTGAGAGACAGGAGGAAAAGGGAGAGCGGTGTGCAAACGCCATGAGGGTGGAGTGTGAAAATTGTAACTTTCGGGCGCGAAGACCCTGCAGGATCACGCACCTGCCTGGAGGGCATAGTCGGGAATGATTGGAGGAAGAGCCTTGTCCATGAGATGTGCACGTGAAGGTCGGGGAGGGGCGCAAAGGGTTATAAGGGCAAGACATGCGGTCATTCGGCCCTTTCTTCGTCCGACCTCGCCGGGTAGTATATCTCCATAATTACTGCGAATCGGGGCTTGACTTAAACTGTTGTCCACTTGGTCGTTTAGTGTCAACCCTAACGGGTGAATCTGAATAAACAAACCTGCTTTTACAAAGAGATGTTCTGTATGAACTGATTGATCGGAGGTTGGCCGTAACCTAATTTTCAATCAGTTAATCGAATCTCTAACAGTGTGAGTTGGTCGCAGAGGTAGGGAGAAGCATGACCCTGGAGTGCTTTAAAGGTGAAATGGAAAGTGACAAGATTACACCTTACACAAGATTACGCAAATAATGGGGCTTGAATTGGCAGGTGTCAAAATAGCGATCTCACATTACTATTGACTGACAGTGACTGACAGTAAAAGCAGGAAATGCTTGAGGATTTGTACCCATTTCTGAGATACAAGTTGCACTTGGATGGTCTAGGATTTCCGAGAAAAAGCTTTTCAGCTAAAATGAATCCATGCTACCACCTAACCTAAGAACTAATGGCACAATAGTGCTCTGAGACTCTGCCAGTGTACAGGGCACTACATAAATGCAAGTTGTTAATCAGTAACAGAATGGGTGACGAGGGCAGCGCAGTTGATGTAGTTTACATGGACTTTCAAAAGGCATTTGACAAAGTGCCGCATGAGAGGCTTATTATGAAAATAGAGGCCCACGGGGTTAAAGGGACAGTGGCAGCGTGGATCCACAACTGGCTGGGACACAGAAAGCAGAGAGTTGTGGTGAGCGGCTGTTTTTCAGACTGGAGGGAAGTGTGCAGTGGCGCCCCCCAGGGATCAGTATTGGGACCACTAAACTTTTTAATACCGTAAATACCCGCGTATAAGGCGCACTCACGTATACGGCGCACCTGTAAGGCAGGGAGAGAGAGTTAGAGAGAAAGAGACTGAGAGAGAGAGAGAGAGACTGTGAGTGAGATTGTGACAGCCAGAGACTCAAACAGAGAGAGAGAGAAAGAGAGAGAGACACAGAGAGAGACAGAGAGAAAGAGAGCGCGACCGAGACAGACAGAGAGAGGGAAAGAGACACAGAAAGAGAAACAGAGAGACAGAGACACACACAGAGAGAGACACACACACAGAGGGAGGCTGAGACAGAGAGAAGGAGAGATAGACAGACAGAGTATGGAATTTCCATAATTCGGATTTTCCCCAAAACTTATTTTAACAAGAAAAATTGTACTGCCATATTTACTTCAATTTATCGTACTAAATATGGAAAAAACATGGCAGCTCTGTGAGAGGTTTCGACAGAGTGGATAGGGAAAGACTTACACTGGTGGGCGAATCAGTGACTTGTGGTCACAGATTTAAAATAGTTTCAAAACAAAGCAGAGGGGAGCTGAGGAGGAATGTTTTCACTCAGCGGGTTGTTCGAATCTGGAATGCATTGCCTGAAAAGGTGGTGGAGGCAGATTCCATAACAGCTTTTAAAAGGGAACTAGATCTATATTTAGTGAGAACAGGTCTGTTAGGTTATGGGGAGAGAGCAGGGCAGTGGGATTGAGTTGCTCTGTTCAAAGAGCCGGCACAGACCAGATGGGCCGAATGGCCTCCTTTTGTGCCGTATAATTTCTATGATTCTATGTACTCAGATCTTTAGTCAATTTGTCCTGAAATGTAAAAGAGCCTTGTTATAACGTGGTTGTTAAGCTATATAAATTCACAACCCGTTGTATAAAGCGATTGCAACAGTTGGTTTCACTATATCAGCAACTCCCTATTGATCTAGAAGGTGGGCATTTCATCGCAGAGATGATGTAAGTGCACCTGCACACTAAACAGGGTCCACAACTGTGTTACAACTCAATCAGCTAAACAGCAACAAAATTCAACAACAAAATTCCATGTGTAGAGTGCCTTTCACGTCGGGAGGATACCCCAGCAAAAGAAACACATTCCAACAGGGTTTTACTTTCCTATATGAATACATAAGGCAGTACAGTAGTAAATTATTTTGTGATTCACCAACAAAGTAAATATGTAACCTATGAGCTTCTACCGCAACAGCGTGCCATTTCGCCAGTTCATTTTTGGGGGTCGACCAGATGTCTTTGACACATGTGGAAACCCATCACCCTGCATTAAGGGTATCCAAATCAAACTGAGAATTTCATGCATCCCACCTACATATGGAAATTCCATTTGCTGGGATGGAATGCACACTCTCCCTGGAGTGATCCAACCTGCTTACCTATGGAATGTATTAGGTGCCGATTGGCAAAAGCCAAGACTTGGGTACCACAGTGTTTGAATTGGGGGGGTCCTACTGGAGTCTTAACTAGCTACCACTACTGCTTGGCAAGCTTTCTCACTGCTTGTCCAGCTAAGACCACAAAACCCATTAGGGCTTTGGCTTGCAAGGTTGATGGGACCTGAGGGGGAAGAATCCCTACCCCCAGTGACTAGTCTGAGGTGGTGTCCTGTCACAAAGATGTCTTTAATGAAGACAGCCAAAGCAAAAAAAAAAGCAAAAGATATCAAACAATCTCAGTTCATGGCATTATTTGAACTCTCCGGGTGGGGGGAATTACTGTCCTTAATTTACTGCAATCCTCCAGTATTTTGTTTAGTCTTTGAATATGCAAATTGCTGAAAATAGCTCATTTGTGGCTATTGAAATGAACCGAGAGTAACTGTCGTGGACAGCAGAGCTGTCTTCCACTTACTTGCTTCGCAGGAAGAATCAGGAAATGCGCCAAAGGTCACAGGTGGACATTTAACACCTGTCTTGTTGTCCCAGGTTCCTAAATACAAATCAGTAAATTAATTTAATAGCTAAAGCAGCAATATTGTTCCTTTCTGAATGGTGGGATGAGGTAGCAACATCGCAGATCATGTTTTACAATGGGACTTATTAGGATTTGGCTAATCGTATTAACTTTCAAAGGGGAATTAAGATAAATACCTAAAAGGAGTCAAGTGGTGTTCGCAAAGGACAGGTAAATGGGACTGAATGGATTGCTCTTAATCTGAATTGTCTTCTATGCTGTAAATTGGAAGATCTCCTGACGTAAAAGGTGCTATACAAATGTAAATTTGTTATTGTCGTTTAAATTTCTGTGGTTCTATGGATCAATCTAGCTCCAACAACAATTACATTGATATTGTGTCTTTCATATCAAAGCACATGGCATAACTGATTCAGAACCCGAGCTGGGGGGGGTGGGAGGGAGAAATGCTGAAAAGGGTTGGGTAGGTCGGGAAACAATAACAAAAATTACACTTGTATAGCACCTTTCACGTCAGGTTTCTCAGGGAAAGAGGTTGAGGGGTTCAAAGTGGGCTTTAAAAGTGGGGGCGGGGAGAAATGTAGGGGGATGGATTTGAGAATGAGGCAGATCACTAAAAGCTCAAACCGATTCAGCAGGGATATGAAACAATTATTCTCTAAACAGGTAATAAGTGAGCACTCCTTCCAGCAAAGGAGTTGGGTTACAGGAAGCCAGTTGCTGGAAGGATTCATAGATTCATAGAATTTTACGGCACAAAAGGAGGCCATTCGGCCCATCTAGTCTGTGCCGGCTCTTTGAAAAGAGCGATTCAATCCCACTGCCCTGCCCACTCCCCATAGCCTAATAGACCTGTTCTCCCTAAATAAAGATCTAATTCCCTTTTAAAAGTTGTTATCGAATCAGCCTCCACCACCTTTTCAGGCAATGCATTCCAGATTCGAACAACTCGCTGAGTGAAAACATTTCTCCTCAGCTCCCCTCTACTTCGCCTTGAAACTATTTTAAATCTGTGACCACGAGTCACAGATTCGCCCACGAGTGGAAATAGTTTTTCTCTATTTGCCCTGTCGAAACCCCTCATGATCTTATAAACCTCTATTAGGTCTCCCCTCAATCTTCTCTGCTCCAGAGAGAATAACCCTAGCCTATCTAGCCTCTCCTCATAGCTGAAGTCCCTCAATCCTGGCACCATCCTAGTAAATCTTCTTTGTACCCTTTCCAATGTCTTCACATCCTTTCTGTAGTGTGGTGACCAGAATTGAACACAGTATTCCAGCTGAGGCCAAACCAAAGTCCTACAGAGGTTAGTCAGCACTTCCTGACTTTTGTACTCTATACCCCTATTTATAAAGCCTAGTATCCCATATGCCTTCTTAACAGCCTTGTCTACCTGTCCTGCCACCTTCAACGAGTCACTAACACAAATCCCCAGGTCTCTCTGTTCCTTTACACCATTTAAAATTGTACTATCTAGCCTATATTGCCTCCCTTCATTTCTTCTCCCAAAATGCATCACCTCACACTTCTCTGCATTAAACTTCATCTGCCATGTGTCTGCCCACTTTACCAATTTGTCTATATCCTCTTGCAGATGGCTACTATCCTCCTCACTGTTTACTATTCTCCCTAACTTAGTGTCATCTGCAAACTTGGAAACTGTACTCCGTACACCCAAGTCCAGATCATTGATGTAGATTACAAACAGCAATGGTCCCAAAACTGATCCCTGTGGCACACCACTGCTCACTTCCCTCCAATCTGAAAAACAGCCGCTCACTACAACTCTCTGCTTTCTGTCTCGCAGCCAGTTGTGGATCCACGCTGCCACTGTCCCTTTTACGCCATGGGCCTTTAATTTCATAATAAGTCTCTCATGTGGCACTTTGTCAAATGCCTTTTGAAAGTCCATGTAAACTACATCAACTGCGCTACCATTATCCACCCATTCCGTTACCTCATCAAAAAATTCTATCAGATTTGTAAGGCAAGATTTGCCTTTAACAAATCCATGTTGACTGTCCTTTATTAGCCTATATCTTTCTAAGTGAAGATCTACCTTGTCCCTGATTATGGACTCTAGAAGTTTGCCCACTACCGACGTTAGACTGACTGGTCTGTGGTTACCAGGCTTGTCCTTCTGCCCCTTTTTATACAAGGGAGTAACATTAGCTATCCTCCAGTCCTCTGGCACGACCCCTGTGTCCAAGGAAGATTGAAAGATCGTGGCCAGAGTCCCTGCTATTTGCTCCCGTGCCTCACTTAGTAACCTAGGATACATCCCATCCGGACCAGGTGACTTATCCACCTTGAGCGACGTCAACCTTTTTAGAACTTCCTCTCTGGTTATAAATATTCTATCCATTTCTCCTACCCTCTCCTCTAATACCATGGCATTGGCTGTATCATTTTCTTTTGTGAAGACAGAGGCGAAGTACTCATTCAGTACATCAGCCATGCCCTCTGCCTCCACAATGAGATTTCCTCCTAGGTCCCTAATTGGCCCCACCCTCTCCTTGACCAACCTTTTACTCTTAATATGTTGGTAAAAAACCTTAGGGTTCCCCTTAATCTTACTTGCTAATTGTTTTTCATGCAGTCTCTTTGCCCCTCTAACTTCCTTTTTTAGTTCTATCCTACACTTCCTATATTCTGCTTGGTTCCCTTCTGAATTTTGAGCCTGACACTTATCATAAGCCTCTTTTTTTTGGTTTATTTTGGCCCCGATTTCCTTAGTCATCCAGGGAGGTTTGGATGCCTTACATTTCACCTTTGTGGGGATGCTTTTGACCTGTGCCTGAACTATCTCCTCTTTGAACACTGCCCACTGCTCGTTAGTTGTCTTACCTGCTAATTTTTCTTTCCAATCCACCTTGGCTAGGTCCCACCACAACTCATTGAAATTAGCCCTTTTCCAGTTGAATGTCCTCACCTGTGATCGTTCCTTATCCCTTTCCATCATTATTCTGAATCTAACGATATTGTGGTCACTATTCCCTAGATGCTCACCTACAGAAACCTGTTGAACTTGCCCTACCTCATTTCCCAAAACTAGATCCAGCAATGCTTCTTTCCTCGTTGGACTGGAAACATACTGATCAAGAAAGTTGTCCTGCACACACTTCAGGAATTCTTCTCCCTCCTTGCCCTTTACTCTACTATTCTGCCAGTCTATGTTGGGATAGTTGAAGTCACCCATTATCACTACTCTATTAGCTCTGCATTTCTCCGTGATACGCTTGCAGATCTGCTTGTCTATCTCCTCCCCACTATTTGGTGGTCTATAGTATACCCCTAACAGTGTAACTGCACCTTAGGAGTGCTCACTTATTACCTGTATTCAGTAAATTAATAAATGAAGTGTGGGAAACTCCCCAAATGGATTTCAGTTTGGCCTCTAATAACAAGGAACCCCCCCACCCACCGACCCCCATCAACCTTGGTTGCCAACAGCACCATCAAGTCCCCAACCTTTGCTGGCATGTAAAAATCTTCTTAGTACTGACCGATATTAGCGAAGATGTCTTGTTCCACAGATTCCATAGTGTCCCAGTCAACCCCACTGCTGCTGCTTGTTTCCTTCACCGTTCCTCCCCACCCTGAGGTGGCCACAGGTCGGTCTGAGAGCCCCCACCCCAGGCGGTCAGCATCTGCCCCTCCTCCAGTTGTGAGCTGCCAGCCCCTGGCTTTATCAGCCGGTTCGTTCCAGCTGACTGCCGGGTCAATCACAGAAACAGGAGAGGAGCTCCATCCAGGGCTCTCTGAGGGAAAAAAAGACAAGAATTGGTAAACATTTTGCATCCAGCTGAATGAATAATAATAATAAATCCTTGCATTTGATATAGCGGCTTATCACATCCTTGCCACATCTCAAAGCACGTCACAGAGTATACTATAAAGTGAATTGACTGTATTTTGTGTTCGAAACGCTACAGCCGATTTCGCACAGCAATAGTGGATATTTTGCCATACTCCGCCACTACCTCACCCCACATGCCGCCGAAATCTTCGTCCACTGTTTTATCACATCCAGGCTCGACTACAGGAACTCTCTTCTCGTCGGCCTCCCCAGCTCCTCCCTTCACAGGCTGCAGATCATTCAGAACTCTGCAGCTCGTGTTCTCTCCTGTACCAGGCTTCACGACCACATCCCTCCCACCCTCGCCCGTCTCCACTGGCTCCCCATCCCCCAGAGGATCCAATTCAAGATCCTCGTCCTCACTTTCAAGGCAATTCACGGCCTGGCCCCCGCCTATCTCTCTGACCTACTGTCTCCCTATCAGCCTGTGCCCACACCCTCCGTTCAGCAGACTCAGGCCTGCTCCACGTCCACCGCCCTAACCCCCCAACCATCAGTGGCCGGGCTCTCAGCCTCTCTGCTCCCACACTGTGGAACTCCATCCCATACCCCTCCCCCTCGCTTCCTCCCTTTTCTCCTTCGAGGCCGGTCTCAAGACCTTCCTTTTCAACTGTGCCTTCGGCTGCCCCACTAACTCTTCCCCCTCTCCTACTCTCCTTCCCCTTCCCCCTACTTCGACCCTCCCCCCCCCCCACCCTGCTCGGGTCCCGACCAGATTGCTCAGCGCTTTGGGACGTCCTCCCGATGTGAAAAGCGCTATACAAGTACAATTTTGTTGTTGTTGTATTTACGGAACACGGTTCATACAATCAACAAGATCACAGTGTTTGAGGCGGCAGTTATCTCCTCCACTGGAGTTATCTATTTGTACTCTTTGCCGGTATATTTTTATATTGTTTGTCAAATATGTGTCAAATTTCATTTGCATTTTTGTGTGCGACACAGAGCTAGTCGGCAATGTAGATATTAAAGCTCCTCTAGGGCAGAGTGATCACAACATGATTGAATTTTGTATTAAGTTAGAGAGGGATATAGTTAAATCTGAGGCAAGTATTTTGAATTTAAATAAGGCTAATTTTGTAGGTATGAGGAAAGATCTGGGTAAAATAAACTGGAGAATCAAATTAGGAGGTAGAACGGTAGACCAACAGTGGCAAATATTTAAGGATGTAGCACAGAAGTCACAGAGGTCGCATATTCCCCTGCAGAATAAGAGTACCGCAAGGAAAGCAATTCATCCGTGGCTAACGAGAGCAGTTAGGGAGAGTATAAAATTAAAAGAAAAAGCCTATAAAACTGCCAAGAAAAGCAGCAGATCTGAGGATTAGGAGAGTTTTAAGAACCAACAAAAAATAACTAAAAAGCTCATTAAAAGTAAAATTAATGGAGTTTGAGGGCAAGCTAGCTAGGAACATTTAAGTCAGATTGCAAAAGGTTTTATAAATATATTAAGAGGAATAGGCTAGTGAGAGTAAATGTAGGTCCACTTAAGGCAAAGACAGGAGAAGTTGTAATGGGGGATAGTGATATGGCGGAGTCCCTAAATGAATACTTTGCGTCTGTCTTCACCCTAGAAGACACAAGTCTGCCAACAATAGGGATACACCAGGGGGTAAATGACAGGGAGCGACTTAGGGAAATCTTCATTAACAGAGAATTGGTGCTAGGGAAACGTCGGCAATAAAAATTGATAAATTCCCTGGTCCGGATGGCTTGCATCCCAGAGTCTTAAAAGAGGTAGCGTATGAGATAGTGGGGGCCTTGTGTCTTGTTGCAGCTCTATAGGGCCCTGGTGAGCCCACACCTGGAATACTGTGTGCAGTTTTGATCTCCTTATTTAAGAAAGAATGTACTTGCCTTGGAGGTAGAGCAGCGTAGGTTTGCTAGGTTAGTACCTGGAATGAGGGGGATGAGTTATGAGGATAGGTTGGTTAATTTGGGCCTATATTCTCTGGAATATAGAAGAATTAGAGGGGATCTTAAAGAAACTTTTAAGATTATTAAGGGGCACGACAAAATAGATAGTGGGAGATTGTTTCCCCTGGTTGGAGAATCTAAAACCAGGGGTCACAGTCTTAAAGTTAGGGGTCAGCCCTTTCACATTGAGCTGAGAAAAAACTTCACTCAGTGGGCGGTGAATGTATGGAATTCTTTACCCCAAAGGGCTGCTGATGCTCAGTCCTTGAACATATTCAAGACTGAGTTAGATTGATTTCTCATTTATAAAGGGATTAAGGGGTATGGGGATAAGGCAGGTAGCTGGAGTTAGTGTAGAATATCAGCCATGATTGAATGGCGGGGCAGGCTCGATGGGCCGAATGGCCTATTCCTGCTCCTACTTCTTATGTTCTTATGAAATGTTCTTTATGGTCATATTTTCAAATGATGATTTATGTGAAGTGTTCCAACATTCTTCCAACTTTATTTCTTCCAGTTCTAGTCCTGAGCCTATGCCCCCCTTGTTAGCAATTTACCAAGCAGCGTGCAAAGACATTAAATTTTTAAAAAATTATACACAGAACTTTGAAGATCTCTATTGCATGCCCTCTTCACCTTTTTATTCCACTGAAAACAGCTTCAATTTTATGAGTTTATTCTCAGAACTCACTCTTGCATCACTGGTACCAAGGAATCCATGCTGTAACTTCTCCTTTGCTCTGATGTCCTTCCTAAAATACGATACTGTATCTAGTAAACAATCGCTGTCTAACCAATAGCTTACAAATGATTCAGGTCTAGGGATGTGATCACCCTACTTTAAGGTGCAAGGTATGAATTTGTGGTTTTAACGGCAGTCAGTAATTCCTCCAAATGAATTTGTGATAATCAGTCAGGAGACTACAGATTCAAGTCTCAAGTCTGGTCTAGACCCAACACTCTAGTTCAGCACTGGGAGAGACAGCCCTGGATTGTCAGAGGTGCCGTCCTTCAGATGAGACGTTAAACCAAGATCTGCTCTCAGGGTGATGTTAAAGTTCCCTTGGCACGATTAGAAATGAGAAAGGAGTTTCTGCTGGTGTCCTGGCCAACACCGGGTTGATTACACAGTCTTTGCCAATTTTAAAAATAACTGCACTGGGAATGTACTGGGAAAATGGAAGCATCCGGCCAGCCTTAGATAAGATCGCTGTGTTTAACTGACGCGGAATACAAATTAGTGGTACTTATTTTGAATAAATCCAGTCAATTTAACCTCTGTGGACTGCCTAATGATTGCTTCAGTTTGGTGCTGACCCACCCTAATAGTTATTCTTCAAGTGTGTGCCCAGACACGGGGAGGTGCAAGGTTATTCAACTGAGCAGAACATTTTAAATACATTTTAAAAGTTTTTTTTAAAGAATGGATCCAGGGTCCTGGCCTCACCTCTGCCTCATCCTGTAATTAATCTGTCCTGAAATTGCCCTCTGTAACTCTAAACATGTGGCTTCTTGATTTTTCTGTCTTGGTGCATTCTAAAGTATCTCAATTTATTTTTTCAATCCTATTTAAAATTTCATCCACCTCTCTAAGATCTGCTCTGAGTCATTTTCTCTTAAGACTGAAGATCCTTAGCTTGTCTAATCGTTGTTCACAGCTCATTCTTCTAACACCGGAGATCATCTTAATTGCTCTCCTTTGCATTGCCTCTAAGGGCTTGGACAACAACAACTTGGATTTAAATAGCAGCCTTCAGTTGAGGTAGCGCCTCGGAACGCTTAACAGTTTCAGAGCCTGAAGATGATTTATTAGCTCACTGCTGGACTACTCCAACGCCCTCCTTGTCAATCTCCCCTCTCCCACCATCCACAAAATTCAGGTGATCCAAAATTCCACCGCCTGCATTCTCACCCGCACCAAACCTCATACCCGACTACAACAGCAAAATCACGTCAGCAGCACGTCCCAAGCACCGCTGAATAGTCAGGGGTCAGGACCCGAGCATGGGGGAGGGGCAGGGGCAGGATAGGGGGAGGTGGGAGGGCGGCAGAAGGCACGATCGAAAAGGAGGGTCTTGAGACCAGCCTTGAAGGAGGCAAGGGAGGAGTCTTCCCAACAGGTGTTCTCCCACAAGAGTCCTCCTAAAAGTATGTGTGCAAATACGTGAATATGGCATGTCATGCACATATTCTTAAACTTAAGGGATAAAGATGTCTAAGGAGTGAAGATCAAGTAAAATGCTAAATAAAAATGCCAAATGAAAGCGATTAAATAAAACTGTTGCAAGTGTAGCTGCAACAGGTACAGCAGGTTTAATTAAATGCAAATTGTTCATTTTAAATACTTTTTTTAAAGTAAGAAAAAAAGGTGAATCAAAAGATATCCTTTTGAACTTTACACTTCATCAGCACAAATTTCTATTTCCAACTGAATAAAGACCTTCTGACCTTTATTATCCTTTATAAACTCGGTGGAGAAATCATTGTAATCTTCTCTATCAGCATTCTTTTCATAATTAGGCTTTCAAATTAAAATCAGCTCTCAGAGGAGCAGTTGAACAAAAGCTCATTTCCCCTTCACCTAAAGTCAGTTGCTACACCTTCATTCCAAACATCATGAAGGAAATTCATTGTCGTTTGCAATCAAATGCTCTGGCTATCACTGAATCAACCCAGCCCTTCTTGTGGGAGTGATAGACTCTTGGGAAAAAGTCCTCCGAAGGTCATATTTACTTTGGAACAATATTAACATCCAGATGCTACCTCATACATTGCATATTACAAATTAACTCTCAGCTAATGTCACCACATTTGTTGACTGGTTCAATAGGATTTTTCAGTATTAATATCAATAATTAATTGAGAATTAAATTAATGTATATATATATAATATATAATATATATAAAAAGATGATAAACCCGGCCATTGTCGATTGGCGGATCGCTTTCCCGGGAGTAATAATCCCTTAAAAAAATTAACATAAAATAATTTGTTCACCCATTCCACAACTCATTGTGGGATACTGTTGTGTGCAATTGGCAGCTACATTCCTCCCACAAAATATTCAGTGAATTCACTTTGTAGTAATTTCTACTAAGCGTTTTGCGATTTCACAAAAACTGGACACTATAATCAAATGGTGGCATTATTATTAATAATGCTTGCATTTGATATTAGATCTATAATCTCAAAATCGCTCAGTGTTTCATCACTGAGTAGCATATTGATTGCGGATTTGCAAGGCAAATATTAACAACATCCCTTGTGGTATAAGATGTTGGAATAATTACAGATTCCATTTAGTATTCAGTAGTTTAGTATTCAAATCAGTTTTCAACAGCCATCACTCAATGGTGATTCCCCCCACCCCCCAAATTTGGAATAGTTAGTTCATTAATCAAGGGAAATATATATAGAGACAATTTACACTATCAGTCACAAGAATTAGTAACAAGGTGGCATAATTTGAGGATTAGTGGATATGTATGACACACACACACAGAGCTGATTGTTAGAAAGTGAAATGTCTTCCCATAATAGCCCTCATTCAGGGACCCCCTACCTGCCCCACCGCTGGTCCAAACGTGAAAGCTTCAAGACTTTTCTTTTCAACTCTACATCATGGGCTTTTTTAAATCTGCACGTCATTTCCCCCTCAATTAGGTAGGCATGATGCAACCCTCCAGGGAAAGAGTGTGCATTCCGCAATGTGTAGGTGGAACTTTCAGTCTGGTTAAAAGTTATGTGCTGTACATTTTATTTTAAAGTTTGTGTGTGTCTAATTTTTTTCAGATTTTTATCCTTGTTGACATATGACTCTCTGCTCCAGTCTCCACTTCGTTCGAAGGGTTGATCAGTTTTCTTTAAACAGTGGTACCAGCTTGTTACCCCCTGGGAGTTAATTACCCCCAGGTTAAATACCCCTGCTTTAGATAAAGAAAAACTTCTTGATGTTAGTTGTGAAATTTCTCTTTCCAACTCTAACCTTGTGTCCTCTTGGTCTACTACATACACCTGGTGCATCCTAACATATTGCTACAATTTTAAAATGTATACACTTCTATACCATCCCCTTCTCTCAAGACTCAAGGGCTTGTCAAAGGCTTGTCCAATCATTACTCACAGTTCATTCCTCTAACATTGGGGGTACATCCTTGTTGGTCTTCACTGCACCTATGGCCTGAGCAATGCTCACAAACAAACTACCAGTAGAGGATGTGAAGAATGACCATGAGCTACAATAACTTGCATTTACATAGCGTTCTTCACGCGAGGTAGCGCTCCGAAGTGCTAACAAACCTAGTTAGTTTTCCCTTCTCTATTCTGGGGCCAATTTGATCTCACCAAGCAGTTCCGACCAGTACCAAATTCTACACAGTACATAAACCAGCGAGCTCCCGCTCCATAAGCTCCATCCACTGTACCATCTCTTTAATGTCCACTTAACAGGCAGTAAGGACCTCTGGTTAACTTCTCATTCGGACAGTACCTAGTGCTTCTCCCAGCATTACATTGATTATACTTCAAGTCACAAGAACACAAACAACAAATTGCAGTTACACAGTGCCAAGCAGGAGAGCCTTGGTCTTGTAAGCAGTATCTGTCCGGTGCCTTGGGAAGTCCTCCTGATGTGAAAGGTGCTATATGAGTGTAGTTGTTGTTGTTGTTGTCAACATTCAACTGTAGGAAATTGGCTTTCAATCAGACTTTGACGTCTGACAGACAATCTGTCAGGACAGCAGTGGTCCTGAAGTCGTGAGTGAAAAGAGATAAAGTTGGGTATCATTCACACACGCATGGAAGTTTGCACGTCTGCAGAGAGGACCAAGGCCAGAGACCTGGGGAACACCACAGGTGATGGTGTAAGGGCTAAATGAGAAGCCATGGGTGGAAACATAGTGATGTCAATGGGAAAGCTAAGATCAGAACCAGACAAGCACAGAGCCATGAAGGTGGAGCTGTGATGAAAGGCGGTGGAAAAGAAGAGTGGTCAACAGTGTCAAAAGCAGCAGAGAGATGAAGCAGGATGAGGAGACAGAGAGAGCCTTAGTCACAAATAAACAGAATGTTATTTGTCACTTTAAGTATGGTTGTCTCTGTATTGTGGGCAGGCAGAATACATCTTGAACCCATAACCCAAAGGAGTGTTCACCAACATGAACTATTGTATACACTAATAATAATAATCCATGCATTTGATATAGCGCCTTATCACGTCTTCTGGATGTCTCAAAGCGCTTCACAGAATATACTGTAAAGTGAATTGACAGGATATTTTGTCGGAGAAACGTGGTAGCCAGTTGTGCACAGCAGTGTCCCATAAAGAGTCCTGTATTGAAATTACCAATTTTTTTTAAAAAAGGGTTAATATCAGGCATGTGGAGTAAGGAAGCTTGCCCAAGGTTTCGCCCTGACTGTAATCCAACCAAGGTCTCTTGCTTCTAACGTGAGTGCTCTAACCACTGAGCCACAGAGCTTTTAATATCGAATTAGAGTTAATTACAAGCACACAGGGAAAAATTCACAAACATACTGAACAGAGAATGATTCTAAGATGACATCTACAAATGAGCCATACGCAGTGTGAATGGCAAACATATAATGTGTCTTTGAGTAATAATTTAATACCCCTCTCCTCCAGCATTCTAATCATTCAGGCAAAAGTGCAAACATTGTACATATTACCGGATTCTGTTTCAGAGTCACAACTCATATCAGAATACAAGGCATGACCTCTAAAGCTATTTATTACATTGTAAACAACCAACTAACTCTGATTGAAATATCTAGCCATAAGAGTCTGCCCAATTTAACACTCTCAGCACTCAAGCAGCTGAGCAAATGATCATGATATTACACCCCAAACTATTTATTGTTTAGGCACATCTTTGATTCTTTGCAAATATTTCTAATCGTTTAGGAATGTAATTGTATTGAACAACAATTTACATTTATCTAGCATCTTCCGTGTCAGTGGGAGGTCTCAAAGAGCTTCATAGAATTGATTGGGACCTTGAGTTGGCGGGAGCACGGTAAGGAAGGGAGAAGAAAGGTGGTCGAAAAATAATATGGCACAATGATGAGGTTTTAAGGCAGGTATTAAAGGCAAAGTGGAAGGGGCCACGCAGAGGGTAGAATGGCTGAAGACTCTTGATTGTGATGGGGGCGGGGGGAGATGTAAAGCAGACCAGTGTTTGTTGAGCGGAAGGAGAGGCTAGGGTGGTAGGATACAGAGGTAGGATGTCATGGTGCCATTTGAATGTGAAGACAAGAACACTGATTTTGATCCACTGGGGGAGGGGGAGCCAGTGAATGAAGATATGAAGATGGGGATAATGGGTTCATTGAGTCTCGTGCAGGAGGTGACACGGGATGCAGAGCTTTGGATGGAGCTAGGAAGTCTAGCAAGCAGTATGTTTGAGTAATTGAGCCTGGAGGTGATAATTACACACTAAATACCTTTCCATTCATGAAATCTGAGCGCATGAGCCTCTAATCAGTCTCCTAGACAGTGGAACTCAATCGAAATGCATTTGTTTGACTGATGAAAATTATATTATGAATTTGAATAAATTATGTTTACTTTTCCTTCCAGCCATGGCTGTGCTAATTGGAGCTATGTCTTTTTCACATAGTTATTTCTGGCTGATAGATGCTTGTGAAGCTTGAGGGCTGTACTCATCTTGCTGTATTCACTATTACACTCATTTTGATAAGTTCCTTACTACATTAGCCATGGCATATTCACTATTAGATTTACCTTGGCCTGCTCACTATTACATTCATCTTGTCCTATTTATGATTACTCACCTTGGTAAGTTCAATTTTACACTCTTTGCCATATTCACTGAATTTACTTTCTCTAAGGAATCCTCCTGTCTTTTTTTCTATGTAAAAAGGGAACCCAACTAGCTACCGGGTTTACTCACAAAATACACAGTCAATCCACTTTGCAGTACATCTTGTGAAGTGTTTCGGGACGTCTCGATGGTGCGATAAGGCGCTGTTAGGTAGTAAAGAGTTAATATGGTGAACATTTGGGTTCAGGAAGACAGGTCACAGGTGTTTCACTAGCTGGTCTGTTATATTTGTTAAGATTCAGATATCAATCTATTTATCTTTCTTAAGGGTAAAACCTTAGTGAAGTGCTTTTTGTTTACGGTTTTTATCTTAAAATCTGGGAATTAATGGGTTTTATGGTCCTGTCCGAGTCTTCTGGTCTGAATAATAGTGGAGTTAACAAGTTTTATGTTTCCAAATTGTTAAAGTGCAAAGAACTGGTAAAATAAAGTCACATGGGATATTAGGGGTATAAAAATGAGGGAGTATTTATATGGGCGATGTGGAGGTTTGGAATTTTAACAACAACTTGCATTTTTATAGCACCCTCCAGCCTGGGTGGCATCTCAGAGTGCTTCACAGTGGCGGAGCCCGAGGCAGAGCCAGAGTGAGGGGGAAGGTGACCGTAAGCGGCGTTGGAGAGAAAGGTCTTCAGGCGCGACCTGAACAACAACAACATTACATTTGTATAGCACCTTTCACGTCAGATGACAAAGGAGAGGGCAAGACAAAGGGGTTGAGCGAGGGAATTCCAAAGTATCGGGTGTAATGGCTGAAAGCACAGCCGCCGATGGTGGAGCAGAGGATTCGGGGGACAAGGAAGAGGCCAGACCCAGTACAGCGGAGGGAGTGGGTATTGCTGTGTGTAGAGAGGAGCTTAGAGAGGTAGGAGGGGAGGATGCAGAGGAGTAGAGGGACTTAACACAAGAGTGAGGATCTTGAAGTCAGATCTGTGACACCGCTTGACTCGATAACATTACTAAATCATAAAACTCTGTATCACAGGTTCTTTGAGATGTGCATTTGGGGTAAGGTTACCTTGATTTGTTTATCTCTAGTATTCCAAGTGTTCAGGCTCAGTTATCTTACAGGTATGGGATTCTGTACCTTAGTAAAGGTATACTGATATATTATCAATGTATTATACAGTAAAAGCCCGTTTATCTGTGACCCAATCAATCGTAACTTCCGTATAATCAGCACACACAAAAAATGTCACCATTCGATTAAACGGATTTTATCCAGCACAATGTATTATTTAAAATATATATGTATTTTTTGTGTTTTCGGCCAAATATCCGGCACGCGCTTTAACCGGCATTGGCTAGGTCCCGAGACTCCCGGATAAACGGGCTTTTATTGTATAAGGATTATGTGCTTGCGGGAATATATTCTTACATTGAAACCTGTGGGATTGAATGAAGAGTATTTTAGAAATCGCCAAGTATTTTGGTGTAATTTGTGAGACCGCTCTGACTAGGCACGAACCCCAAATGGTAATAGCGAAGGGAAGGATGGCTCGTTTCAGAGTACATCTGGATAAAGCGTGTAATTCTCTTCCAGTAACAAGGCTCTCAGGACAGCACTATACCAAATGCAAGGGCTATTCTTCTTATTTGTTTGTCAGCCTGGTTCAGCTGGTATTAAACTTGCCTCAGAAGGTTTTGGTTGAAGCCCCAAATCAGGACTTTGAATTTGTATCATTTAAATTGACACTCCAATGCAATGCTGAGGAAGGGGGTTGCTTTATTGAAGTTACTGGGTGAGATGTTTAGATTGAGATACCATCTGCCTATTCAGGTGGACGTTATAGATCCAATGGTACTATTCGAAAAGAGAAAAGAGTTTCTACCGTTGTCCTGGTCAGCAATCCCACGAATAAAGTTAGTCACTCAAACCATGGCATTGTTGTTGACCAACTGGCTCTCATGTTTGTCTACAAAATATTCAGTCACCACACTATACAACATATCCTATAATAATAATTCTGTCAAAAGTTATCAGACAACTCATCGACGTGAAAGGCACTATATCATATGTAAGGTTTATTATTATTTCAAATGTTCAATCCACAATCAAAGGATAGTGACAGTGTTAAGTGGTACCTTCCTGATCATCTGAGCCCCTGTTATCTCCGCCTGCTTTTGAGGTGGTCCTACTTCCATCAGAATGACACGAATAACTAGGGTCAAGGCAGCTGCCTGTATCACTTTTTTTCTTCTGTCGTTCTTTCCTCAATTGGCGCTTCTCACGGTTGCTGATTTTTGTTACCCAATCTCCTGGAAGTTAAATAAACATTAAATTAAATTCATGTACCACTTTTAACAAAGTCAAATAAAAACCCAAATGCTTTTTTCCATGGTGGAGTCCAAAAAAATTAAGTGGTTTCAAACAGGAATTTTAAATGAAGGAATCTGGAAATATGTCATATTGTGGGATACCGCCTTCATTGGGAGAAGAATTCCCACCAGTAAGCAAGGAGACCCTGATTACTGGAAGGAACCTGCAGTTGGATTCATTAATCTTGAAAAACAGTTTAAAATCACCCCCGTTTAAAATCTCTAGTAAATAACAATAACTTCAGACAAATATGAAACACTGATCAATCTGGTATATCCACTAAAATAATTTATTCCTTTTTGAATAAGGTTCACTGTATTCGTATTATTTTCGTATCACAGTATTTCTTCCGTTTAGTGAGTTATCATAACGCTGTGAATTCTCAATGATCAAAGTCTACAATTCTCCAAGCATCACTGAAGTCATTTTTTGTTCACTGAGATAAAAATCCTGTTATTTTTCAGTTTTTGTTTGGTAGGTTCAAAAAAAGAGAAAAAGTTGGTGGGGTGGGGGTTGATTATGATGGGAAAACTGCACATTTTGAGGTGAAAATGGGCGTTTATGGTGGAAATAAATGGTATTTCTGATGAAAATCGGTACGTCAAATAGTCCTTGATGATTGTTTGTCAGTTCTCAAAGCATGTGTCTGAGATACAAGAGTGGTGGCCAGCAAGGCCGACATTGAAAAGAGGATTGGGAATGAGGCAGCTGTTTTCTCTATGGAGATTTTTGCATGACTCAGAGAGACTCAATAGAGGAGAAAGCAATGTATTAAAAAAGCTTCCCCGAAACTAAGATAGTTCTATTTGTTCTTGTGAGGTCTGTTCAACACTGTGGTCAGAAGGTGTGACTTCAGCATTGGAAAGTGCTGAGGAGTCTCCAATTGCTAACCAGGGGACAGTACTGCTGCTCTTATCATCTGGAGAGCCACTTGTGGACCTACCACTAGGCAGATTGACATCATTCATCTTAATTTAGACTCCATTTGGCCTCGTTTTACATTTCTAGAACCCGAGGCGGGCCGAGTGCTGCCTATAGTCATTTCCACCAGCAATGCTTTGCTCAAATTCCTTGCATGAACACAACCCGCACACGCTGCCTGAACACACTCGGAGCGTTTATATTAATTACTATGGTCCATGGCAAATTGTGCATCAGCTGAAAAAGGAGAAAAATTATATTTGAAACACAACTTCACCACAAATAGGGTTGAAGCAAGCCCTCCTTACGTTGTCTTAAATTCTAGTTAAAAATGAAGGAGCTTACTTTGTCATAGAGCATATAATAATCCTTCATTTGATACAGCGCCTTTTCATGGCGTTGAGATGTTTCTAAGCACTTCACGGAATATCCTGTAAAATGAATCAACTGTATATTCGGTGGGCAAAACACAGCAACAAATTGTGCATTGACTCGAGAAGGTTTTCAGAACTCTGGGCTGGCTCAGAATAATTCTGGTCATTGTTAATAGAAAGGAATCTAATTTGTGTATAATAATAATAATCCGTGCATTAGATAGTGCTTTTCGTGTCTTCTAGACGTCTCAAAGCGCTTCATGGAATATATTGTAAGGTGAATTGACTGTATATACGTGGGTGAAGAATGAAACACATCACCTGCTCCCTTTACCCTATCCCCACCTCTCACCTCATCTCCCAGCTCTACCTCCTAGCCACAACAACAACAACGTTGATTTATATAGTGCCCTCCATGCCGGACGGTGTCTCAGAGCGCTTCAAACGGGAGCCCCCCTCCTAACTAACATCTCACATTATTAACATCATTAACCTCTCCCTATCTACTGGCACTGTTCCCACCCCTCTAAAAATAGCTGTCATCACCCCCATCCTGAAAAACCCTTTGCTGGATCCATCCCTACTCTTCAGCTACCACTCAGCCTAATCTCCAATCTTTCATTCCTCTCTAAGGCCCCGGAACAAGTAACTGCTTCACAGCTTTGCTACTTTCTCTCTCGCCATTCCATCTTCGAAACCGTGCAATCCGGTTTCCATGCTGCCCAAAGCATGGAGACAGCCCTAGTCAAAGTCTCTAACGACATTCTAAATATGTGATCAGGGCTCTCTCTGCCTCCTTATCCTCCTCGAACTCTCTGCTGCCTTCGACACTGTCGACTACTCCATCTTCCTACACCGCTTCTCCACTCAGTTCAATCCATAGACCTGCCTTCGCCTGGTTCGACTCCTACCTTTCTCATCGTCTTCACTTTGTCGTCAACAACGACTTCTCTTCCAGCCCACGCACTTTCACCTGTGGAGTCCTCCAGGGCTCTGTCCTTGACCCCTACTTTTTAACATCTCCATGCTCCCCTTTGGTGACGTCATCCGCAGACATGGGATCAATTTCCACATGACACCCAACTCTATCTTTCTGCCTCTACTCTCGACTCCAGGACCACTACTCTCCTGGCAAACTGCCTGTCAGATATCCAGTCCTGGATGAGAGCTAACTTTTTACAGATGAATGTCAACAAGACCGAGGCCTTCCTGATTGGTTCACGCCAGTGCATTCATGCATCAGGCATTGGCAGCATCAACCTCCATGGTTGCACACAACCTCACCAAGCCAGTCAGGAACCTAGGTGTCTTGGTCGATCCTCCACTGTCTTTCCTCACCCATTTCCATGCAATGACCTGCTCGGCCTTCCCTCACCTCCGCAAAATTGCCCGACTCCGCCATTACCTCACCCCCAGGCCGCTGAAACCATCATTCACGCCTTCATCACATCCCGGCTAGACTACACCAATGCCCTGCTTGTCAATTCCTCCCTCCATAGGTTGCAGATAATCCAGAACTCTGTGGCCCGTGTCTTCTACCACTTCAAGCTTCGTGACCCCATCCTCGCCTGACTCCATTGGCTCCCCATCACCTAGAGTATCCAATTCAAGATCCTGATCACATTCAAAGTCCTCCTCGGCCTCAGCCCACCCGACCTTTGTGACCATCTAACCCCCTACCAAACTTCCCACCCACTCCGCTCAAGAGGCTCCGGCCTGCTCCACGGCCCTGACCCACATACCTCACCATTGGCGGGCGAGCCTTCAGCCTCTCTGCCCCCAACCTCTGGAACTCCATCCCGCAGTCCCTCTTCCTCATCCCCTCTCTGGCATCCTTCAAGTCCCGCCTGAAGAACCTCCTCTTCAACAGTCCCGCCTGAAGAACCTCCTCTTCAACAGTCCCATTGGTCACCCTAAATCCCCCCCATTCCCTCCATCCTCCCCGTCCCTGACCCCAGCTAAGATCTGACTGTCCAGTGCCTTGACACGTTCGCATGATGTGAAAGGCGCTATACAAGTATAATTTTGTTATTGAAACATGACAGCCAACTGCAAACAGCAGTGTCCCACAAACAATTATGACAATTTTATTTGGGAGAGATTATCATTAGTCGTGTGAAGTATGAAAACTTGCTCAAGGTTTCACCCTGCTGGGTATCAAACCCAGGTCTCTCACTTGTAAGACGATGGTTCTATCCTCTGAGCTACAAGACTCCATGAATCACAAGTAGGAATGCGCTTGCTAGTTGTTGGCAGTTCGGTTTTCTGAGTTAATAATCTGTTCAATTTTTAAAACAATTTGGCTATTCAATCAAAGACTGTTTGTGGGACACTGCTGTAAGCTGTTGGGTGCTACATTTCACACATTTCACTATTGGGTGCCATAATATTATGCAGTAAATTCATTTTACAGTATATTCTGTGAAGAGCTTTAAGACGTCTCGAAAACATGATTAGGTGTTACATCAAACGCATGTATTAGTTATTATTATCATTCTCACGAATGAGTCTCCACAATACAAAGGAGGATAGAAGCCTATACTCACTTTTATTTAAATATTATTTGTGACATGATCACAGACTGAATTCTAGTTTGGTCTTGTAAACAATGCACTTCTCACTAGAATAAGTTTGTAATTTCTATTGCAAAAAGCAATGCCATTTACTTTCAATCAACAGGAATATTCCCCTTCTGGCCTGCTTCCTTGGTAGAGTCCACCCATTTAGATTGTCTCTCTATCTGTGTTTTTTGTTGCTGGGTCAGATACTGGGTGGAGAACTGGAGGAGTCAGGACTTCTTAAACTCAGTCATTTGGGAGATCAAGACAATATGTGGACAGTGTCCAAAATTACAGCTAACTGCTGGAGGAAAACACTCGAAAACAATCACCATGTATATTCAAGCCTATGTCAGACTTAAAGAGTGTCTCTGCCTCCAATTCCACCTGACATCAAATACTGCTGAAACCCTCATCACCTTTGTCACTAAACCCCTCAGCTTCTCAAATGCACTCCTCCTTGGTCTCCCCAGTTCCACCATCCACAAGGTCCAGCTCATCCAGAAATCTGCCGCCTAGTTCCTCACCACCGCACCAACTCCGCACATCCATGACTAATTCTGAAACTCACCCGCTTCTTCCTCATTTACATTTCCATTGGCTGAAAAATTTGGTTGCTTTGATGATCTCTCATCCATTCGCTGTTTTTTCTTCTTGGTCTGTGAGGAGAATGCAAACAATACCTTCAAAGTCTTGCAGAGCACGTATTGCTTCACTTAATCATAGCACTGCACTCATGGATGGAAAGTGCAGTAGTACTTAAAAACAAATGTTTTCACACAAACTCAATTTCCTGCTTGTTGCTAAATGACTGTCTGACTACCATCAGACAGCAAACAAACTAAGCTCCATTTTCAGCAGATTGTTTTCGATCCGTTTTTTGTTGTGGTAAAGTGCTTCAAATGTCAGGTACACTGTAACTCAGTGTACAACAAAGCCCTCGACATTAACAACCTCATTGTTGATGGAAACACCGATCCTTACCCTTATAGAAACCTGAATCACCTTCCTCCTGATCGAGGCCACACCACCCGGCTACACCTTCCACCATACCCCATGACCTAACCACCACAGTGGTAGTGTGGCCCTCATCACCAAGTCTTTACTTGCCCTATCCTCTTACTCCACACCTTTGAGCATCTACCTTCCACCAGCTACAATATTTCAGTCAAAAATTCTCCTTGTTTATTGCTCTCCCAAAACCATCTTCCTTTTTGATATCTCCACCCTCTATTTTCCCTCTGCCTCTGCTCTGAATTCCTCATGCTAGGCGACTTCAACCTGCGCTTCACCCCCTCTTGCTCTATCTCCGCTGACGTTTCCTCCCTCCTCTCACCATCTCTCCCTCTACATCCACTCTGCTACCCATGATCGTCTCTATCACTCCCCCACCACCTAAACCATTTCCATCCCCTACTGCCACTGAAAAAAATCCTTGCATTTGTTATAGTGCTTTTCACGTCTTCCAGACGTCTCAAAGTGCTTCACAGAATATATTGTTAAGTGAATTGACTGCAGTTTTGTGGGCGAAATGCGGCAGCCAATTGCACACAGCAGTGTCCCACAAACAGTCATGAAATGGCTCAATTGGTTAAGACTTTGGGTCAGAAGGCTATTTACAACAACAATTTCAATTTATATAGCGTCCTCCACGCCAGAAGGCGTCTCAGAGCGCTTATTTAATGCAGTGCTGAGTGGGGAGAGCTGCACTATCGGAGTGCTATCCTTCAGGTAAGATGTTAAACAGAAGTCCTGTCTGCATTGTTCAAGTGGACATTAAATATTCCATGGGTCGATTTAGGAAAGAAATGCCTATCCAACAAACCCCTAAAAAATATGGTCACTCACTTCACATCTGTTTGAAGCACATTGCTGTGCAAAAATTGGTGTTTGCTTACAAATGCAGTCACTACAGTTTAGAGAAATGCTGAGATACTCTCACCATAATAGGTGCCATATCGAATTCAAGGATTATTATTATTATGACCAGTATTCTGGAATTAATATTGTATACTTTTATTAAGATTAAATTACTGGAATTGAGTACTATCTCACTCACCAACAATAAGAATATAATATTGTACTAAAAAAGAAAAAGTCCATTCGAATCCTGCTGATGCAATTTTTCAAATTACCATTACTTTCCATTTCCCATAGCCTCCAATGCCCACCAAACCTATCCAATTTCCTTTTGAAATTGCCAGCCTGTTTCAATTGTCTTATGACTAACAATGAATTAAAAGAAAACTGTATATCTGTCTCCTCCAATGGGGGTATGCTTTCATCAAACCATCTGATAACTTGACTCCTGACAGCTGGAAACCAGCATTGTTATTTTAAAATAAAATATGGTGATTGGATATATTCCCCCAGGTGTCAATTTACAACACTACAGCAATCCAATTTAATGCAGTGGGCGCTTACTTATGTTGGATGAGTCAGCAATATGTGCAAAACTATCAGTATCACTTTGTGATGAAGTGTACTAGTGAGCATTAAACATGCACTTTGTCTTGGCACTTTTCTTGCATTGAAAAAAAATCCACTGATTTAATTAGGTCAGCAGTAATAAAAGCGGATTCAACTGTAACTCACAGGCTTGATAATGGAAGCATCTCAAATTTCAGGAAATTGCAGACTTAAATTAATTACATTTTATTTTTAGTTCCTAGTTTTGTGCCCACTAGTGATGGTATTGCATACAGAAAAACCTTTAGGACCATTGGAAAATAGGAACAGGAAAAGGCAATTCAGTTCCATTGAACATGTTCTACCAGTTTATTGGATTTTATCAAATCTTTTTTTGTAACTCTACTACCCAATTACCAATCTCTCTTTAAACATACCTATTGATTCTACCCCTAACACAGCATTCCATAGCTTCCCGAATCCTCTGTGTGAAGAAATATTTCCTGCTCGCAACTCTAACTGTCTTAGTTCTGATTTGAAGTGTATGGTCTCTTGCAGTGGACTCCCCTGCCAGGGGAATGGGATGTCTATTATTTGGTCTGTCAATAATTTTCCTTATTTTAAATACTGTGCTCAGTAGAACAAGGCAACTGGCAGCATCAGCATCCAAGGCTGCACTCTCTATCTCTCAAAGCCCGTCAGGAACCTGGGTATCTTGTTCGACCATGAACTGTCCTTCCTCCTCCACATCCGCGCCATGGCCAGTACCTTCGCAACATCTCCAGACTTTGCCACAGTCTCATCCCTCAGGCTGCCGAAATCCTTGTCCACCCATTTGTCACATCAAGGCTCGACTATGGAAGCTCCTTCATTGTCGGTTTCCCGGCGCTTCCCTTGAGAAGCTGCAGATCATCCAGAATTCTGCAGCTCCCGCACCAAACTCTCCTGCACCAAACTCTCCGACCACATCGCTCCCACCCTCGCCAGCTCCATTGGTTCCCCATCCTCCAGAGAATCGAATTCAAGATCTTCGTCCTCACTTTCAAGGCCAATCATGGCCTTGCCCCCTCCTATCTCTCTGACCTACTGTCCTCCTTTGAACCTGCTCGCCCTTCAGCGGGCTCCGGTCTGCTCCATGTCCCCGTCCGACCTACCCTACCAACGATGGACGGGCTTTCAGCCTTTCTGCCCCCACATTCTGGAACTCCATCCCACAGTTCCTTCGCCTCACTTCCTCCCTTGCCTCCTTCAAGGTTGATCTCAAGACCCTCCTCTTTGATTGTGCCTTCTGCTGCCATCCCAACTCTATCCCTCCCCTATCCTGCCCCTCGACCTTGCTCGGGTCCCGATCTGACTGTTCAGTGCCAAGGGACGTCCTCCCGACGTGAAAGGCACTCCAGAAATGTAATTTTGTTGTTGGCACCTGGAACCCAGGCAGTCCTGGTCTGACACAGATACAAGATTTTACAGAGGTCCTTAAAAATTCCTGTGTCCCTTCACACAAGCACCTGGTATGTTTGGTATTTGGCTCAGTCAGCCATCTCTGCTCTACTGATCCGATTTATCCCTACAGCATTAGTGACGAATAGAGAAACAGAGTAATGAGGCAGAAATAACCATTTGTGAATCTCTAAAGAGAGGCTGAGTGCTACGAAAGTACAGATCTCTCCTTGGAGCTAGTGCCGTTGATTACTTTACATCACTGCACTCCAGATAGCCTGAAAGCTTACAGAAAGCAAGTTAACCCAAGATATAATAATAATAATCCTTGCATTTGATATAGCGCTTTCCACATCTTATCAACGTCCCAAAGCGCTTCACAGAATATACTTTAAGTGAATTGACTCTATATTTGTGGGCGAATTGTGGCAGCCAATTGTGCACAGCAGTGACCCACAAACAGCCATGGATTGGAATGACCAATTTTAATATTGTGTTTTTTTTTGAGGATTATTAGGCGTGTGGAGTAAGGAAACTTGCCCAAGATTTTGCCCTGACCTGCCTGGATTCGAACACAGGTCTCCCCAGCTTGCATTACACAAGATTTACTGTAAAGTGTAGTGATTGCGTATTTTGTTGACAAACACGGCAGCCAATTTGCTCACAGCAATGTACCACAAACAGCTGTGAAGTGATCGGCCTACTTCAATTTGGGAGATCTTTGGCCAGAACACCAGTAGAGAGAAAGTCTACCTTCTTTTTGAATGGTGACCTGGGATCTTTTAACAATTACTTAAAACAACAACAACAAAATTGCACTTATATAGCTCCTTTCACGTCAGGAGGATGTCCCACAGCGCTGAACAGTCTGGTCGGTATTGGTTGGGCAGTTAGGGTGGCGGACGTGGAGCAGGCCTGAGTCTGCTGAACGGAAGGGACGGGCAGGCTGATAGGGAGACAGTAGGTCAGAGAGATAGGCGGGGACAAGGCCGTGAATGGCCTTGAAAGTGAGGACGAGGATCTTGAATTTGATCCTCTGGGGGATGGGGAGCCAGTGGAGACGGGCGAGGGTGGGAGGGATGTGGTCGCGAAGCCTGGTACGGGAGAATACACGGGCTGCAGAGTTCTGAATGATCTGCAGCCTGTGAAGGGAGGAGCTGGGGAGGCCGATGAGAAGAGAGTTCCCGTAGTCGAGCCTGGATGTGATAAAGGTGTGGATGAAAGTTTTGGCGGCATGGGGGGTGAGATAGTGGTGGAGTATGGCAATATTGCAGAGGTGATGGAAGGCTGTGCCGGTCATGGAGCGGATGTGGGGGAGGAAGGACAGCTCGGGGTCGAACAAAACACCCAGATTCCTGATTGGCTTCGAGAGGCAGATGGTAACACAGTGTAACATCTCTTTGAAGAACAACATCTCTTGACTATGAAGCACACCCTCAGAACGTCAGTCTAAACTGCGAGATCAAAGTCCGGAAGTGGGCTTAATCCCTTAACAATCAAAGTAGGAGATGGAGTGCTATCAACTGAGTCAGAATTATGAGACCAGATTTTCATGTGCATTGAGGGAAGTGATATCACAGACAATTCAGTTCCTCAATAGGTGGGTTTAACAAAATAAGATATTCTGAAAATAAATTGTGATTTTTATTGAATTTACCCAGGTTTTGGTTGAGTCAAACTCCTCCTCCCACAAATTTTCTCTTGTTTTTGTTTTAAAACAAAAAATAGATCCAGCAAAAGTCAAAAGAACCTGGGTTTTTGTTTGTGAATAAAAAATGGTCATTAACAGCCTTCCATTTGTGGTAATACAGTAATGTGTTGAATATCAAAAGTATTGTTGTGTTCAAATGATTGATATCTCTACCAAAAGCATCTTTGAGAAATAAACAGATATCCTGTTCCACTTCTCTTTTGAAGGATTTTATCTCTATTGTTTGTCTTAGACCTCCCTATACTATCCTAGGTACACCTTAGATGAAATAGCTGTGATGGCAGGAAAGTAGGGTCAGTAAAGGATTTTGGAGTGAAATGCATAATAATAATCATCCTTGCATTTGATATAGCGCTTTCCACATCTTCTAGACATCTCAAAGCGCTTCACAGAATAAACGAGTAAGTGAATTGACTGAATATATGTGGGTGAAACACAGCAGCCAATTGTGCACAGCAGGCCCACAAACAATTGTGGATTGAAATGACAATTTTTAAAAAAGGGATTATTATTACGCATGTGGAGTAAGGAAACTTGTCCAAGGTTTCGCCCTGCCTGGAATGGGATAAGAAACCAGAAGGAAATACATCATTCTGAGAAACAAGTTTACGAGTATATGTATTGTGTTTATCGGATTTGTGAACTAACTTAATAGTATTAAATGAATAAACAATAAATCTTGAAATTGAAATTACCTTAATCTGTTTCTTCTCTGCTGTTAATAAACCTTTGGTTTCTTCCCCAACAAGCAGTTCTATATCATTGGAAATGGGAGGATGTCCATTCACTGACTCCTTCAATCAAAAAATAAGAACACATTTGATAAACTCGAAGTATAATACATGAAATATTTTTGTTTTGCAATGATTATTTCTTCAGTAATTTTATTTTCAGTCAGCCGAGTGTCTGACACATATGTAAACTGATCACCATGTTTAAAGAGTATCCAAACCAGAGTGAGTTCCATGAATGTCAACTATACATGGAGATTTCCGAGTCTGAAATCTAAAGTTTGCTCTCCCCGCAGAGAGACCACCCTGCTTATCTAATTCTGGAGTTTAAGCGCAGATTGGTGACAGACAAGGCTTGAGAATGTGAGAGTGTACATCAGGGATTATGGCTGGAGTTTAACCAGGTAAAACCACATACAGTAGTTTTCCAACTGAATATAATTTGGGAAATTGACTGTAATTACATACTTAATCAGATATTGGAAATTAAAGTTAGAATATTGTTACATTACAAATTAATTAGAAAAATGCAGCTAGTGTGCAGTTTACAATCTAGTCACGCTCTGCAATAGACAACCCCTCACCTTTTGCAGGATCCAAACGAATGAAAGATAAAATGAGGATCTGACATAAAAATGCACAGGTTTACTTGCTGTGCATTCACAAACTGCTCCAAGGCTGATCGTTCTGTAAGCCATTCCATCTTTACGATTATATTTCCTCACCTAAGCACAGATTCCTAGCAAACATTGATGCCTACAGTATCCAATTACAAAATAATTCCTCTCTGTGTCCTTTGGTCATTTGACCTAATTGTAAGATACCAGCTGAATCAACCTAACCTCCGCGCTACAGCGTTAAAAGGGTCACTGACTTCATGAAAAAGTTTGCCAAAAATATTTTTCAGGAAGAGAATTCCTTTAAATAATACATAGGCAAGCAAACAATGTAACCTTTTCAACACCTTGAAATGATTCTAATCTCAAGATAGAAAATAATCCAATTCAATTTTATTCATAGCATTCTTAAATATCTTTAAATGTATCATTTGAATTTAAAAAAATCTGAAACCAATTTTTCTAAACTTTCAAAGTATACAATTCTAAAGTATGAACACTGTGAATGACTTAGAAGTGTTTTTAAAATACAATAATAACTTGCATAAATAGCATCTTTCACTACAGGAAAACATCTCAAAGTGCTTACCGCGTTGAGAATAAAAGGGAATATTTGAACATCTTTCTTTTAAAATCAAGGTTCATTGGTGTGGGGAGTTAGTACCAGTGACTGCTTAAGATGATTCAAATGTTTCAAAATGGAATTAGATAAACACTTCAAGAATGATCTGAAAGGGGCATTGGAAAAGAGAGATGCTAGTAACAATCCTTACATTTGATATAGCGTTCGATCATATCATCAAAATGTCTATAAGCATTTCTCAGGATTTATTGTAGTGTAGTGATATGTATTTTACAAGCAAACATGTCAGCCAATTTGCTCACAGCAACGTCCCAGAATGTAATATAGATACTAGGGTCCGGCGATATATCGCTAAAACCCAATATAATTTTCATATCGATATGCCAATATAGGCATTTCAAAAATATCGATATATCGAAAAATCGATATATCGAAGTAAAAAATCGGGATGCCGCACACTGAACTACAAGACCCAGAATGCTCATCTCTATACACAATGCACAGACCGAGGTGCAAAGCCGCCATATTGTATTCATAGACCTCGAATACAATATACAGGTATGCAAGGGGTGGGGGGGGGGGGAGAGACGGCTTGGGGGGGGGGCGGGAGAGAGATGGCTGGGGGAGGGGAGGGAGAGAGACGGCTGGGGGGGGGGGTGACGGGGAGAGAGACGGCTGGGGGGGGTGAGGGGGAGAGAGACAGCTGGGGAGGGGGTGAGAGACAGCGGGGGGTGAGGGGGAGAGAGACGGCTGGGGGTGGGGGAGGGGGAGAGAGACGGCTGTGGGGGCGGGGATGAGGAGAGAGATGGCTGGGGGGGAGGGGAGGAGGAGAGGGACGGCTGGGGGAGGGGAGGGAGAGAGACGGCTGGGGGTGGTGGGGGGGAGAGAGAGACGACGGCTGGGGTGGGGGGGAGAGAGAGACGACGGGGGGTGGGGTGGGAGGGAGAGAGAGACGGCGGGGTGGGGGGGGTGAGAGATGGCGGGGGGGTGGGGGGAGAGATGGGGTGGATGTGATAATATACAGATAGATAGAGATGGGGGGGATGTGAGAGAGACACAGAGACACAGACAGAAAAACACAGAGATGGAGAGAGTGAGAGACACAGAGAAAGAAAGATATTTACCTCCTGAGGAGATAGGCCCCGACTGCGCGCGCACCCGGAATGCGCGCGCTGCGCGTGCATGCGCAGTACGAAAACCCCGAAAATATCGATATTTGGGTATATCTCGATATGAGCCCATCGATATATCTAAATCGGAAAATTTCCATATCGACGGACCCTAATAGACACTACTGTATATTAAATGCAAGTAATATTTTAAGAAGCTGACCAGTTCTGAAAAATTACTTTAAAACAACGGTGTTTCATAATTTTCAGATTGAAAATACAACTAATATGCTATTGTTCAGACTGTTGGTGTGATTGAAAACACACGTTTGTTCAGGATAATGAACATTCGCAGAAAAATGTAAATAATGGTTCCAATAGTCAAAAAAGGAGATGTATAGTTCAAAGAATAATTTAAAAAAAAAATACTTTCCCTTTGAAGCTACAGCATCTGTTTGTCTAAAATATTTAGGAGCTACAAAACCATATATTAAATTAACCTTTGAGTTAGTTTGAGTTTTCTGGACTTTTCTTGATGACCAAAGTTAATTTTCTTGGGGTTAAGGTTACATTTTCCACTAAAAAAATATTATTGTAGGGAAAGTGTTCCATTTGAAAGCACTATGAGATGCCGCCGGTGTGGAGGGAGCTGTATAAATACAAGCTGTTGTTGTTGAAAGCAAAATAGCGTGTACACATTGAAACTCATAAAATATAGAAAATAAAACATTTGAGGCCTGACATTTCCCAGGCTGAGGACGATCATCTTAAACCTTGAAATTGGGTGGAATTTTGGAAAACAGTTTTCAATTCAGTCTTAATCAGTCTTAAGGACACTCCTCAAAAAAACTATTTCCAAATTGAAACTGGATTCAAGACTGCTTTCCCAAATTTGGCACATCAAGACAAAAGTTAAGTTAAATAGTTTATGACAGGAATGCTGAAATACACAAACAAGAAGCATGCAAACCAGTTTCATAATGAATCCAAAGACACCTTTTTGAAGGTGATTAAGGCAACAAAGTAAAAATGGATGATTCCCATACAAATAATAATTATGGCTCGTCTGTTGTAACTCCTGGATAAACTGTTCTTGTGGTGTCTCTTAATAGCTTCAGCAGTACTATGACCTCCTCTTCCGCTGTCGTCTCTTAATAAAATGGGCATCCCTGATCTGCAGCATTGGATCTCTAGGTACAGATTCTGCCTCCGAGAATAAAGCATGCCTTTGCACAATCTTTCTTTTCTCCACTATTGAGGACATATTGAAGATGTATGTTTGAAATAGACGCCTTTAACATTATCAGGTTATTTGCCTCATATTCACACCAACTTACATCTCTCCAAATGCCTTTGGCATCCTTGAGGATGAAATTGTGGACACTGGACAACTCTATTCTCCTTCACTGTACAGTACCAGGCAGGTTTGGTCAGTTGTTTCAGAAAGAATAGCTCTGCATAACAGGCCAATTGTGTCCCAGACCTCAGCTTCCAACCACCTCCCATCTTACTCCACAATGGTTGCATTTCCATCGCCCATTCAAACAAGGTTTATATATGAAAGACATGTCCAGGTGGATTGATCAAAAGCCCAGCCGCTGATGGTAGGGCAGTTCTGGCGAGAAACATGGAGCAGGCCAGACCCTACTGAATGGAGGGAGTGAGCAGGATGATCGGGGTTAACAGGTCAATGTGGTAGGAAGGGTCAAGGCCATGTCTACTACAGTGAGACTACTACTTACTCCAATGTAGGAGTCATTTCAATCCACGACTGTTTGTGGGACGCTGCTGTGCGCAATTGGCTGCCGCGATTCGCCCACAATATACAGTCAATTCACTTTCCAGTATATTCTGTGAAGCGCTTTGGGACGTCGATAACAACAACAACAACAACAACAATTTACATTTATATAGCGCCTTTCACGTCGGGAGGACGTCCCAAGGCGCTAAACAAGAGGCGTGTGACCCGAGCTGGGAGGGGAGTGTTTGGGAAGGGGTGAAACACGAAGGGGAGGTAAAAGAGTTTGGGGTGGAACAAAAGGCACGATCGAAGAGGAAAGTCTTCAAATCGGCCTTGAAAGAGGAAAGGGAAGAGGCGAAACGGAGGGATTGAGGGATGGCATTCCATAAGGTGGGAGCGGAGAAACTGAAGGCCCGGCCTCCGATGGTGGGGCGGTTCGGGCGAGGGGCTTGGAGCAGGCCAAGTCGTGTTGAACGGAGGGTCCGGGTGGGCGTGTAGGGGGAGAGTAGATTGGTTAGGTAGGATGGGGCAAGGCCGTGTAAGGCCTTGTAGGTGAGGACGAGGATCTTAAATTCGATCCTCTGGAGGATGGGGAGCCAGTGGAGACGGGCGAGGGTGGGGGTTATGTGGTCACGGAGGCGGGTGCGGGATAGTACACGGGCTGCAGAGTTTTGGATGGCCTGCAGCCTATGAATGGAGGAACTGGGGAGGCCGACTAGGAGAGAATTTCCGTAATCCAGCCGTGAGGTGATGTATGCATGCACGTGTGTTTCGGCAGCGCGGGGGGTAAGATAGTTGCGGAGCCTGGCAATGTTGCGCAGATGGAAATAGGTGGTGCCGGTCAAGGCGCGGATGTGGGGGAGGAAGGAAAGTTTTTGATCGAACATGATGCCGAGGTTCCTGATTGGCTTTGTGAGGTGGAGAGTGCAGCCTCGGATGTTGAGGCTGGCAGCGCCCGATGTGCAGAGGCGCTGGCTTGAGCCAATCAGGAGGGCCTCGGTCTTATTCACGTTCAATTGCAAAAAGTTGTCCCTCGTCCACGATTCGATGTCGGACAGACATGCTGTCAGAACATCGATGGTCTGGGGGTTGAGGGATGAGGCAGAAAGGTACAACTGGGTGTCATCCGCATACATGTGGAAATTTACCCCATGTCTGCGGATGACGTCGCCCAGGGGGAGTGTGTAAAGGGTGAAAAGAAGGGGACCGAGGACAGAGCCCTGAGGGACGCCGTGGGAAACTGTGCGGGGGTTTGAAGAAAAGCCATTGGAAGAAACAAAATGTAAACGATGGGTCAAATAAGAGTGGGACCATTCAAGGACTGTGCCTTGAAGGTTGAGGTGGGAGGAAAGACGTTGAAGGAGGATGGTGTGATCGACTGTGTCGAACGCAGCAGACAGGTCAAGGAGGACGAGGAGGCAGAGGGAGCCCTGGTCACAGGCGGTTAGGATGTAATTTGTGACCTTGACCAGGGCAGTTTCTGTACTGTGGATAGGGCGGAAACCTGATTGGAGGGGTTCAAGAAGTGAGTGATTTGAAAGGAAAGAGCGGAGCTGGGAGGCAACCACTCTTTCAAGGACCTTGGATAGAAACGGGAGGTTGGAGATGGGTCGATAACTTAATGGTTGCGACGCATCAAGGGAGGGTTTCTTCAGGATAGGGGTGATTTAAGGGAGGTAGGGACGGTTCCTGAGGAGAGGGAAAGGTTAATGGTGTCAGAAATGAGTGGGGCTAACAAATGGAGCTGGGTGCGGAGGAGGGGGGTGGGGATGGGGTCCAATGAGCACGTGGTGGGTTTCATGGAGGAGATTGTTTTTGTGACTGAAAGCGGGGTGGTGGGGTTGAAAGTGTGAAATGGGGTGTGAGTAGGGGTTGAGGTAACTGATGAGGGCGCGGAGGTGGAGGAGTGGTAGGGGGAGGAAACCGCAGAGCGGATTTTCTCAATTTTGGACTCGAGGAAATCCAGCATCTCCTCACAACGAACGTTTGAGGAGAGGATCTGCGAGGTGAGGCGGGGGGGGGGCGGAGGAGCTGGTTGGTGGTGGCAAAGAGGAGGCGGTGGTTGTCCTTCGCTTCCAGGATTATCCTGGAGTAGAAGGCTGATTTGGCGGTGGCTAGGGCGGAGCGGTAAAATTTGATGCGGTCCAGCCAGATTTGCCGGTGGACCGTGAGGCCAGATTTGAGCCAGGTGCGTTCAACTGCTCTCACTTGGCTTTTGAGGGAACGGAGGTGAGATGTGTACCACGGTGATGATCGGGAATGGGAGACGGTTTTGGAGGTGAGGGGGGCCAGGGTGTCAAGGGTAGTGGAGAGGGTGTTGTGGAGGGCGGTGGAGGCGGAGGATGGGTCTGTACAAAATGAATGCCATTGTGGGAGGAGGTCGGAGGTTTCTAGGGCAGAGGTGAAAGTTTGAGGGGGAATCTTCTTCCAGGGCCGGTAGAAGATGGTGGTGGGTTTGGAAGTGGAGGGGGGAGGGATAGAGGTGTTGCAGGAAATGAAAAAATGGTCAGAAATGGCCTTGTCTGTGATGGTGACGCCAGAGACGTTGAGGCCTCGGGTGATCACCAGATCGAGAGGATGGCTGTGAGTGTGGGTGGCAGTGTTGATATGAAGGGAGAAGTTGAAAGACGAAAGTAAAGAGGAAAATTCAGAGGAAATGGGGCAGGAGGGGGTGAAATGGAGGTTGAAATCGCCAAGAATAATAAGGCGATCAGAGGAGGCACAAAGGGAAACTAAAAGTGAAGAAAAGTCTGAAATGAAAGTGGGGGACGGTTTGGGGGGGCGATAAACTAGTAGGATTTCAGACCATAACAGTTCACTTTCCCCCGTTCCTCTTTTCTGTGACTATTACCACATCATCTGGGTCCCAGGCACACCTTTTCTCTTTCTGGTCTGCCTGTTCTGTTACAATTCTCCCCACATTTGTTTTACATTATTAACAACTCTTCTCTCCAGTTTTGTTGCAATCCCACATTGTTTTGCACGATTAACACCTTTTCAACGCAACAACACATCATCTCCTCTCCCCCATTTTCCTTGCCCTCCCTCCCCACTCTCTGTCAATTCTTAAAAGCGTCTTCCTCCCAACATGCCCCAGTTCTGATGAAGGGTCACTGACTCACTCACCTTTCTCCCAAGATGCTGCCTAACATTCTGAACCTCAGCGCCTTGATAAGTCCTCCCGACGTGAAAGGTGCTCTATAAATGTAATTATGTTGTTGTTGTAGGTAAACAGAGGTGTGTGGCATAAGGAAACTTGTCCAACGTTTCGCCCTGGCGGGAATCAAACCCAAGTACAGTATCTCGCTTGAGAGGCGAGTGCGCTCAAGCACTGAATTACAGGAATTAACGTGCACTGAGATGTTACAATGTTTTAAGGCACCATAACATTTCTTTTAAATATGGAGCAATAAACATTTGTAAAAATCTTGTTTGCTGAATTGATGTGAAAAAGATGCACCCAAACTGAAGATTCAAAATTATTAAATATTAAATGTGACACCTATTTTTGAAATAAAATTGAGAGAAAATGGATTGTATTGAAGTTACCATGTTGTTTTTGTTTGAACCCACAAGATTCTTACCTATTCACACAAATAAAATACAGTGAGTGCTATTCATTCTTGTACTGTATTTGGTAAATTATTGCACCAAAGCTTTCTTCACCAGAACACTTCTGAAATTGTTTGCCTTCTTCGGAGGATAACACTGTCTGACTGCCGAGTTTTCTGCTATATAATACCACTTGGCTGGTTTACAAGCAACATGGCAGAATTTGCTTATCAGTACAGTACACTGAATGAAAATGATTCCAAAAGCTGAAGGGCTTCTGCCACCAGTATTTATTGTCAAGTGTGGTAACTGTGTTTGCAGGCCACGAATTACATTGATTAGGTCTCATAAAAAGCCACAAGGTGAGTGAGCAATTGATCTGGACCACTGACACTAACCCCCTACCAACCTGTCTGCTGCCTCTGCTCAGCGGGCTCCGGCCGGCTCCACATCCCTTGACCCACTTGCCCCACATTGGCGAGCAAGCCTTCAACCACTCTGCCCCTAGCCTTTGGAATTTCATCCCACAATCCCTCTGTCCTGTCCTTTCTCTAGCGTCCTTCAAGTCCCACCTCAAGACTCTACTCTTCAACGATGCCATCAGTCACCCCCCTTTCCCCCACCCCTCCACTCTCCCCAACCCAACCCCAGTTCAGGTCCAAAGCACTAACTGTCCAGTGTCTTGGGACATCCTCCCGATGTGAAAGGTGCAATACAAATGCAATACAAATGTAACACTGTTGTTGTTGATGCCCACGGCAGAAGAAACTCCCTTCTCTTTTCCAGCAATTTCACAGAATTATTCATGTAAACTTGACATCCAGCTCACAATTTATACATTGGGCTCAAACTGAGCGGTATCCTAAATCTAATTCGAAAACACTTTATAGGGGTGGCAGTTGTGGGCTTGACCTCATTATCATCGCAGCACGGAGGAGATTCACGCAACAACAACAAACAAAATTACATTTATAAATCGTCTTTCACGTCAGGAGGACGTCCCAAGGTGCTGGAGGACATCCCAATGCAAGTCAAAGTCACTGGACACTTTATTTTTGTTTAAAGTAGTTTAGAGACAACCGCATAACAAAAGATTCTCTTAGTCATGCTGGTTGCAGATATTCATTTTTTTAAAATATGAAATTGCATCTATAATCCATTACCATTTTAAGCAAACATCATGTTTGCCTGAGAGATGTTTGCTTTGAGAGATTAACTGATGCCTTGAGTAAATAGCGTCCATTAACTGGATGCAGTGTTAAGAACAGGGTTTCATCTCAGAGTAGGCAAACAACTGATGGATGGTGCTAAAACACTGAAACCTTTACCAGAAAAGGCTATTGTTCATTTAGCTTTCTCATTTCTACCTTTCTCAACTGAAAGCTGCCATTGTTTTGGGTCAGCTGGGTATCTTAACACATGCGGAAAGGCATCACTATACAGTACTTGAGTATACAAACCAAACTAAACTGAGAATTCCATTCATAATAACATAAGAAGTAGGAGCAGGAGTAGGCCATTCAGCCCATCGAGCCTGCCCCGCCATTCAATCATGGTTGATATTCCATTCTAACTCCAGCTACCTGCCTTATTCCCATACCCCTTAATCCCTTTATGAATGAGAAATCAATCTATCTCAGATCCAACCCACCTACACATAGAAAGTCCACAGCCAGATTGTTGGAATGGAATGCGCTCTCTCTGCTTGTAGATCATCATCCTTGTTTTCAAATCCCTCCACTCCTCTGCCCCCCCCTATCTCTCTGATCTCCTCTTCCCCCCAACCCAGCACCCGCTGCCTTCGCTCCTCTGGGTCTGGCCTCCTCCATGCCCCCGAATCCTCCGCTCCACCCTTGGCGGCTGTGCCTTCAGCCACTACGCCCCGAAGCTCTGGAATTCCCTTCCTCACTCCCTTCCCCTCGTCCCCTCTCTTCCCAGTTTTAGGTCACAGCTGAAGACCTTTCTCTTTGACCGCGCTTTTGGTCACCTTTCTGCCCCTGCCCCTGGCTCGGTCCCGGGATCCGCTATTGTTAAGCGCTCTAAGACACCGTCCGGCGTGGAGGGCGTTATATAAATCAAAGTTGTATATGTTGTTGTTGTAGGGAAGCAATCTGCTTACCCGATTCTGGAAAATATTCCCTGCGGGTTGGGGATCCCAGGGTGTGCATTGGGAGGGTGGGAAACAACTGGAGACTAACCAGCTGAAACTGCACAGCTTACCATTGCTATCTTTGTCTAGCAAGCGTGCCTGCTGATTGTCCAGCCTGTCAAGACCTTTGGCTTTGCACAGTGAACAGGAGCCAAGTGGGATGCCTGCCTGCCACCAGCCTGCCCTCCCTTCAGCCAACTCTGTGCTGTTATCAGTGGACCTGCCTGGCTCAAGAACCGGACTTCCAGAGGACTGGCTCAATTCCAACATTCCAGTGCCAAGCGCGGGGCTGGTTCAGCTCAAAGGAGACCCTGCTTAACTCTCCCCCAGAGGATAGCAGCTGTGATACACAGTAGTGCAACAACCAAATAACATATGTATAGCGCCTTTCATGTCGGGAGGATTTCCCAACAGTGCAGTAGGTTTCAAGGGGCGTAATTCATTTTGAGTAAACCCACACAATGCATACGAGTTATTCACCCATGTAAGGCATGATGAACAAAACCAATCCTATTTTCACCAATAATCTACACAAGTCCTCTTTTCTAGTACTGTATGTGCTGCTGGATTCTGACCCAAAAGCAGAAACCCTGAGTGATCTTCTCCCACCCTGGGGATCCTGGAGGCTGAGAATACACCATGTGAAAAAACAGACGTAAAAATATCGCCGACATTGGGGGGGGGGGGGGGGGGAATACCCGAGACATAAAGTGAAATTTCTACAGAAAATGAACCCCCTGCAAATGTCACGCCAACCAACCTGACCAGTGGAGCAATGTTCCCACAGGTCAGTCACATACATTGTGCTTCCTGCAAGAGTTGCATCCCGAGGTGCTGTACTGCCAATTATACATTTCTGCTATTTTTTTGGCAAAAACAATTTCAACCACACAGTTCAACTACTGTTTTCAGCTATCTCTGCACAGACCAATGTTCACATCTGGGACTTTCCTGTTCCATATGGCTCACTTTGACACCAAGATTTCCATTTACCGACCGAGCTTACCTTACAAAGTAAACTGATAACTTTGGTGACCCAGAATTACAAAAAGGAAGTTGGAAGGGTTTTTTTTCACCCACAGTGTTATGGTATGGAATTAATTACTCCAAATAGCCATTAAAGCTGCATCCATCGGAGCATTTAAAAAGGAATTGGATAAATATGCAACTACAAAATAAACATTGCTACACTACATTACAGTATACCCCGTGAAGCACTTTGCAGTGTCTCGACAATGTGATAAGGAGCTATAATTAAATACCAGGCTTATTATGAGAAATGTGGTACAGTATATAGTACAGTAGTAGTTTTTTTACTCTACAATATTGGAGTGCAACAGTAACATTGACGCAAAGGTCTATGGTCTGCTTTCCTGCTCTAAAGGTTCTTTAATTGCACTATGTTGCTGTTCTTTGTCTGTAGGTTCAGAAACAGGAAATGCAACCCCACTACAAAAAAACATAATAATTTGCAAAACAACATCAGCGACTGAACAACATCAGCATTAAGGACCAGTGTAAAAATATATGCAAGCCATTTAAAGTTCTAAGTGTAGTTATGAATCAAAACTGAAAACAATCTAAAAATCAAGCTGCTAAGCCCCTCATCTAACTAAATGCAAAAAATATCTGGTGCAACTATGAGATTGTACATTGGCAAGCTCTCTCCCTGCGAGTATGAAGAAACATTTACATTTTTAAAATACTTTGTTGCACAAATACAAGGATAAGGCATTTGTGAGAATACATAATTCAGTTTTTTGGAATAGCAAAACCTTTTTCAAGGTAGTTAAACATTTCTGAATGTACCAATTCCTTGGCATTTGCATAGTCACACTTTACAGTATATCTTGTGATGTGCTTTGAAGCATTCTTCAGATGTGAAAGACTCTGTAAAAATGTACTGTATTTTTTTCCCTTTCTACATATCAGAGAAATTGTACGTTTCTCTATGATAAACACTCTGAGACACTACCCTGTATGGAGGGTGCTCGAAACAAGGACAAGTTATTGTACGCACAGGCATTTTTTCCTTTCTCCTGATTCCTCTGCAATCAGATCCTGGCAGAATAATACTGATTTTATACCGCATGCTCTGTGGCAGGTCACCATGTTTTTGGCTGCAATTCACTATCAAACAGGTATTGAGATAATCCCATTGGAGTCCTGATCCAGAAATTACCTGAAAGATTTCAGGAGCGTGCAATTTGTGCAATATAAATAAAGCAGGGTGAAGTGTTCTGTACTCACTCCCATGGTTTGATAAAGCTCTTAGACTATCTGTAGGACATTTTGGGGGGTTTTGAATAGATCAGGTACACATTTGAAGACAGAATCATACAACTACTTCCATCATAACAATAACATTCTTAAGACAAACATACAACATTGTTATTTCGTGCGTATGCTACAGTGAAATACAGCTGAGTTTAAAAACTTCCTCGCGAAAGTATAAACATAATAGTCTACTGATACTTCAGTCGCAAACAAAAACAATTCAAATTACATCTGGTAGGGATTATAAAAATACTTCTAATAAAAGCTCAATTTCTGGAGCTCAGGTGAGTTTGGGAATTAAGTTATGAACATTTTACAGCAAACACCATCCGTTTTTACTCGGTGTGGAAGAGACAAATGTGCAGGGAAAGTGCAGGAATAAATCTGTTGGTGCTGAAAAAACATAACAAGCTATTTCGCTGGCTTTGCAACTGCAAAGGTTTCTGAACTTTTTGTGCTTAAAAAAAAGCACAACTCTGTAAAGTATAAATAACACACGAGTAAGGAAACCCACTTTGAGCAGCAGATAAAAGAAAACATCTGATTAAACTGCCACGCGATCTGATGGCAACGTGATTGCTCCATTCTCACATAAGAAAAGCAACATAAAAAAACGCATACATGTGCTTAGAGTAGACCACAGCTCTGGCTGCAAGAAAAGTAGTCAATAAAAAGTTTCTAGCCCAACTCTTTGAGGCGCGTGTGGAGTGAGGGATGGGGGAATCTTTTGCTGTCATCAAAATCATAATATGAAATGGATTAGTTTAATTTCTATAAACACTAACAAGGTCTTCACACCCAGTGTGTTCCTGGACCAGGCAGGAGACAGGGGGAGAGAGGGGCTGGTGTGTGTGTGGGCCCTGCTCTCCACACTGTGTGTGTGTGTGTGTGTGGGGGGGGCCTGCTCTCCACACTGTGTGTGTGTGTGTGGGGGGGGGGGGGCCTGCTCTCCACACTGTGTGTGTGTGTGGGGGGGGGGGTCCCTCTGCTCTCCACACTGTGTGTGTGTGTGGGGGGGGGGGGGTCCCTGCTCTCCACACTGTGTGTGTGTGTGTGTGTGGGGGGGGGGGGGGGTCCCTCTGCTCTCCACACTGTGTGTGTGTGTGTGGGGGGGGGGTCCCTGCTCTCCACACTGTGTGTGTGTGGGGGGGGGTCCCTCTGCTCTCCACACTGTGTGTGTGTGTGTGTGTGTGGGGGGGGTCCCTCTGCTCTCCACACTGTGTGTGTGTGGGGGTGTCCCTGCTCTCCACACTGTGTGTGTGTGTGTGGGGGGGGGGGGGTCCCTGCTCTCCACACTGTGTGTGTGTGGGGGGGGGGTCCCTCTGCTCTCCACACTGTGTGTGTGTGTGTGTGTGTGTGTGGGGGGGGTCCCTCTGCTCTCCACACTGTGTGTGTGTGGGGGTGTCCCTGCTCTCCACACTGTGTGTGTGTGTGTGGGGGGGGGGGTCCCTGCTCTCCACACTGTGTGTGTGTGTGTGGGGTCCCTGCTCTCCACACTGTGTGTGTGTGTGTGTGGGGGGGTCCCTGCTCTCCACACTGTGTGTGTGTGTGTGTGGGGGGGTCCCTGGTCTCCTCACTGTGTGTGTGGGGGGGGGTCCCTGCTCTCCACACTGGGTGTGTGTGTGTGGGGGGGGGGGGGGGGCCTGCTCTCCACACTGTGTGTGTGTGTGGGGGGGGGGGGTCCCTCTGCTCTCCACACTGTGTGTGTGTGTGTGTGTGGGGGGGGTCCCTGCTCTCCACACTGTGTGTGTGTGGGGGGGGGTCCCTCTGCTCTCCACACTGTGTGTGTGTGTGTGTGTGTGGGGGGTCCCTCTGCTCTCCACACTGTGTGTGTGTGGGGGTGTCCCTGCTCTCCACACTGTGTGTGTGTGTGTGGGGGGGGGGGTCCCTGCTCTCCACACTGGGTGTGGTGTGTGTGTGGGGGGGGGGGGGGGGCTGCTCTCCACACTGTGTGTGTGGGGGGGGGTCCCTGCTCTCCACACTGGGTGTGTGGGGGGTCCCTGCTCTCCACACTGTGTGTGTGTGGGGGGGGGGAGGGGGGTCCCTGCTCTCCACACTGTGTGTGTGTGGGGGGGGGGGGTCCCTGCTCTCCACACTGTGTGTGTGTGGGGGGGGGGAGGGGGGGTCCCTGCTCTCCACACTGTGTGTGTGTGGGGGGGGGGGAGGGGGGTCCCTGCTCTCCACACTGTGTGTGTGTGTGGGGGGGGGGGGGGGGGGGGAGGGGGGGTCCCTGCTCTCCACACTTGGGTTGAAACTCTGTGCTGTTATGTTGTGTGCGTTACGAGTGTCTGTTGACAGCGTGTGTCGTCTAGGCCCTTGAATGTGGCCAATAAAGGATTGAATCGCGATCGACTGTCAATAATAACAGGTGGATGTTGCCCAGTGTCTAGAGATACTAAACCAACGGTCTGGTCCCTGTCCATCCCGCACACATTGTTCAGTCAGTCAGACAGACAGACACACAGACAGACAGCTCCAGCCTCTCCACAGCCCCTCGGCTCTGAGTGTTTATTTACCTTCGCTTTGTCTTTCCTCTTTCTCTTCTTCGGCTCCTCGTGTTGCCCGGCTTTCCTCCAGCCGGCCGTCTGCTCCTGAAGCCGCGCCAAGTGCTGTTCGGGCGGGGGCGGCGGCGGGGACCTGCAGTCCTGGGCGGGGGCGGCGGCGGCGGAGGAGTGGGCAGCGTGGCCTGGAGCCCGCGTACAAACAACAACCACGAGCAGCATAACCGCCACACCCAGCAGCAGAGTGAGGGTGAGAGCGATGGCCGGCAGGGCCGACACTCCCGCCACTGCAGACACGGCCTGGCTCCCGCGGGCCTGGAGCGCGAGCAGCAGGCGGCGGCAGCAGCGGGCAGCGCGAGAGCCCCGCCTCAGCATCGCCAACACACACACACACACTGACAGACTGTGAGCAGCTGGACCAGCTCAGGCCGGGCACCGCGCGAGCTCTGGCACAATCCGAACCCTGGCCCGGGAAGCTCTCCCCTCGCGCTTCTTTCAAACACACACACAACAGTCTCTCACTCACAAGTCTCTCTCACACACACACAACAGTCTCTCACTCACAAGTCTCTCACACACACAACAGTCTCTCACTCACAAGTCTCTCACACACACAACAGTCTCTCACTCACAAGTCTCTCACACACACAACAGTCTCTCACTCACAAGTCTCTCTCACACACACAACAGTCTCTCACTCACAAGTCTCTCTCACACACACACATGTCTCTCACATACACACACACACAAGTCTCTCACTCACAAGTCTCACATACACACACACACAAAGTCTCTCTCACACACAACAGTCTCTCACTCACAAGTCTCACAGTCACTTACACACACACGTCTCTCACACACACACGTCTCTCACACCACACAACAGCCTGTCTCACACACACAACCGTCTCCCTCACACAAGTCTCTCTCACTCACAACAGTCTCACAGACACACACACAAGTCTCTCTCACTCACAACAGTCTCACAGACACACACACAAGTCTCTCTCACTCACAACAGTCTCACAGGCACACACACAAGTCTCTCTCACTCACAACAGTCTCACAGACACACACACAAGTCTCTCTCACTCACAACAGTCTCACAGACACACACACAAGTCTCTCTCACTCACAACAGTCTCACAGACACACACACAAGTCTCTCTCACTCACAACAGTCTCACAGGCACACACACACGTCTATCTCACACACACAAATCTCCCTCACACAAGTCTCTCACACATACGTCTCTCTTACACAACAGTCTCACACACACACACAAGTCTCTCACACACAACGTCTCTCTCTCACACACACACACACACACAGAGAGAGAACTTTCTCCTTCTCTCCTCTTGTCTGCCTTGTTCTAACTTGTCAGGCTTGTCCAGAGCCAGAGCCCAGATCCCTTGTTGTCAACGCCGTGACTTGAACGGTGGCCATGAAAGGCCAAGTCGTTCGCAGCACATTTTCACACAGAGAGAGAGAGAGGAGAGGAGAGGAGCGGCCAAATGAAGTTAATCTGAGCTGAGCTGGATCCTCGCCGCCCCGAGTTGGTTTTGCAACAAAGCACCA
>CM068744.1:1769797-1974811 GCA_035084275.1 Hydrolagus colliei | reverse complement strand
TGGGGGGGGGGGGAGATATATCACTGGGGGGGGGGGGGGGGGGAGATATATCACTGGGGGGGGGGGGGGGGGAGATATATCACTGGGGGGGGGGGGGGGGGAGATATATCACTGGGGGGGGGGGGGGGGGGAGATATATCACTGGGGGGGGGGGGGGGGGGAGATATATCACTGGGGGGGGGGGCGGGGGAGATATATCACTGACTCCACATTTCGTTCGTAAATTTCAGCTGCCGTACGATGGGGGACATGGATTCAGTGACGGCTCCGCGCATTAATACATTCTCACTGCACACAGGGCTGAGCTGCCCTCCAACACTACATGTGTGTTCAAGCCTCCAAGGCACTGCTTAGTTCAATGATACCTCACTCCCATCCTCACTCCCTCATTCTCACCCACCCACTCACTCCTTCACTCACTCCTTCACTCACTCACTCCCCCCCTCCCTCATTCCCACTCACTCACACCCCCCTCACTCACTCCCTCCTTCCCTCCCCCCCCATCCCTCCCTCATTCCCACTCACTCACACTCCCCTCACTCACTCCCTCCTTCCCTCCCTCCCTCATTCCCACTCACTCACACCCCCCTCACTCACTCCCTCCTTCACTCACTCCCTCCCCATCTCAGTCACTCCCTCCCTCATTCCCACTCACTCACTCCCCTGCTCACTCCCTCCCTCACTCACTCCCTCCCTCATTCCTACTCACTCCCTCCTTCACTCACTCCCTCGTTCGCTCCCCCCTCCCCTCATTCCTACTCACTCCCCCCCTCACTCACTCCCCCCCTCACTCACTCCCTCCCCATCTCAGTCACTCCCTCATTCCCACTCACTCCCTCCTTCACTCACTCACTCCCTCCCTCTCTCACTCACTCCCCCACTCCCTCCCTCACTCCCACCTTGGCCAGGCATCAGAACAGAAAGCTTTGTTATCCTTTGGGAAGTTGCAATTACCTTCTAAAGACCAGTCAGCGGCTTTAATCTCATGAGTTTCCACTTGAATGTGGACCGTACATTTTTTAATCTAATCCATGGTTTTACTTGGGTCTGTAACAAACTAAGTGTTTGTGGCAATATTAGGGTTTGATGGACACCATCATTCCCTTTGTAAAAATCTATTCTTCCTCCTCCCTCTCCACACCCCCTCACTCCCTCCCTTTCCATATCCCCTCCCTCTCCACACCCCCTCATTCCGTCCCTTTCCATATCCCCTTCCTCGCTCCCTCTCCATACACCATCCCTCTCCTAACCCTCCTCCCTCTCCATACCCTGTCCCTCCCTCCTTCCCTCCCCACACCCCCTCCCTCTCCACACCTCTCCCCATTTGTTTTTGTACAGTATATGGTTTTGTTAACTTAAAACGACTTTAGAGTTTAGGGGTAGGAATGCATGCCTCTCTGCCCGCTTAAAGCATTTCCAAACCCCACTCTTGTCCATCTCTAGCATATTATATTATAATACTGTATCCCAATTGAACAAAGGTATGGTTTCACGTGGAGCTCTCTACAGTTGGGAGGTTTTCTATGTGAAGTGAGTTTACATTAATGATCCAAACATTTACAATACTGTACATCACAATGACAAAGACATGAGAGCTCTGTGTGGCTGAGGTCATGTTTTGAACATGAATGCATTTCCCTGATCAATAATTTTGTAGGAAATTGCATGGAATGCCACTGGTTCATGGTAAGGAAAGATGTGTTTCACCCGTGGTTCCTACTCTTGCAAACAGTAATGATAGAAGATCGAAAAAAAAGTTCTCTTGTTAAATCCTTCTTAAACACAATTTAAAAAAATACACCTCAATTGTAGATGATTAACATAGATCATTTAGTTTCCATGTGATGGAGCTCAGTGGATAGAGCACTCGCCTTACAAGAGTGAGACCTGTGTTCTAATCCTGGCAGGTCAGGGTGAAACCTTGGGCAAATTTCCTTACTCCACACGCCTAATAATACGTCCAAAAAAATATAAAATTGGTCATTTCAATCCATGAATCTTTGTGGGGCACTGTTGTGCGCAATTGGCTGCCGTGTTTTGCCCATAAATATACTGTCAATTCACTTTACAGTATATTCTGTGAAGTGCTTTGAGACGTTGATAAGATGTGAAAAGTGCTATATCAAATGCAACGATTATTATTACGATAGCATAGATCCCAATCCCTGCAAGTTTAAATTCTTGCAATAATTCACCCTTTTAATAAGAAACATAGAAATAGCTGTCCAGAAGAAGACTATCTCTGCGGAACAGCTACCGTTGTTTTAAATCCCACTTTCCATCTCTCTCTTCATTTTGTTTTACTGTTTGCTTGATATATTATCAAAGTCACACTGCAGGTCACAGAGACTCTCATACCACAACATTCATAACATCCAGGCTCAACTACTCAAACTCCGTGCTTAGTGGCCTCCCCAATTCTTCCATAGACTGGAGAGCATCCAGAATTCTGCAGCCCGTATCCTCTGCCGCACCAGGCTCCTTGACTCCATCCTTGCCCGACTTCACTGGCTTCCCATCACACAGAGAATACAGTTCAAGATCCTGGTACTCACTTACAAAGCACTCCATGGTTTTACTCCCACTACCTCTGCTGAGTGGGCTCTGGCCTGCTTCACATCACCCACCTCATTTGCCCCACCATTGGCTGGCAGGCTTCAATCACTCTAGTCCCACCCTCTGGAACGCCATCATGCAGTCTCTGCCGCATCTCTTCCCTTGCCTCCTTCGAGACCCATCTCAGGAGCCTTCTCTTTGACCGTGCCTTTAGTCACACTCCTACCCCACCTTGCCCTCCACCCTCCCAATCCCAATCCTCAACTCTGGTCCAAAACACTGTCCAGTGCCTTGAGAAGTCCTCCCAACATATATCAATGCAATTTTGTTATTGTTCATGTGTACAACAACAACTTCCACTTATATTGCGCTCTCCACGAGGGGTAGCATAATAATGGCAGAACCTGACTCTGAGCTGGGGGTTGGATGTTGGTGGCCATAAGCACGATTGAAGAGGAAGGTTTTCAGGTGGGACTTGAATAGGGGGAGAGATGGGGCCAGGTGGAGCAATTAGAGTGTTCCAGAGTTTGGGGGCATAGTGGCTGAAATGCAACCTCCGATGGTGGAGTGGAGGGTGAGAGGGCTCAAGCAGGAGGATACTGCCAGTCGAGTGGATTGGGGAGTGAGGATGTCGGAGAGGTAGGGATGTGCCAGAGAGTGAAGGGATTTGAACACAAGTGTGAGGATATTGATGTTGATCCGTTTGATGATCTGGAGCCAGGCCAGATATGCTGAGATGTGAGTTTGGTCCGGGTCAGTATGTGGGCAGCAGAGTTCTGAATCAGTGGGATCTTTTGGACGGTGCAGCTGTGGAGATCAGTGAGGAGTGCGTTGGAGGAATACAAGCGTTAGGTGACAAATGCATGCATGAGAGTTTGGACTGCATTTGGGGTAAGGTAGGTTCGGAGGCGGGCAATGTATGACTCATTTGGTGATTCAATATATAGGAAGTTCAATCTAAATGCAATACAGGAGTCTGATGCTGCAGGATTTATATTGTAGAATCTTTTTCTAACCCGTCTTTTATTCTGAAAATATGCTGTAATCCTTGAAGAAGTCGGTAACAGAACAAGTGAGTTGATGTAAGAAATGAACCATGGAAAAGTAATCTTCATGATAAAGATCAGATTGACAGTCGAAAGGGAGTTTTGAACATGAAGGTTCACAATATCCAGAGAATGAGGAAGATTGGTTGTAAAATCAAAATAGCTTGGAGATTATTTTTTGAGAGGGCAGCTCATCCTCTTCCTTTGCTATTAATGTATTACTCTTTGAACCTCTCCAATCCGGCTTCCGTGCTGCCCACAGCACGGAGCCAGCCCTGGTCAAAGTCTCTAACGACATTCTAAACATCTGTGACCAAGGGCTCCCTCTGCGTCATTGTCCTTCTCAACCTCTCTGCCACCTTTGGCACTGTCAACCACTCCATCCTCCTACACCATCTCTCCTCCCAACTCAATCTTCGCGAACCTGCCCTCGTCTGGTTCAATGCCTACTCTCCCACCATCTCCACTTTGTCGCCACTAAGGGCTTCTCCTCCAGCCCCCCACACTGTAATGTATGGCGTCCCTAAGGGCTCTGTCCCTGGCCCCCTACTTTTTAACATATACATGCTCTCCCTTTGGCTTTGGAACTCCCTTCCTCACTCCCTTCGCCTCTCCCACTTTCTTCTCAGCTTCAGGTCCCAGCTGAAGACCTTTCTCTTTGACTGTGCCTTTGGTCACCTTTCTACCCCTGACCCTGGCTCAGTCCCAGGATCCGCTTTGTTGAAGTGTTCTGAGACGCTGTCTGGTGTGGAGGGCGCTATATAAATCGATGTTGTTGTTGTAATTTGGTTGTTATTGTGCTCTTCAATTACCTATTGTTTGGTTGAAAAATGTAAATGCAATATTCAAGATGTGCAGTTGGACAAGTCGAAAATTGAGCTGGCCTGAGATAACAACAACAACAACAACAACCACTTTGCGCTTTTAAATAGATAAATCTCTCAGGCTTAACTTATTTGGCGTACAGATACTTAGTCGTGGCACTTGATAATAAATTATGTGAAAAAGTTTCAAGCATTTCAAAATTTAATACATTGCGATATGAAATACAAAGATTATCATCAATTTTAAACTTTATGTCGAGTATTGGTGAACCTGGCCTCTCAGACTGGGGTCTTTGATGGGACCATTATGACATAGTATACTAAACTTACCAATAAATGTAGTCACATTTACATGAAAACTGTTCTGCTACGGACACAGTTTTGTATTCTTCATTTAATCTGGCCCTGTCTATTGATGCTTTTTCAAGGAAGACAGTTGGAAATGATTATATTGACTATGTGTACTTTTCAGTATTGATTTTCTTAAACAAATTATTAATAATAATAATCCTTGTATTTGATATCATAATACTAATTGTGCACAGCAGTGTCCCAAAAACTCGTGGACTGAGAGACCAAATTACTGTTACCACCCAGAAAGCGATCAGCCTATTGACTAACAACCAGATTCCTACTTACTGCCCGGTAATCAAAAGCATGTGGAGTGAGTTTTGCCCTGCGCAGGAATCGACCCAGGTCCTGTCACTTTGGGGGGAAACACTCTTAACATCTACATGGCTCCACCTTATGTCATTGTAATATCTCAAAACACTACACAGAATATTGCAAAGGGAATTTATTATATATTTTCTGGATGAAACGCCCCAGCCAATTGTGCACAGCAATGTCCCACAAACAGTCACGGATTGAGTGACTCATTTTTTTAAAGGGATTATTACCCCCGGAAAGCAATTCACCAATCGCCTGACAACCAAATTCCTTCTTGCTGCTAGGTAAACAAAAGAAAGTACCAGTACTGAATAGAAATGTCGGCTTTCATAATATAAGGACCTGAATTGCCACTACCAGCAGATATTTTAGTTACTGAAGGTAGAGGCATGTTGGCGGTGGCTTGGGTCTCAGTCCAGAGAGACTCCCTGGCCTCATGAATTCATGTTCTTTTTTTTCCTCTGTATTTAGTGTATATGCTGGGAAGTGCTTTGAAACACCTCAACGACGTGATGAAGTGTGAAATCAAATACAAGTATTATTACTATGTACTGTATCTATGTATTGTATGTAGAGGGTTAGCAAGGTTGTTTCATATTTTCCTATGATCAAGTTTCATTGTCAATTCATCACGTGCCAAGCTCGTATTCCTTTCTCCTGACAAAAGCCATGGATACATGTTCGTTATCTTTAAAACATTTTAGAGGTTGAAGGTCTAAGTCCCATATCAGTACTTGAATTAATTGACAAGATTGACACTCAAATACATTGAGTAGGTAGTGAATAGTCAATTAACCTGGAGGATTGCTGGTTCGGACACCAAAGAAAAACTTGTCATCTTGAGCAGAAATATGGAACCTGGGTTTAACAATTCATATAAAGAGCTGTATCTCTGAAAAAACAGTGATATGAAACACTGCAGGAATAGTCCTTTCTGAGCTGTAGTTCAGAAATTTCCCATCAACAAATCTGTATTGGTAGCTGGTTTATTTCTTATAGGACTAAAAGGTTAGTAAGGTGCCAAACTGTGATAATTGTAGCTCCTCTATAATTGGTTTGCTAAACATCAATGGCTGCAAGCGTGTTGCTAAGAAGAAACTGCAGGCGTCCCATGAATTCCTAAAGGGCCTAACAGCTGAGACCTGGAAACGTGACCTCAATGTATCTTAATCCCAGTCTCAGAAGAGCACCCTCTACTGTGATCTTTCCCCCCCATTTCCTACACCAGACGTCTATATAAACTGTCCAAATTGAGTTGCCATTTTTTACTGAGTTATGAGGAATTTTGTGCTTATGACTGGGCGTATTAAGGAGACAGCCTATGTTTCATTTAGGGCAATTAGAGCCTGCAGAGAAAATAAACATAAATCCATCACTGTGGACTGGATTTAAACCCAGGTCACAGAAATCGTGCTTGAAACTCAACAACAAATCAAGCCTCCATGTTAATGTATTATAGAATGGCATTCAGCACTCCTTGCATCTGATTCTGAATAAACAATCCTTATCAAATGGTAACAGTTGATTGTAACCTCTCTTTGTGGAGAAGATTTGGAGATCTTCAAACTGTTTCCTTCTCAGCAAAGTGGTCCATACTATGCTCGCATTGTTGGGGATTGAATTCCCAACCACTCCTAAATGCTAACTTGCGTCACGGGTGCTATGTAAATGTATGTTGGTCCTTCCACAGATTGCTATATGAGCCTAAAATGGTCTTAGCTCAGCGGTATATCTAACTAATGTAATGCTGATTCCCGGTGCTTTTTCCATATCTTTTTATATTCTTCAAATATTTATCCAATTCCAAGAAAATGTAGTTATAGTCCACCACTCAATAGCCATTTGTAGTAAAGCATTCTATGTTCTGATAATCCTCTATGTGAAGGCAGATCTTATCAGCAGATTGAGGGAATTAAATATCTCCTTGGAAAAATCAATTGAGATATAATAGTTAGATTATTTATCATGTTTTTTACTTTGCAGCTAGCCAGATGGACCACAAGTATGAACTAGGCTCATTTGGTCAGCCTCTCACAACTGGCTCAGTTGGTAGGGGCAGAAAATTGTTGGTTCAAGCCCCACATAAGAGACTTCAAGCTCACAGTCCAGGTTGAGACTATTTTGCTATACATTATTGTCAGAGGTGCATTACTTCACTGGAGACATTATTAATAATAATAATAATTATACTTGCATTTGATATAGCACTTTTCACATCTTCTAGATGTCTCAAAGCACTTCACAGAGTATACCGTAAAGAGAATTGACTGCATATTTTGTAGGTGAAATGCGGCAGCCAATTGCATACAGCAGTGTCCCACAAACAGTCGTGGATTGAGATGGCCAATTTAAAAAAAATTGGGGGACATTATTATTATTAAGTGTGTGGAGTAAAGGAACTTGTTGAAGTATTCACTCTGATTGGAATTGAACCCACGACACTATTTGAAAAAAGAAGACTGTTTCTCCCAGTATACTGGCCAGGAATGTTTCGGATAAATTGGTCATTTTTCTCCTTTATAGAACACTGCTGTGTGTATTTAACTCCTTTATGGAACACTGCTGCGTGAAAATATACTATTATATACTAATAATAATCCCTCCAAAAAAAACACAATAATAAAATTGGTCATTTCAATCCAAGAGTGTTTGTGGGACACTGCTGTGTGCAATTGGCTGCCGCGATTCGCCCACAAATATATACAGTCAATTCACTTTACAGTATATTCTGTAATGTGAAAAGCGCTATATCAAATGCAAGGATTATTATTATATTATTCTATAAATACACAATCACCGCACTTAAGAGAGTTGAAGATGTTTCAACATTTCAGCAGCTAAATCAAAATGCTAGGACTATTATTGGGATAGTTTTTTATGCTCCTAAATTTCAGAAAAAATATGCAACTCTTCATGCTTTCTCTGTCATGTCTATTGCTATTTTCAAAACCATTGTGGTGACTGGAGCCTGTTTTTTTGTTTTCTCAGTTTCATTAGCTTTCTAAGTGACCGAAGAAAATTCAGTCTGGAGCCAGATTTTTTTTTGTATGTCATTAGACAAATCTGCTGATGGTGTGATGGGTACACAGTCATGAAGTCACACTGAGTCTGAAATGTGTAACAGGAGATTTGTCAAATTATCCCCTGATTCCCACTCAGTCTCGGAGAAATTGCAAAGCAGGTTGTGAATTTCATTTTCAGTCAGTTCCTTGAAAGTATGGAAGTGGCTCCCCTGAGAAAGAAAGTATCAAAGTAGAAGAAAAATAAAACCCTGATTAGAATAGATCTGTCGAGTTACTACCTCTGTATCTGTATGTTTACCAACAAACAGAAAATATACATTTCACCACTGTGGCTGCCTGGCTCCATAAGGCCATAAGAATTAGGAGCAGGAGTAGGCCATTCGGCCCTTCAAGCCTGCTCCGCCATTCAATAAGATCATGGCTGATCTTCTGACCTAACTATAATTACCTGCCCTATCCCCAAATCCCTCCATTTAAAAAAAAACTATCAGTCTCAGCCTTGAAAATGTTCAGGGACTGAGCATCCACAGCCTTCTAGGGTAGTGAATTCCATAAATTCACTACCCTCTGAGTGAAGAAATGTTTCCTCAACTCTGTTCTAAAAGGCTGACCCTTAATTTTAAGACTGTGAGCCCTGGTTATAGATTCTCCTACCAGGGGAAACAGTCCGTCAGTGTTTACTTTATCCAGCCCTTTAAGAATCTTATATGTTTCAATAAGATCCCCCCTAATTCTTCTGTACTCTAGAGAATACAGCCCTAGTTTATTCAATCTATCCTCATAGGTCAGTCCCCTCATCCCAGGAACTAACCTAGTGAATCTACGCTGCCCCCCCCTCTGAGGCAAGTATGTCCTTTTTTAAATAAGGAGATCAAAACTGCACACAATACTCTAGGTGCGGTCTCACCAAAGCCCTATACAGTTGTAGCAAGACTTCCCTACTCTTATACTCTAAACCTTTTGAAATGAACGCTAACATGCTGTTCGCCTTCTTAGTTGCTTGCTGCACCTGCAAACTAACTTTTGGGGACTGGTGTACAAGGACACCCAAATCCCTTTGAATACTAACACTATCTAACTTCTCCCCACCTAGAAAATAATCCCATTTTTTTATTTTTGTTACCTAGATGAATAATTTCACACTCCCCCACATTAAATTCCATCTGCCATCTACCTGCCCACTCCCCTAGCCTATCTATATCTTGTTGCAATTTTTTTGTATCATCCTCAGAGCTCACTCTGCTACCTAGTTTAGTGTCATCCGCGAATTTAGACACGTTACATTCAATGTCCTCGTCTAGATCATTGATGTAAATTGTAATCTTTGTGGCACTCCACTAGTTACATCCTGCCAATTCAAGAATGACCCGTTTATCCCTACTCTCTGTTTTCTACCCGTTAGCCGCTCATCTATCCATGTTAATATGTTCCCATTAATCCCGTGGGCCTTGATCTTGTGCAACGGCCTTTTGAGTGGCATTTTATCAAATGCCTTCTTAAAATCTAAATATACCACATCTACTGGTTCCCCTCTATCCAAACTGCTGGATACATCTTCAAAAAACTCTAAAAGATTAGTCAAGCATGACTTCCCTTTTGTAAAGCCATGTTGGCTCTGCCTAATCTTTTTGTGGTTTTCCAGGTATCTCATAACGACGTCTTTAATTAAGGACTCAAGAATTTTCCCTACCATTGATGTCAGACTAACTCGTCTATAGTTCCCCATATTTTCTCTCGCTCCCTCCTTAAATAGTGGAGTTACGTTTGCAATCTTCCAATCAATGGGAACTTTTCCAGTATCCAGAGAATTTTGGAAGATCATAGACAAGCCATCCACTATCTCAGTGGCCACCTCCTTTAAAACTCGAGGATGCAGGCCATCCAGTCCAGGGAATTTATCGGTTTTAAGACCCGACAATTTACCTAACACCATTTCTTTACTAATATTAATCTCCCTAAGTTGCTTGCTAACATTGTCTTCTTGGTTCCCCTCTATTTGTCTTCTACGGTGAAGCTGGTAGAAAAATACTTGTTTAATGACTCTGCTATGTCTTTGTCCCCTATTATAATTCTTCCGGTCTCTGCCTGTAATGGACCCACATTCACCCTCACTAGCCTTTTCCTCTTTATATATTTGTAAAAACTCTTGCAGTCTGTTTTTATGTTCCTTGCTAGTTTGCCCTCATATTCCATTTTCTCCCTTTGGATAAATTTTTTGGTTCTCCTTTGTTGTTCCCTAAAATTCTCCCAATCCTCAGGTTTACTACTCACCTTAGCTCTTTTATAGGCTTCTTCTTTTGACTTTATACTTTCCCTAATTGCTCTAGTTAGCCACGGCTGGACCACCTTTCCCATGGCATTCTTATCCCTCAAAGGAATATGTGCTCGCTGGGAATTTTGCACTATCTCCTTGAATGTCTGCCATTGTTGGTCTACTGTCAAATCCTCAAGTTTAATTTCCCAGTGTATTGTGGCTAAATCCTCTCTCATACCAGCAAAGTTGGCTCCATTTAAATTGAAGATCTTTGCTTCGGACTTAACTACTTCACTCTCTAACTTAATGCTAAAATCCATCATATTATGATCACTTTGCCCTAGAGGAGCCTTAAGTTCCAGTTTGCTGATCAGCCCTGTTTCATTACACAAAACAAGGTCTAATATGGTCTGTTCCCTGGTTGGCTGCTCGGCATACTGATCTAGAAAATTATCCTAATACATTCTAGAAACTCCTTTTCTATCTTACCTTAGAAAATATACTTTTCACCACTGTGGCTGCCTGGCTCGGTATCACTATTGCCTTTTAAGTCAGAAAGATGTGGGTTCAAGCTGACATGTGAACTGAGATGCAATTCAAATGTAGTTCGGGAGGGGGTGTGGTATTGACAGAGGAGGTGTCCTTCAGATGAGTTGTTGAATCAAAATCCCATCTCCAGGTGATTGTTAAAGATCCCGTGGCACTATTCAAAAAGCAAAGAGAGTTTCTCGCAGTGTTTGGTGTCTAATGATACAATTTTTCACTTAATCCATGGCTGTGCGCGTACTGACTGCCCTGTTTCGGGAAAGATGAATTATTATTATGAAAATGCTCATAGTGATAGATACGGTGTATGGCTTGCACATTTTGAAGTTTATATGAATTTAGAGCATTTTAGGAATTGAAGAAGTGAGTTGAAACTAGCCACGTACTCTATATTTCTCATGGAACATTTATAACCAGGAAAGGACAAGAGAATTTCCTTATGAGTTTCTTCTTCATTTGATTCATGTCCAAGAGATTAAAGAACAGTGTGCCGCACCATGAAGAAAGGACTTGCATTTTTATGGGTCTTATAATGTGAAAATGTCTTAAACCACTTTACAGTTATTGCTGTCAAGTGTCCTGATTGTTTTTCAAGACAAATGTGGCAGGCATTTTCCACACAGTGAAGTCCCACAAACTATTATAAAGAGAATGATTAAAATCTTATCAGGAGTATTGTTGGCCTGCACACCAGAAGAAACTCCTTTCTCTTTGTGAACACTAACAAGGGATTTTTAACCTCTATTTGTTCTATTTGCTCTGTATCTACTGCCCGTATTCTCACCTGCAACCAAACTTTGTACCCCATTACCCCAGTCCTTGCCAGACTTCACTGGCTCCTTATCGCAGAGAGGATCGATTTCAAGATCCTCATTCTTGTCTTCAAATCTCTGCACTCCCCTACCTCTCTGATCTCCTCTCTCCCCAAAACAACATCCATTGCCTTCGCTCCTCTGGTTCTGGTCTCCTTGTCCCCCGAATCCTCCGCTCCACCATCAGTGGCCGTGCCCTTAGCTACTACACTCCGAAGCTCTGGAACTCCCTTCCTCACTCCCTTCGCCTCGCGCCCTCTCTTCCCAGTTTCAGACCTCGGCTAAAGACCTTTCTTTTCGACCGAGCCTTCGGTCACCTTTTTCCCCCTGGCTCAGGCCTGGGATCTGTTATTTTGAAGCTCTCTGATACGCCGTCCGGCATGGAGGGCGCTGTATAAATTGAAGTTGTTATTTAATACAGCCCCATACACCATTACATGCTAAAAATTCATCATCAACTTGTTAACTTTCGGAGGGAAATGTAATATTTGATGTGATAAATGATAATTGTCACTTGACATACCATTGTGCTTTTGCTAACTGCTACCACTGGGGAATTTGGGATTGAATATTATTAGTCGCCCATTGACATTTTCTACAATTTATCCTTGGGTTTGATACGCTGTCTTTCACATTAAGACATCTCAAAGCACTTCACAGGATTTAGAAAGATTGTCAAAGAATATATAATACAGAAACAGGCCACTCAATCTGAAATCATTGAAAAATTTTCAACTTTCAGCATAACGTCCTTTTCTCTGGATCACCAGTTTGGTGATATCTGTTACAGTTACATTCCTGACTTAGATGCTCTCAATTACATTGGTGTTATTTAAATGAGTTCACAGGAGAATCCACAATTTATGGTATACACTGATTCCCATTCAATTACTGCAATTTATTTAGATTTCTATCACAACGCATAACATCTAATGAGCTCTGAGTCAACTGATTTCCTACACAATAATAATTAGAATATTAATCTGAGCTCTAATTTGAACAAATGCAAATGAAGTTAAATGCAAAAATCTTCACCATTAAAATCAATTTGATATCTAAAAAAAATTAAATCAAATTTATATGCTCTCAGCCTCTCACTTGGAGTAATATTTCTGACATTAGTCTAAAAACTGGCGCTATGCATGGTTTGACTTTCCTTTATACAGAAAAGCATAACATAATTGTCTCCATAATTCATTTTGGCAAAATACTTAATTCAAATACATGTAGTACTAAAAATAATATTAAAAATCCCAAATGCATATTAGTATTTGATTTGATCTTACAATTAAGCACTTAATTGGAAATAATTCAGTGAAACCATCTTCAATTAATTTATTGTCAAATATGTCTTACAATCAATTAATTAAAATTATTAATTTAATTACCATAAAATTAATCAGACATAGGAGTTTTTAAAATCTTTTCCTTCCAGCATTAGCTGTCAGTTTAACTAAGTATGGGAATGTCAATCTTCATTGGAAACTAGGGTGCATTACAAATTTGTACAATGGATGGGCAGTCCTATGACATAATGTGTTCAATAGTGTTGAAATAAAAAATATTAATTGTGGTCACTGAGGAATGTTGATCGTTAAAATAAGTTTTGTATAATCTTTAGATACCTTTAGTATAATCTTTAGTTTGCACTAAAGGTATCTACAGATGATACAAAACTAGGAAAAGCAGTAAACATTGAGGATAGTAGCAGACTGCAAGAAGACATAGGCAGAGTGGTGAAATTGTACAATCTTTAAGGGGGAGAAGGAATATAGAGGGACCTGGGGGCCACATAAGCAAATAATAATAATAATCCTTGCATTTGATATAGCGCTTTTCATGTCTCTAAGGCATCTGAAAGTGCTTCACAGAATACACTAAAGTGAATTGATGGTATATAAGTAGGCGAAACGCAGCAGCCAATTGTGCATAGCAGTGTCCCACAAACAGTCGTGGATTTAAATGACCATGTTAATTTTTTTTAGGGATTATTGTGAGGTGTGTGGAGTAAGGAAACTCGCCGAAGGTTTCACCCTGCCGGGAATCAAACCCAGGTCTCTCACTTGTAAGGTGAGTGCTTGAACTCCACAAACCTTTCAAAGTTGCAGGACAGGTAGGTAAATAAAGCTCTTAAAAAGCATATGGGATACTAGACTTTATAAATAGGGGCATAGAATACAAAAGACAGAACACTTTCGTATGTTTCTAAAATCTGGTTACATCTCAGCTGAAGTATTGTGTTCGGTTCTGTTGAAATGGTTGAAACCAGAATTCACTGTAGCATTGCAAATTTTCAATTATACCTCTATGTAGGATCATGCTAATCACTCTGCCTTATATGTAGATGTAACGGTTATAGCACCCTCTTGTGGCTACTGTTGTAGCACATGGAATTGCATGGGATGTGGGCCATCTTAATAAAAGCCGTCTTACCTGAAAGTCGATCTCTCCACGGTCTCTCTCTTATATCTGGAATATAACATGATGGCAGCGGTCCGAAAGTTAAACCCACAAGATGGCTACACATCTGTCGACCCAGATTAATTTGCCAGGCAAGTTTGAGGGTGGAAATGGACCAGACCAATGTGAATTGTGGCTTAAATGGATCAATAATTTTGAACGATATCGCATTGCCTCAGGTCTCAACGAAAAAGAAGACAGAAAAAAGGTGAGCGCACTCCTATATTCCATGGGAGATTGCGCTGATAATATTATAATCACTCTCAGAATAGATGAGAAAACTGCAACATATGGTGAAGTTATAGAAGCACTAACTGAACATTATGAAGGCAGACGTAATGTGATCGTGGAGAGGGCTCGGTTTAACTGGCGAAAACAAATGCCAGGCGAATCCATTGATGTTTTCATACAAGATTTGTTTAGACTAGCGGATAACTGTCAATACGGCGAGCTCAAGGATAGCTTTATCAGAGACAGAATTGTTATTGGAGTGCTGGATGAAAAATTGTCAGACTCTGCAGGCCAAAGCAGACCTCACGCTTGACAAAGCGGTCCATATATGCCGTCAGTCAGAGGCAAGATATGACAGCCGTGACATATCGCTAGACACTGGGGCAACTGTTTCTGTCATCAGTGACACAGAACCCTGGCTAGCCGGAGTACAACTCAAAGAGACCAATCAGTCCCTCCGTGGTCCAGGCGGCACCCCACTACCAGTGAAGGGAATGCTGACTGCGAAACTGCAGTACCTCCAGAGGGAGAGTAACTGAGCCACTCTACGTCATTCAAAACCAGAGATGTTCACTACTCAGTAAACGACCATGCGTCGATCTTGGCCTCATCACAAGAGTAAACGAGATGAAGCAGAGTCCAACTCCCAACTTCAAAGCAGAATATCATTGATTGTTGGGGAAAACTTCAGACACCGTACCACATAACGCCTTGCCCTGACGCCAAGCCAGTAAGATTGTACACACCGAGAAAAGTGCCTCACCCACTACTACCACAAGTGGAAAAGAAGATTCAGTCCATGCTTCAACAGGGTGTCATTTCGCCAGTCAATAAGCCAACAACATAGTGCTCAGGTATGGTACCTGTGCCCAAATCAAACGGTTCCTATCGCATCTGCATTGACCTCACTTAACTCAACAAGAGTGTACAACATGAGATTCACCCTACATCCTCAGTCAATGAGAGCTTGGCTAAGCTTGGGAAAAGTAGAATCTACTCCAAGCTAGATGCAAAGAGTGGATTTTGGCAGATACCGCTTGATGAGGATTCAAAACTTCTGACCATATTCATCACACCTTCAGGTCGTTACTGCTTCAACCGGCTACCATTCGGCATAAGTTCTGCACCATAGATTTTCCAACGAACCATGTCTGGTATCCTCGTTGGCCTCGATGGTGTCATTTGCCATATGGATGACATTCTCATTCACGGTGCCACACAAGTTGAACACAACCGACGTGTGAGATCAGTCTTGCAGCGACTACTCGAAGCTGGCCTCACACTCAATGACAAATGTGAATTCTCCAAAGGCTCCATCAAGTTCTTAGGTCATGTGATAGTCGCAGTAGGCCTACATACTGGTCATCGCAAGACTACAGCCATTGCAGAGTATCCAGTCCCATCCAACATCACTGAGCTCCAGAGATTCATGGGAATGGTCAACCAACTTGGGAAGTTCGTCCCTGGGTTGGCGGAGATCAATGAGCCATTACGCCAGCTGCTACAGAAACAGACAGCTTGGTATTGGGGTAACGCACAGCAGAGTTCATTTCAAAACGTGAAAGATTTGCTGCTTTCATCTGCAGTTCTCGCTCACTGCGACCCGAAACGTTCAACCTTCGTTGCCACTGATGCTTCAGCATCTGGCATTGGTGCCGTTCTCCTTCAGATCCAAGATGATGGAAAACGCCATCCAATCTACTATGCATCACGTTCTCTCAGTGACATGGAGAAGCGATATGAAGTAATCGAAAAAGAAGCACTAGCTGCAACCTGGGCCTGTGAGAAGTTCTCTGACTATGTACTAGGACTACACTTCATCCTCGAGTCAGATCACCAACCATTTGTGTCCCTTCTGCAGATGAAGGAACTCGATAAGATGCCTCCACGCATACTGCGATTCCGCCTTTGTCTGATGAGATTTAGTCCAACAGTCCAGTATGTTCCAGGCAAACACCAGAACACGCCCGATGCACTATCCAATGCTCCTGTCGGCACACCCGATGAATCCGACACTGCGCTGATTGCAGAAATTGAAACTTTCGCAAATCATACGATAAATACACTACCAGTGAGTAGACAACGCCTACTTGACATCGCCGCAACTCAGAAAGTGGACGAAGAATGAGCGCAGATCAAAGAGTATTGCTTAAGTGGTTGGCTTGCTTACATGCCACACACACCACTACTTCGCCAGTACTGGGAAAGTAAAAGTCATCTCTCTGTCCTCAAAAATCTTCTTCTTTATGACGATCGCTTAGTCATTCCCAAAACCATGAGATTGGAAATGCTTGACTGCATCCATCAAGGCCATCTGGGAATCACCAAATGCCGAGCCAGAGCACGTACATCTGTTTGGTGGCCAGGTCTCTCCAAGACTTTAGAAGAGATGATTTCTAAATGTTTGACTTGTGCCAAACACCAACCAGAACAAGGCGAGCCTCTCTTGCCAGCATCATTCCCATCACGTCCATGGGAAAGGCTGGGGATGGATTTATTTGTATATCGAGGGAAGATTTTTCTCATTGTCGTCGACTACTACTCGGCGAAGCTGAGAGAGCAGTTCGTACAATGAAAGGACTACTCAAAAAGAATGAAGACCCCTATCTTGCCCTCCTGACGTACAGAGCGTCTCCTCTCCAGAATGGCCTGTCACCAAGTGAGCTGCTGATGGGCAGGAAACTTAGAACAACACTGGCTATTTTTCCATCAAACCTTCAACCAAAGGTTCAATCCGACCAGAAGATCCGACAGAAGGAAGAGGTGTATCGCACGAACCAGCAACAAAACTTCAACCTTCGTCACCGCGCTAGAGATTTGCCAGAGTTTCATCCCGGAGACTCTGTTTGGATCCGAGACCAGGACCGCCACAGAACTGTCCTCAACCAAACTTCCAACCCACATCATACAAACCAATCCCAGCATAGTTCGACGAAACCAATCAGCCCTGGTTAAAACACCACCTAAAAAAACCACTACTGGAACCTCCACCAACTGCACCTTCTAATGTAACATAACAGACCGCAACTTCACCTCAGAAGTCTTCACCATCTCCATGATTGTCACAAACACCAGCTGTGATGACAATACGTTCTGGACGTGTAGTGAAACCTCCTGATCGCCTTAATATTTAAGTGATCTTAAAGTACACCTGTCTGTATTTGAGAGGAGATGTAGGATCATGCTAATCACTATGCCCTTATATGTAGATGTAACGGTTATAGCGCCCTCTCGTGGCCACTGTTGTAGCACATGGGATGTGGCCATCTTAATAAAAACCATCTTACATGAAAGTTGATCTCTCCACAGTCCCTCTCTTATACCTCGAATATAACAATCTACAATGCTATTAAATAATAAGAATTAATCTTTATATTTGATATGCCTTTCATTTTGGGGGGATGTCATAAAGCGTTTAAAGCCCCCATTTCACACTTTCAACCCCACCACCCCGTTTTCAGTCACAAAAATAATTACCTCCATGAAACCCACCACGTGCTCATTGGACCCCATCCCCACCCCCTTCCTCCGCACCCAGCTCCATTTCTGACACCATCAACCTTTCCCTCTCCTCAGGCACTGTCCCTACCTCCCTTAAAACAGCCACCATCACCCCTATCCTGAAGAAACCCTCCCTTGATGCGTCGCAACCATCAAGCTATCGACCCATCTCCAACCTCCCGTTTTTATCCAAGGTCCTTGAAAGAGTGGTTGCCTCCCAGCTCCGCTCTTTCCTTTCAACTCACTCACTCTTTGAACCCCTCCAATCAGGTTTCCGCCCAATTCACAGTACAGAAAATGCCCTGGTTAAGGTTACAAATGACATCCTAACCGCCTGTGACCAGGGCTCCCTCTGCCTCCTCGTCCTCCTTGACCTGTCTGCTGCGTTTGACACAGTCGATCACACCATTCAACGTCTTTCCTCCCACCTCAACCTTCAAGGCACAGTCCTTGACTGGTTCCATTCCTACCTGACCCACCGTTTACACTTTGTTTTTTCCAACGTTTTTTCTTCAAATCCTCGCACAGTTTCCCACGGCGTCCCTCAGGGCTCTGTCCTCGGTCCCCTTCTTTTCACCATTTACACGCTCCCTCTGGGCGATGTCATCCGCAAACATGGGGTAAATTTCCACATGTATGCGGACGACACCCAGCTGTACCTTTCTGCCTCATCCCTCAACCCCAGACGATCAATGTTCTGACAGCATGTCTGTCCGACATTGAGTCCTGGACGAGGGACAACTTTTTGCAATTGGACGTGAGTAAGACCGAGGCCCTCCTGATTGGCTCAAGCCAGCGCCTCCGCACATCGGGCGCTGCCAGCCTCAACATCCAAGGCTGCACTCTCCACCTCACAAAGCCAATCAGGAACCTCGGCATCACGTTCGACCAAAAACTCTCCTTCCTCCCCCACATCCGTGCCTTGACCGGCACCGCTTATTTCCACCTGCGCAATATTGCCAGGCTCCGCAACTATCTTACCCCCCGCGCTGCCGAAACACTCGTGCATGCTTACATCACCTCCAGGCTGGACTACGGAAACTCTCTCCTCGTCGGCCTCCCCAGTTCCTCCATTCACAGTCTATGCAGTCTGCAGCCCGTGTATTATCCCGCACCCGCCTCCGCGACCATATAACCCCCACCCTCGCCCGTCTCCATTGCCTCCCCATTCTCCAGAGGATCGAGTTCAAGATCCTCGTCCTCACCTTCAAGGCCTTACATGGCCTTGCCCCGCCCTATTTAACCAATCTACTTTCCCCCTACAAGCCCACCCGGACCCTCCGTTCAGCAGGACTTGGCCTGCTCCAAGCCCCCCGCCCGAACCGCCCCACCATCGGAGGCCGGGCCTTCAGTTTCTCCACTCCCACCCTATGGAATGCCATCCCTCAATCCCTCCATCTCGTTTCTTCCCTTTCCTCTTTCAAGGCCGGTTTGAAGACTTTTCTCTTCGACCGTGCCTTTCGTTCCCCGAATTTTTCGACCTCCCCTTCGTGTCTCACCCCTTCTCAGCTCGGGTCACACGCCTCCTGTGCAGCGCCTTGGGACGTCCTCCCGACGTGAAAGGCGCTCTATAAAAATGTAATTTGTTGTTGTTGTTTAATAGGTTTTTTCTCTACAGTGTTGTAACGTTGTTTTTTGAGGCTAACACAATAGCCAATTTGTGCACAATAATACGCCATTAACATCCACTTTATCCAGAGGATTGTTGGTCAGACAATCCTTCTCTTTTTGAGTAGTGGAATAGGATCTTTAATATCTAGCTGAACAGGGTGAGAAGAGCACAGTTCAGTGTCTCACCTGAAGGCTGCCACCTCTAAAATGCAGCACATAATACCTGTCCTGGCAGCACTACATTGCAGGGTCAATTTAGATTGGGAGCTCAAAGTCCAAATGTGCAAGAAACTGCAAACAAAATCAAGAGACGTCAATAGGATATTGTGGATGATATGGATGATTTCAATCAGGATGGTCTCCCATCTCCTTGGGACATCCTTCTGACGTGAAAGGTGCTATACAAGTGTAATTTTGTTATTGTTGTTGTCTCAGTTAGTAAATGCAGTACAACAAGGCCAATCAATATGTGAAGACTGGCCACAAATATTGGGCATTCAGAATGCCTGGTGCACGGAAAATGCACTCAATCATTCCCAGTTAAGTCTTTCGCGGCCAAACTTCACCATAGCTAAGCGCTCTGAGATACTAACCCCTGTTAATACGGCTCTAAATTACATGTTGTTTTGACAAAGATGTTTTTTTTGCAACACTGTGAAGAAGATGCATTTTCCCAAGGGAAACAGCAGGTAGTGCTGTTTTACTATAATACTCATTGAAGTAATAGGATGTTGGCACACACTCATTGCAATGTTCTCAGTTCCAAGTTTGCCTTAGCTAAAATAATAATAATAATCCTTGCATTTGGTACAGCGCTTTTCACGTCTTCTAGACGTCTCAAAGCGCTTCACAGAATATACTGGAAAGTGAATTGACTGTATATTTGTGGGCTAAACGCAGCAGCCAATTGTGCACAGCAGTGTCCCACAAAGTCGTGGATTGAAATGACCATTTATTATTTTTTGTTTGAGGAATTATTTTTAGGCATGTGGAGTAAGGGAACTTGCCCAAGGTTTCCCCCTGCCTGGATTCGATCAAAGTTCGCACTCTTGTAAAATGAGAGCTCTAACTGTTCAGCTAGAGGACTCTGCAAAGCAAAAGCAACAATCCAGCTAATTATTTGGGGAGACCCAAAGCAAATAAATTTTAGGCCTGAGCTGCAAATCCGTAATGATTTGGTACTTTGCTAGAGTTGCATCCTTAGGCACGGCTTGCCTTTTTGTTGGTAGTATCACACAAGTCGAGTATCGATTGGGCCTTACCAACATTTTAAACCTGCATTTGTTGTATTTAATGCATACACCATTTACCAACAGAGGCAATTCTCAAAATATACCTACTTGTCAGCCCTTTTGATCGTGTTTCCCCTTTCAACAACAACAACAAGCTGCATTTATATAGTGCCCCTCAAGTGGGATAGCTTCCCAGAGGGCTTCATACTGACAGAGAATGACACCAAGCCAGGGGAGGGAAGGGTGACTGTAGGCATGGTGGAATAGGAAGATCTTCAGGTGCGACCTAAAGATGGGGAAGAGGAAAGGCGGAGGGAATGGAGGAAGAAGGTTCTAGCGTTGGGGCGCAAAGCTCATCCACCAATGGTGAAACGGAGGACATGTGGCACATGCAGAATCCTGGAGCCAGTGTAAGGATTGTGGGTTGGGAGGTTGGGGGGTAGGTAAGCAGGTTGGAGAGGTAGGGATATGCCAGGGCATGAAGGGATTTGAAAACGAGTGTGAGGATCTTGAAATCAATCCACTTGACAATAGGCAGCCAGTGGAGCCTGGCTAGAAATGGTATGATTGGGGTGTAGAGTTTAGTGCTGGTAAGTAGGCGGGCAGTGGATGTTTGGATCAGTTGGATCCTATATATGGTGGAGCTGGGGAAGGCAGCAAAGAGGGCATTTGAAAAGTCAATTCAGGAGGTGATGAAGCTTGGAGGAGTGTTTAGGCTGCGCTTGGGATGGTACGGTCGGATGCGGGCAATGTGGCGGAGGTGGAGTAAAGCGGTCCTGGTCAGGGACCAGGTGTGAGGGAGGAAGGACAGCTTTGGATCAAACCTGATGCCTAGGTTGCACTCTGGTTCAGTAAGTCTGAGGGACTAGGCCGGGGTGGTTGAGAAGGTCAAAGCTGCATGACTGAGGACATTGACAGGAGCCAACGAGTATGACTTCCGTCTTGTCAACATTGAGTTGAAGCAAATTTTCACTCATCCAGAGGATTGGGGAGGGTGGAGGGAATGGAGGGGAGGGGAGGTGACTGATGGGACCGTCGAGGAGGGTCTTGAGGTGGCTATGGAAGGGTGAGGCGGAGGGATTGCGGGATGGAATTCAAGCGGTTGGGGGCAAAGTGGCTGAAGGCTCGCCATGAGGCGGGTCGGGGGATATGGAGCAGGCTGGAGCCCACTGAGCGGAGGGAGTGGGCAGGTTGGTAGGGGAGTTGGAAGGTCGCAGAGGTACAGTAGGACAACGCCAAGGAGGGCTTTAAAGTTGAGGACCAGGATCTTGAACTGAATCCTCTGGGTAATGGAGAGCCAGTGGAATTGAGTGAGAATGGGGGAGATGGGGTCACGGAGCTTGGTGCGGGAGAGTTCTGAATGATCTGAAGCCTATGGAGGGAGGGGTTGGGAAGGCTGACAATGGTTATTTGAATTTGCAGCACACTTGCTTTGCCAGTAAATGAAGAATTTTATTCAACTGGAACTGTGTTAACCATCTTTGAACCAATGTGCTTTAATATTCTTAGATCAGAAAATCAGCTCACTATTATTAACTCTTATTATGCTGCAATTTGCTATTTTTCTTAGCAGTTCGGTTTATTGACTTTTTTCACTTAATGTACCAATGCTTCAGTTAGGGGCAGTATATAACAATGCATATAACCAAACTAAATTGTAAGAATGCGTAAATTTATGGAATTATAAAACTCATCTATAGTACACGAGTAGAAATCCATCACCATGGACATCTAAACCCAAATACTGAGCGTCTCTCTCGCCTGCATGCCTTCAGAGGGCATGTAAATATACGCTATTTGATACATCGTCAAATTTGGTCTTAATTTCAAAACCAGAAATCAGCTTCAGAATTAAGGTTGCACTTTAGAAAATGGCAATTTCTTGACTTTGGAAATGTTATGAGATCAGAGTAAATTTAGACCCAGGTGGAATGTCTGGTTTGTGAATTAATCAAGCAACTCAATTTGAAGTTTTGAGTTTGTTTCCTTGATGTACTGTATACTGAAGGCGAGGGATGTTCCAATTGTACTATTAACACAGTTAGCATGTTGCTGGAGGATTAGGTGAGAAAAGATACACGCCCCTAGCCTGAGCCTAACCCAGGAAGTCAGAGGGTGAGACATCAATAAAATCATAAATCAAAAATCTTCATTTCACAACACATCCTGTGACAAGATTATTAAGAATTACTCATTCTGGTTAGAAAACTGTAAGCTGGAGGCTCAGATGGTGGATGAGTAAGTGTACCTTTACTTAATCACTGGCAGTTTGGCCTGAGTCTAGATTAGAGAACTGGGCCGAATCCAAGATTTAAGGTCCTACTTAAAACATATTTGGGCAGCAAGAAACCAATTGGTAGTGTAGGCCTGCCAAATAAAAATTGCTGATGTTTTCATCCAGATTGTTACTAATGTGGAGCAATTTGCTGATAGAGTTGACCCTCGTCGAAGACGACTTTATCGATTGTGAATTAAAGCATATGCGCCGAAAAAAAAGCGTCACAGCCAGCGAGTAAAACTTGGGTGGATGCATTGGCTGCCCCCGTGCGCACGCGCACTTGTGACGCACCGGCAGCTCCCGACTAAATCCGATGATTCCTCGCTGACTGGCCCCGCGCACAATACATCCTTGGGAAAGTCTTCAGCCTCGGAGCATTGCTTGGTAAACAGAAAAGACAGAGAGAGAGAGAGAGAGAGCGAGAGAGTCTCCTAACACTTCCAGGAACAAAGATAAAATAATTTAGCTTAACTGTGGTTTTATTGCTTTGTTGTTTATTGCTTTGTGATACTGTTGCTTTATTGCTGAGGGGGAGCAACGGGCCTACTGCAGCCGGCCTCAGTACGTACCTGGCATTGGTTGGGAGTGGATGTGCCTGGAGGCTTGAGGTGGGTAACCTGTGGCTGGATTCCCTGAACCCCACTTTTCCCATCACTGTACTTGTTAACCTTATCCAATGCGATTTTACTGATTGCACAGTTTTCCAGGAACGTAACCCCCGTGATCAACGAGGGTTAACTGTACATTCAATACTTTTCATGTTGAAAGAATTCCAATATGCTGGAGCCAGACCCTCTCCGCGCCTCCGTTCCATCTGCTGCTGTTGTTGATGGTGAAGTCTAGTCCATACCATTGGACTTACAGGTTGGACGTCGCAGCATTCAACTCCTGGTTAGCAGGATAGTGTCTACCCTTAGGTTTTGTCCAATGAAATGGTGTATCCTGATAACCGGTAGTCAAATGCCATGATCTGTGAGCCGAACGACCAGTGCCTTGTTTCATGGACTTTGTCAACGAGAACAGCACCAGTGGTGTGAGGAGCGGGAGGAGGAAAGAGGATAGTCTGTCCGCCTCCCACATTCAGGTACATGTGAGTGTCATTCTGACTCAGTTGGTAGCAGTCTGTCCTCTGAGTCATAAGGTTGCGGGTTGAAGCCCCACATCAATGCTTTGAAACTCACATGGTCTAGACAGACATTATAAGGCAGTGTTGGGGCTATGCTGTGTTGTTGGATTGCTGTCCATCAGATCAGACTTTAAGCCCAAGTCCAGTCTGCCTGTTCAGATGGATGTTAATGATCCCAAGGTACTATTCAAAAAGAGAAGGCAGTAGCTCAAAAAAGTCATTCACTTCATGGCTTTTTGTGGACAATGGTTGTTTGCAGAAGGCTGCCATGTTTACCTACAAAGTACAGTCACAAACAATCATTTGAGATGTCTCTACAACATAGTAAAACACCATATCAAATGCGCCTGATCACGTCTTTAGGACGTGCAAAAGCACTTCACAGAAAATACTGTAAAGTGAATTGACTATATGGGCATATGTGGGCAAAACGGGTAGTCAATTGTGCACAGCAGTGTCTCACACACAGTTGTGGATTGAGTAACCACATTTTTTAAGGTATCATTAACACTGTTAGAAAAGCATACAGGATACTTTATAAATAGGGACATAGAGTACAAAAGTCAGGAAGTTCTGACTACACTGTATAAAACTTTGGTTAGGCCTCAGCTGGAGTACTGTGTACAATTCTGGTCACCACACTTTAGGAAGGATGTTAAGGCATTGGAAAGGATGCAGAGGAGATTTGCTTGGATGGTACCAGGAATGAGGGACTTCAGCTATGGGGAAAGGCTAGAGAGGCTAGGCTTATTCTCATTGGAACAGAGAAGGTTATGAGGAGACCTAATAGAGGTTTTTAAGATCATGAGGGGATTCGACAGAGTAGATAGGGAAAAACTGTTTCCACTGGTGGGTATATCAGCAACTCATGGTCACAGATTTAAAATAGTTTCAAAAAGAAGCAGAGGGGAGATGAGAAGTTTTCCATCCAGTGAGTTGTTGGAATCTGGAATGCATTGTCTGAAAAGGTGGTGGAGGCCGATTCAATAACAGCTTTTAAAAGAGTTTAAAAGAGAACAACTTTTAAAAGAGTTTATTTGGGGAGGACGGGTTTGCGCGGTTATGGGGAGAGAACGGGGAGTGGGATTAAATTGCTCTTTTCAAAGAGCCGGCACAGACCTGATGGGCCGAATGGCCTCCTTTTGTGCCATAAGATTCTATGGTTCTATGAAAAGCGATCCCTCAATCAACCAACAACTACTGACCTCTAGGTATAGAGAGGTGTCTGGAGTAATGAAACTTACCCTATGGTTTGCCCTGCCCAGAAATCAAACACAGGCTGTCACGCTTGCGAGGCGTGTGCTCTAAACACTCAGCTATAGGACACCACAAATATAAATCTACCACTAAATTGGATAAATTGATAATCAAATCCATTAAGGGTATAAAACCTTTCTTGCTTAGGAACAGAGTACAGGGTGTGGGACAGTCTCCCAACATGAAAGGCATTATACAAATATAATTTGGTTGTTGTTTAACTTTACATCAGACCTGCACGATTCCTAGCTTATAGATTTCCAATGCTGACAAAGTCTATCTAAATGTTTTGTTTCTCATTCATAACATCTTTAGTAACAACAACTTATATAGATCCTTCATGTTGAACGGCATCTCAGAGTATTTAACAGAACCCGATGCTGGTGCCAGGATGGAAGAGATTTAAATACAAGGTTCAGGATCTTGAAATTGATCCGCTCCGTGAGGTAGAGCCAATAGTATTTGACAAAGTCTAGGATGTCCCGAGTTTAGTGCGATATGCCAACAGTGCAATATCAGATGAGAATGCGGGGGGTGGAGTTCTGAATTAATTAAAGTTGGCGTATAGTGCTGCTAGGGAGATCAGAGAGGAGGGCGTTTGAGTAGTCGAGGTAGGAGGTGACAAAGGCAAAATAAATGGAAATGTTCACTAACACAACTTGGATTTATGTAGCGTCCTCCATGTTGGATGGTGTCTCAGAGAGCTTCACAATAACAGATCCCAGGGCTGAGCCAGGGGAGGTGGAAAAAAGTGACCCAAATCAAAACACAAATCAAATCCATACTTCGCCTTGTGCTTTTTACCTTTTTGTGGGTGAATCTTTAGCTCTGACACAATAGCATGCCTCATTCATAACAACAACAATAAAATGATATTTGTATAGCGCCTTTCATATTAATGAAATGGAGCCCCTTCAGTCACAAAAGTTCACTTGTGGTAAGGCCTTTGTTGACTCTGACACATACAGAGTATTTTACAGTTTGGATAGAGCTTCATGTAGAGTTTCCCTGATCAGCAACTATGATTAACACGCGGTTACGTCTATATGTAGCCACATGCTTCCATGTGTTCATAACCACAACAAAAAATGACAATTGCATAGCAGCATTCACATCAGGAGGACATCCCAGGGCTGTGGAAGATCAGATCTGAGCCAGGATCTGAGTCGGGGCTGTGGTGAGCAGGAAAGGAGAGCGTGGTAGAGGGGTGGGTGTGGGAGGATAGCTGAAGGCATGGTCAAAGTGGGATACGCCAATCATAATGACATGTTATACCTCAATGCATCAGGATCCTTTCATTGGTATACCATCACTTTTACATTTACAGAGGACACACATTAGGGCAGTGGCAGCTTGAGGGTGAAGTAATGGCAGAGATGAGCAATGTTACAGACATGGTGGAACCCTGAATGAGTGAGAGCCCAAATGTAGGGAATAATTGAGGGTCAAACAGGAGTCTAAGGTTTCACACTATCTTGTGAGATACAGTAGTTAAGTACAACTGGGTAGATTTATGTAGTTAGTAGTTGACATGAGAAGGCCCTGAAGGGAGTCAAGTAGGAGAGCCTCGGTTTGGCTGACGTTTCGCTGGTGAAAGTTAGAGTTGATCATAGACTTGATGTCTGACAGGTAATCAGTCAGAACCAGCAGTGGTCTTCGATTGAAGGGTCATTTGTTTACATGTGGAAGTTTTGATGTTTCCTGCATTTGAAGTTAGTAGTGGGGAAAGTACAGACTGTGAAAAGGAAAGGACCGAGGGTAGTGTCCCGGGGAACTGTGTGACGTGGGAAGAAAATCCGCCTTATGACTTCATAACATCAGGAAGACTATTAACTACGTATTAAATATAAACAGGAGGTGAGCAACTATCAGCAAACTGTAAATTAACGCCTTAGATCCCAGAGTCAAGTCTCTGTGGCATAATTCTCAGGCCTTCCCCAACTCTTGAATTTCAAGTACAACATTTCAATGGTGTTTTTAGTGCTAAGAACAGTAAATACAGCTTGTTACACAATAAACATCGCTGCCTCTGGCCAATCCAGTTTATGTCATAGTAGAGCACTAAGGCTTAAATCAGGGTAAAACACCCAACCCTGTGTCAGGATCCCCCAAGGCACACCTCCTCTGCAAATACGTTTTTTTTCAAAAAAAAGTATTTGTATATTATAGTGTTATGCAATAGAAGTCTTGTCATATCGGGTGACTGTGAGGAGGCAGCAGAATACATGCTACAGCTTGATACAGATTAAGAGGCCAATCCTAACCTTGGTTAAAAAAAATTACAAATCCATTACATTTATGAAATCCATCCTGGGTATGTTGAAATATGAGGCCGTGTTTTGATGTTTTGAAGTATGATTTTTTATCACAGAGATTCAAAAAAAATCAGGGGAATACAAAATAGGTATAATAACAATGATAATCCTTGCATTCGATATAGCGCTTTGAGGGTCTCAAAGCGCTTCACAGAATATACTGTAAAATGAATTGACTGTATATTTTGTGGGTGATATGTTATGGGTTAACAAATACTAGTGAAGATATAGATAAGGTAATTCTAAATAATGCCATAGGCCTGATCGTCGATTCTGAGAAACAGAAAACTGTCTCTCATGTTTTATCACAAGTAAAAAGATTAGTTGGAATAAAGAAGGCCATTTGGCCAGTCTCCTTTCAGAATGTCAAAATATTTCTTAAATTAATCCAAAGTCCAGGCCTCAAGCCACCCTTCCTGATAACAACAACAAACAACAAAATTACATTTGTATAGCGCCTTTCACATTCACAGGAAGTTGTAAGGCCTGGACAGTCGGTGTTTCAGACCCAAACTGTGATCAGGGGTGGTGGTCGGAAAGGAGGGGAGCGGGTGGTGACTGATGGGACCGTTGAAGAGGAGGGTCTTGACACGGGACTTGAAGGAGGTTAGGGAGGATGTGAGGTGGAGGGATCGCAGGATGGAATTCCAGTGGTTGAGGGCAGAGCGGCTGAAAGCTTGTCCGCTGATGGTGGGGTGGGTAGGTCGGAGGACTAGCTTCACAACTAGTTCTAGTTGTGAATCACAAAAGGCCAGAGCTGAATGAGATATTTTATCCTCTTCAAGATGGAATGGAAGGAGAGTCAAATTGCTCAATCTGTGAGAGTCAAGCATTTACTGTGGTGCATCATATCCATATCCACGCAGTTGTATTAGAACTGCAATAGCCAGTATCAAGAATATTTGCACATCCAGAATAATGTCATTGCACTGTGTGTAAAAGGGAGGCAGTGACATTGTATGTATATGAGTGGGATGGAAGAAGTGTGTGTGTGTGAGAGAGAGGGAGAGTGACAATCTATATGACTATTTATGTGTGAGTGAGAGAGACAGTGACAGACAGAGCGACTGTTTATGTGAAATAATCCTATAATAATCCTTGCATTTGGTACAGTGCTTTTCACATCTTCTACACATCTCAAAGCGCTTCACAGAATGTACTGAAAGGTGAATTGACTGTATATTTGTGGGTGAAACGCGGCAGCCGATTGCGCACAGCAGCGTCCCCACAAACAGTCGTGGATTGAAATAATCCATTTATTATTGTTTTTTTTCTTGAAGGTTTGTTATCAGACGTGTGGTGTAAGCAAACTTTTACAAGGTTAGCCCTGCCTGGAAACGAACCCAGGCCTCTCACTTGTAAGGCAAGTGCTATAGTCACTGAACTACAGGTCTCCACAATCTTTTCAGCTAGATGATCTGCTTCTAAGATCACTGTATATAATAACATTCTCAAATGTCAGGCAAATAAATTGAATAAAAAGCTACAAAATTAGCATGTTTATTTCTAAATTAATAATTTTGACTGTGGAGAAACTGTGTGAACGGAGGAGGAAAATGATCAGATTGTGCTTTCAATACAAACTATTTAAAATATTTATCGTAAGATTTTAATGCTTACCCATTATATTGCTTAGGATCCATAGAAGAAAAGTACAGGCAGCCAATGCTACACAAAAAAAGTCTTTGCTTGCACAAAGATAAATTTAGGTTACTAGTTGAAATAAACATTGTAGTACTGTATTAACTTGCAAATCAACAAGCTGGTATTGTACTTGAGTTTGCGACTGCATTATTTGATACCAGACGTCACATAGATTTACCGATTCTTACTTACTATGAGACAACATTCATGAAATGAATGCATATGAGGGGATGTGTTTCTGTGTGTGAACGTGACTGTGTATATGAGTGAGAAGATTAGTGCATTTACCAGGACGGTACCAGGAATGAGGGACTTCAGTTACTTTCATTGGAACAGAGAAGGTTGTGAGGAGACCTAATAGAGGTTTTCAAGATCATGAGGGGATTCAACAGAGTAAACAGGGAAAAACTGTTTCCACTGGTGGGGATATCAGTGACTCGTGGTCACAGATTTAAAATAGTTTCAAAACGAAGCAGAGGGGAGCTGAGGAGAAATGTTTTCACTCAGCGGGTTGTTGGAATCTGGAATGCATTGCCTGAAAAGGTGGTGGAGACAGATTCCATAACAGCTTTTAAAAGAAAGGTAGACATTTATTTGGGGAGGACGGGTTTGCACGGTTATGGGGAGAGAGAGAGCTGGGCAGTGGGATTAAATTGCTCTTTTCAAAGAGCCGGCACAGACTTGATGGACCGAATGGCCTCCTTTTGTGCCGTAAGATTCTATGATTTATGTGTGGGCAGAGAGTGTCAGTACCTATGCATTGAATATGTAAGAGAATGAGTTGTGTGTCGTGAGTGTTGTTTGCAAGTGTGTGAGTAAGTGAGTGAATGAGTAAATAATAACAGTGTGCAGGTGAGTGTGAGTGTGAGTCAAAAAAAACCCTCAAGATGGAGCCCTAGATTTCCCCTGGCCTTACTTGTTCACTCACAGCCTAATTCAGATTAACTCATGTAAAATCAAATCACTGTTACCCATTATATTTTAGTATTTGGGGGATTTCAGCGGCGTCTCAGAGCGCTTTACAATAGCGGATCCCAGGACCAAGCCAGGGGCAGGGGTAGAAAGGTGACCAAAGGCACGGTCGAAAAGAAAGGTCTTTAGCTGTGACCTGAAGCTGGGAAGAGAGGGGGCGAGGGGAAGGGAGTGAGGAAGGGAGTTCCAGAGCCTCGGTGAGTAGTGGCTGAAGGCATGGCCGCCGAGGGTGGAGCGGAGGACTCGGGGAGACATGGAGGAGGCCAGACCCAGAGGAGCGAAGGCAGCGGGTGCTGGGTTGGGGGGAGAGGAGATCAGAGAGATAGGGGGGGGCAGAGGAGTGGAGGGATTTGAAAACAAGGGTGAGGATCTTGAAGTCGATCCTCTCTGGGACAGGGAGCCAGTGAAGTCTGGCAAGGACTGGGGTAATGGGGGGCGAAGCTTGGAGCGGGTGAGAATGTGGGCGGCAGAGTTTTGGATTAGTTGGATTTTGTGGATTGTGGTGGAGGGGAGACCGGAGAGGAGGGCGTTCCAATAGTCCAGCCGAGAGGTGACAAAGGCCTGGACCAGGGTTTCAGTGGCTTTTGAGGGGTAGGATTAGCTAATAACTACAACAATATGTTACATTTATCTAGCACCCTTCACTCAAGATACCATCTCACAGCGCTGAACAACAACAACATCAAAATTAAAATGGTACAAGGGAGTAAGTGCAGGTGACTATAGATCTGGTCAAAGAGCAATGGGATCTAAACATTGGTTTTTAACATAGATAACGGTGGGGGTGAGGTGCAGGGATTGAGGGCAGAGAGTTTCAGAGACTGGGCTGAAGGCACAGTCAGTGATGGTGGTGTGGAGGTATCAGTGGATGCACCACTGGCCGGTGTGAGCTGAGCAGAGCACACCGGTCTTGGACATTTAAGAAGAAACAAAAGCAAGGATCAAGATTATGTTGTTGGGCACATCAAACCAAACCCTTCCCCAGCCCAGGAAAGCCAACCCTATTATAACCTTCACATCTTGTACCTCACAGAGTCCTCCAAGACCCCAATGGGGATGGGGCAGGTGGGATTCGGGGTAACCAATGGGACATGTCAAAGAGGAGGATCTTGAGGCGGGACTTGAAGGAGGCCAGGGAGGGAGCGAGGTGGAGGGACTGCAGGATGGAGTTCTAGAGGTTGGGAACAGAGTGGCTACAGGCCAATGGTGGGTTGGGCAACGTGGAGCAGGCCAGAGCCCGCTGAGCAGAGGGTCGGGCAAGTTGGTAGGGGGTTAGGGGGTCGCAGAGGTAGGGTGGGGTGAGGCTGTGGAGGGCTTTTATTGTGAGGACCAGGATCTTGAATTGGATCCTCTGGGTGATGGGGAGCCAATGGAGCCGAGTGAGGATGGGGTGATGGGGTCATGAAGCTTGGAGCAGTAGAGGACATGGGACACAGAGTTCTGGATTATCTGTAATATATGGAGGGAGGAATTGGGAAGGCCGACAAGCAGGATATTGGTGTAGTCAAGCCGGGATATGATGAGGGTTTCATAGGCCTGGGAGTGAGGTAACAGTAGAGTCAGGAAATGTTGTGGAGGTGAGGGAAGCCAGAGCGGGCCATGGCTTGGATGTGGGGGAGGAAAGACAGTTGAGGATCGAACAAGACACTTGGGTTCCTGACTGGCTTGGTGAGGTGGTGTTTGCAACCATGGAGGTTGATGCTGCCAATGCCTGATGCTTGAAGGAGCTAGTGTGAGCCAATCAGGAAGGCCTCGGTCTTGTTGACATTCAACTGTAGAAAGTTTGCTCTCATCCAGGATTTGATGTCTGACAGGTAGTCTGTCAGGACTGCTGTGGTCCAGGAGTCAAGGGTAGAGGCAGAGAGATACAGTTGGGTGTCATCTGCATACATATGGAAGTTGACCCTATATCTGTGGATGATATCACCAAGTGGGAGCACGTAGATATTGAAAACTAGGGGGCCAAGGACAGAGCTCTGGAGGACTCCACAGGTGACAGTGTGGCGGCTGGAAGAGAAGCCGTTGGTGGTGACAAAGCGGAGATGGTGAGAAAGGTACGAGTCGAACCAGGAGAGGGCAGGTCCGTGAAGATTGAGCTGGGAGGATGGAGTGGTTGACAGTGTCGACGCAGAGAGGTCAAGGCAAACCAAAGAAAATCAAGCAAAATCTCCAAAGTGTTCACTCACCCCACATCTCCATGTGGAACAATTTTACACCTCCACAGATATAATTATCCTGCACTAATTATCTGACCATAGCAGTGTTGATATCGCTGTGACCCATGCGATATACTGTTATCAACAACAACTCGCAATGATAGAGCTCTCTTGTTGCAGTCCTGCATCCCATAGTGCTCGACAGTGACAGAGAACAAAAGTGAGCTGGGGGGAAGGGGGAGGTCACTGTAGACACGGTCGAAGGCCCATGTGGATTTGCTATTTTGCATCTATCCCTGCCCTCTTTAATAAGATTCTGAAACATATATTTATCCAATTGTGCGAGTGAACCTATTTGAAAAGATCCACATTCAAATGATCATATGTTGTCTCACAAAAAGTTCAGAGAGGAAGCAGTGAAGTGGAGAAATGTTTTACGTTTCCATTATAATGACAGTTGGAAAGTCCCCGTACACTAATGGGACTTGTTTAAAATCTCCCTTGTTAACCCTGCTTGATGATACAGTACATTGAAATATTGATCCTTGGTCCCTATTTATCAAAGCTATCTGAGCATAAACATTTTCGTATCTGTCTTAAAATAATAATAATTCATTAACTATTTTGCGGATGAACACAATGTCACTAAAACAGAAGTGAATAGTCAATTTTACTTGGGAGGACACTGGGAGAAACGTCTTTCTCTTTTTAAGTCATGCCATGTGATCTTTAGTGTCTATCTGAACAGGCAGGTAGGATCTCAGTTCAACATCTCATCTGAAGGCTGGCACCTTCAGCGCTATAGACTGTGCACTGTATGATGGCACTCCAATTCAGGCCTTATATAGGGCATGAACCCACAACTCAGAGGTGTGAATGCTACCAACTGAGCCAGGCTCACAGTGTGAGCTTATATTGTAATAAAAATAAAATAATAATCCTTGCATTTGAGATAGTGCCTTATGGACTCAGAATAATAATGATAATAATAATAATGCTTGTATTTAATATAGCACTTTTCATGTCTTCTAGACGTCTAAAAGCGCTTCACAGAATACTGTGAAGTGAACCGACTGGTTATATGTGGGCGAATCGCAGCCAATTGCGCACAGCAGCGTGCCACAAACAGTCGTGGGTTGAAATACCAATTTATTATTGTTTTGTTGTTGAGGGATTATTATGAGGCGTGTGGAGTAAGAAAACGCCCAAGGTTTCATCCTGAGCTGCCTGGAACTGAACCCTGGTGTCTTACTTGCAAGGTGAGCGGTCTAACCACTGAGCTACAGGATTCAACACTCTCCCCCACCCTTAAAAACAAAACATCTCTGTACAAAAACAATCCCGCCAACTTTAATATATATTACAAAAATCCCAAACAGTCTTGCTGAAGAGGATTGCACTCAGCCTCAACAAAGCGACACAGTCAGGGTGTAGTAATGAGAGTAGAAATAGGACTTTTTCCTTTAAAAAAAGACATACGTATCGGTCGCAAGCAGTTTGCTGACAGGGTAAGCGCACACAAACCACAAAGTACAACAGCTGATATCCTTCCCCCTTCCACTTCCAATTCCTCTTTATTATACGTACTGTACCCTAAAGTGAATTGATTATACATTTTGTGGATGACGTTATGCAGAGTTGTGGAAAATTCTTAAACTCCATCTGCTTAGAAACTAGTTTTCCACAGATAGAACTCCAAATTAAGACTGAAGTTGAGGATTATCCCCAATTCTGCATAATCTTCAATTTAAGATAATGGGTTTAAGAATCAGACCTTGAGAAATGTCAGGGCTCTGATTCTGTCATTTCTGAACGTATGAAAATACATAAAGGATATTTGGGCAATCTCTTAATCCCAATATTTTATTAAATGGCAGGGCAGGCTCGAGGGGCTGATTGGCCTACTCCTGCTCCTATTTCTTATGTTCTTAATACAATTTTGATGCCTTGCAATTAATATGCGATTGAACTCTTAAGCGTAAATAAAACCATTACGAAGCTGACCACAACATGTTTAATTTGATGCAATTTCACTGTAAGGATGGCGTGTCCATAGCCGCGCCCTTCTTTAATGTGATTGTAGATCATCATCAGTTTAACTAAGTTAGTTATTGTGTCATCAGCATTAAACTCGGAAAGAACTTTTGTTTCCAGTTCGAGGTAAACCATTGCATAACCACACCTAGATACGTATCGGCTACCGCAGGCAATTTCCCAAGTGCAGCACAGTGCTGTAATCTACAAGTGACAAAATACAAGTTTCTTTATTCCACATCCTTCTGTTTACCCAGCAGTGAGTAGGAACCTGGTTGTTTGTCGACTGGCGGATCGCTTTCCGGGGGTAATAATCCCTCAAACAAAAAGAAAACAAAACAATGGTTTGGTTACTCAATCCATGACTGTTTGTGAGACACTATTGTATGCAATTGGCCGCCCCGTTTCACCCACAAATACACAATCAATCCACTTTACAATATAGTCTGTGAAGCACTTTTGAGACGTCTGAACAACATGATAAAGCCATATATCAAATGGAACGATTATTATTATAAATATTTCAAAGCGTTCCACAAAGAATAAAAGTTACTAAGGGACTGCATATCTATAATTCATTGCATTCAGCTATCAGGCTAGTGTACAACAACTTTGATTTACATAGCGCCCTCCATGCTGGACGGCGTCTCAGAGCGTGTAACGTTCCAAGGTGACACTGGAGGAAAATTGTATTGTTGGAGGTGCCGTCCTTTGAACGAGACATTAAACTGCGGACTCGGTTGCCTTTTCAGGCAGGTGTTAAAGATTCCATTCGAGGAGAGAAGGTAATTTCTCCCCACTGTCCTGGCCAACAATCCCCAAACCCAAATAAACCCAAACCAAAATAAAGGTCATCTACCACATCATGTTTTGACCTAAACCAAACATGATTTTGGTAAGTTATTCTCCTCAATGAGGAACAGACACAGAACAGAATATCAGTCTGGCTCACTGAGCTCTATTTCATTAAACATTGATGGATTGTGGACTATTGCAAAACTGTCATTACACGTAAATTACATGCCTTCGCTTTGGAAATTGAGAGACTTCATTGCATTAAAATAAAAATGCAATCAAACACTTCTTAAAATGTCTCAGACTGGATATTTAGAGAAGCTCATGGAGTCCATGGAGTCCTCATGGAGAAGCTCAATGGTTAGAGCATTCACCTTGCTGGGTTTGATTCCTGGCATGGTGAAACTCAGACAAATTTCCTTATTCCAAAAGCCTAATAAAAATCCCTCAAAACAAAATGTAGTCACTCAATCCACGACTGTTTCTGGGACACTGTTGGGCACAATTGGCTGCTGTGTTTCACCCATAAATAAACAATAAATTTACATTACAGTACAGTATATTCTATAACGTGCTTTAACCAAAGAGACTGGCGTGTTCGCTGGGCTGAATGTCATCTGTATCATCAACAAACCAACAGCAGCCGCGATCGCTTATGGCCGGAAAAGCTTTTTGAGTTGGGGTGGTGGGGAGGAAATAAACAATTCACATTACAAGGAAGTGCTTTCAGACGTCTCAAAAATGGGATGAGTTGCTGTATCAAATAGTTAGTACAATAGTATTATCAGAGGATACAGCCAACAGGGTTGTGTATAGTCTGAAGATTGGTGTGTTTAGCTGGGGAGGCTGCCAGCAGAGAGTCTGGAGATGACAGAGGTGTGAGGGAGGATGCCAGCTGTGTTGGGGGTGAGGTAGTGGAGGAAGCAGATGATGTTGTTGCTCTGTGGTTTGCCCTTTTGCAAATATGATGTCAAATGTCAACTTTACAGTAGCTAGGAGCGGACTGAGAGATCTATACTCTCCGATTCCCAATTGTCAACCTCAGGCCGAGGACACCACTAAATGTGTGAACTTAACTGAACTCCCAAAGCTATTGTTGGTATTTTATTGTTAAATCCAATGACCAAACGAGGCAAACAACAAGAACAAGAACAATTTGCATTTACTGTACATAGTGGCCTTAACCTGGGTCACTGCCTCGAAACACTGCACGGTGACAGAGTTGATTTAAATTGTTCTGCCCATTCCAGTCTAGTGAAGGTAAAAAACCCTAATATCTAATTTCCCTCCTTATTATTAAACTGCCTTTTCATTTGAACTTGACTTTTTTTTTAATGGCAAAATGGCTCAAACCCAGAATCATAAAATCCTAAACAAAATTCTGCCAGAAGAAGGCCCTACAAAATACATGGTCAATTCACCTTACAGTATATTCTTTGAAGTGTTTTGAGGAGTCTTGAAGATATGATAAGGCGCTATAATCAAATGATATCAATTATTATTATAATGTTGACAAAAGGCATGGTTGGAGAGATATGATTTTAAGAGTGTTTTAAAGGCAGGGAGAGGGGTAGAAAGACAAAGTGATTTGGGATGAGATTCAGAGGTCATGGGTATGCAGAATAGCTGAAGGCTCAGCCAACAACAACAACAGCCAAATTACACTTGTAAAGCACCTTTCACATCAGGAGGACGTCCCAAGGTTCTGGACAGTCACTGTTTCAGGCCCGAGCTGAGGACGGGAGGGGGTGGGGGGTGGGAGGGGAGTGGAAGGGAAGTGGGGGGATTAGGAGTTGCTGATGGGTCCATCAAAGAGGAGAGTCACAGATGCTGTTGAGAAGGGAACGAGGAGTAAACTTGTCCTAGAAAATAAGAAACTTGCAAAAATCAACTTGAAACACTTTTGCAGTATTAGCTGTCCAACTGGATATTACAAAAGCAAAAGGTTTAAGAATGCAGCTGTGCAGTGAGGAATTCTGTGAGGCAATGGATCAATGTCAACATCACAAAAGGCAATTTATTTTGAACCAAAATCTGGGAGACATTGCAAATGATAACACGAGCCAAAGCACAAGTGAAAAGGCAAGGCTCTGCACTATATTTTATAGCGTTCCTGTCTGTGTGAGCTTGTGCAAGCGGTCACACTAAAACATATTTTGATATAACTTGTATCGAGCTCAAGCTCAGACAAGTTCACAACTTCCTATTGCACTCGTGCCCTGCCACACCTCCCTTGCTATCATTTGCAACGCTTCACTGGGTCTAACTGAACTGCAATCTATGGACAATCTTTAACGTGCGGAAATACTGTAACAACCAAACTCTCAAAAAGAGCAAGGTTCAGCTGTGCTGTCAGCAACCGATGAAACCAAGCATTGGAGGCTGAGGTAATGTGAGCCCAGATGGAAGGATGACATCTGTTGTGCTAAGATTGTGTTAGAGGGTGACATGCTTACTGTTCACTCACTGTACAGACTGCATTGATTCATGGCAGCATGAAATGAGGACAATTTCACACTCAAGAATACTTTTCACACTCGAGGCTGACAAAAATATTTGCACTCTAAAATAATTCAGCTTTATCAATACATATTAACAGATAGATGTATTTGTTAATATGTTAATAACAGGGACCAATGTATTGTTTTTTTGCTGCAATGCATGCACAAAATCTCTTGTCAAGATCAATAGTAAATGCCCGTGTATCCGGCCCCCGTGGGACCTGGCCAATGCCGGTTAAAGCTCCTGCCGGATACTCGGGCGGCCTATGGCCAAAAACCCACCACAAAAGATTAAAGTTATTTTAACAGACACCATACACACCAGACTGAATAATAACAGATAATTACAGAATATTGTATTGGTGCTTATTGTTAAAACTACTCTCTTGCGCTTCTCACTTTTACTGATTGAGGTTTACAGTCCAGCGATTCTTTTTTAAATGGAGGACGCCAAGTGGGTGAAAAAAACGGTAGCGTGACTAGCGGCAAGCCAATAGCCCTAGACTCTACTAGCAGCAAACTGAAATACTGAACCTGTGCGACAGTGTGGGTTATCGGCTAGGGTTATCGGCTTGCCGCTAGCAAGGCTTTAAAGTCGCGCTCCGTTTTTTTCACCCGCTTGGCATCCTCCATTTTAAAAAGAATCGCTGGACTATAAACCTCAACCGCAGCATCATGGCTTCAAGCGCAGCATCTGCCAGCAAAGGTGAGAAGCGCAAGAGAGTAGTTTTAACAATAAGTACCAATACAATATTCTGTTATTATGTTATTATTTATGCATTTACAAATGCTCCACTGCTATTGTTCCGGATACGTTCTGGTTTATCGAATGGGGACTTGTTTTTGGCGAGCCGGTTATACGGAAGTACCGATTCATCGAGTCACAGATAAATGGGCTTCTACTGTATTATGCTACAGTCAATTAAGTTTATTCGAAAGTCAGTCGATAGTCAATTAATATCTCACACATTCTGTAATTGAGCTGCTGTTGTGTTCCAGTACAGACGACACAGTTATTACACATTGTAGTAAATCACATGAAGCACTTTGAGAATCCTCCCAATATGGAAGGTGCTTTATCAAACATGAGTATGTTTAAAATTCGGGCAGAAAGCTCAGTATGAATTTCTGCATTCCTAAAGTAATGATGATCCGAAACAGCACCTCCTACAGTTTCACATTTCTCCTACCTCCCTCCCCTCCCCACCCCACCACACACACACACACACACTCTTTTGGAAATTAGAGTACATGGCGCATGTCACAAAGATGCTAAAGGGGACTTCACTCAAATGAGCGGCATTCCTGTAAATCCCATATCTAACAGTATCTAACTCTTTGAAAGTGGCAGGACAGGTAGACAAAGCCGCCAAGAAGGCATATGGGATACTAGGCTTTGTAAATAGGGATATAGAGTACAAAAGTCAGGAAGTGCCATGTGTCTGCCCACTTTACCATTTTATCTATATCCTCTTGCAGATGGCTACTATCCTCCTCACTATTTACTATTCTCCCTAACTTAGTATCATCTGTAAACTTGGAAACTGTGCTCCCTAAACCCAAACCATTAATATATATTAAAAAGTTTAGTGGTCCCAATACCGATCCCTGTGGCACACCACTGCACACTTCCCTCCAGTCTGAAAAGCAGCCACTCACCACAACTCTCTGCTTTCTGTTTCCCAGCCAGTTGTGGATCCACGCTGCCACTGTCCCTTTAACACCGTGGGCCTATACTTTCCTAATAAGCCTCTCATGCGGCACTTTGTCAAATGCCTTTTGAAAGTCCATGTAAACTACATCAACTGCACTGCCCTCGTCACCCATTCTGTTACATCGTTGAAAAATTCTATCAGATTTGTGAGGCAAGATTTGCCTTTAACAAATCCATGCTGGCTGTCCTTTATCAACTTATATTTTTCAAAGTGAAGATCTATCTTATCCCTGATTATAGACTCTAGAAGTTTGCCCACCACTGACGTTAGACTGACTGGCCTGTAGTTACCAGGCTTGTCCTTCTGCCCCTTTTTATACAGGGGAGTAACATTAGCTATCCTCCAGTCCTCTGGCACCACCCCTGTGTCCAAGGAAGATTGAAAGATTGTGGCCAGAGCCTCTGCTATTTGCTCCCGTACTTCCCTCAGTAACCTAGGATACATCCCATCCAGACCGGGTGACTTATCTACCTTGAGCGACATCAACCTTTTTAGTACTTCCTCTCTGGTTATGCTTATCTTATCCATTTCTACTACACTCTCCTTCAATACTGTAGCATTGGCTGCATCCTCTTCTCTTGTGAAGACAGAGGCAAAGTACTGATTCAGTACATCAGCCATGCCCTCTGCCTCCACAATAAGATTTCCCCCTTGGTCCCTTATTGGCCCCACCCTACCCTTGACCAATCTTTTACCCTTAATATGTTTGTAAAATACCTTAGGATTCCCTTTAATGTTACCTGCTAATTGTTTCTCGTGCAGTCTTTTTGCCCCTCTAACTTCCTTTTTTAGTTCTCTCCTGCTCTTCCTATATTCCGATTGGTTGAATTCTGTATTCTGGGCCTGACACTTGTCATAAGCCTCCTTTTTTTATATATTAATTCCACAGGTATTAATGGGGTTGTTATTGCATTTTATTAACTATGCAATGGGCTGCCCTGTGTCGCCCAGAAAATATACAGAATTCACTTTCACTTTTGATTCAGAACACTGCAGCCCGCATACTGACCCAGACCAAACTCCGTACCCACATCTCACCAGCGCTGGCCAGGCTCAACTGGCTCCCCATCATCAAACTAATTGACTTCACCATCCTCACTCTCGTGTTCAAATCTCTTCACTCAAATCTCTTCACTCCACCTCTCCGACCTCCTCCTCCCAATCCACAAACTGGAACGTCCTCCTAAGGTGAAAGGCACTCTATAAATGTCATTTTGTTGTTGTTGTTGAAGCTGGTGCCTCCGCTCGACTGCCACCAGTCTCCTGCTCATCTCCCGCGCCCTCCATCCCATCATGGCTTTTAGCCACTATGCCCCCAAACAGTGGAACATTCTCCCTTAATCCCTCCATCTTGCCCCTGTCTCATCCTTTTCAGTCTCACTTGAAAACCTTTCTCTTTGACCTCCCCCCACTCCGTTCATCAGCCCCACCTCATTCCCCAAAACTAGATCCAGCACTGCTTCCTTGTTGGACTGGAAACATATTGATCAAGAAAGTTGTCCTGTACACATTTCAGGAATTCTTCTCCGTCCTTGCCCTTTACACTACTGTTCTGCCAGTTGATGTTGGGATAATTAAAGTCTCCCAATATCATTACTCTATTGACTTTGCATCTTTCCGAAATCCGCTTGCAGATCCGCTCATCTATCTCCTTCCCACTATTTGGTGGTCTATAGTATACCCCTGGTAGTGTAACTGCTCCTTTTTTATTCCTTAACTTTAACCAGATATATAATTTTGTCAAGGATCTGGTTGTTGAAAAGAATCTAATGCAAATAAATTGTATGCAAAATATGTGAAAGGCGCTCTATAAGTGTAATTTTGTTGTGATTTTTGTTGTTCCAATTTACACTTTCAAAGTTCCTTCCATCATCAAACCGACTTACACTAACTTTTTTCATGGAGGTTGTCGGGCAGTGCATCAAAGGCTTTTAACAACCTCTGATTCCAGTTGTTGCCTGAAACTCATTGGGAATAATGGTGGAAATAGAGTAGCAAGTAGTAGTACAGTAATAGGGAGTAATTAAAATTAGATAGGTCACAGGTAAGCTTGCCATTGCTTGTCTTGCCTCAGTAGACCCTCCTATCTGTCGAGGTGTTGGCATGCAGGGATACCAGGAGCAGGGCAGCAGGAATCTTGTCCCATGTTTTTCTCTTAACAGCAAAGCACCCTGGAGCACTACAGACTACACAGATTAAGCATTGAATCATGAGCCCACCACATAGAATTGACTCAATTCCACTTTACCTTTGCCAGGTGTGTAAACACGGAGGTAGCTCAAATCCAGAGACCTTATTTACAGATACAATAGAGAGCCCTGAATGGGGGACAAGGGAGATTTGACAATGTTGGCCAAAAGCCCACGTGGAGAGATGCGTTGTAGAAATCTTTGAAGGTAGGTAACTTTGAAGGTGTATACAGCCTGCTGGAAATAGAACCTCTTGCAAGGCGAGTCTGCTAACCACCGAGCTACAGGACCCCTTACAATAATCCTTACATTTGATATAGTGCCTTTTACAGTGGGGGGGACAGAAAATATACTGCACAGGATGGACCCCAATGTGTAATTACTGTGTATTTTGTAATTGAACGCAGCAGCCAATTTGCGCAGTTATTACGGGTTGCCGTGTTCAACGCAGTTCCAAACTAGGTGTTACAGTATAACCATTACAAGTGGACGTAGCTGTAAAATCAGACTGAGACTGTTATAAGTGAGGCCAGGAAGCATTTCTTCACACAATCATTGTGAAGATACGAGGAAGAATCAAAGGGATGTTTTAAAACTAGACAAATACTAGACAAATGGCTGGATAGAAGAAGAATTAAGGAGTGTGGCTAAAGAACAGGATATTGGGAATAAAAGATTCTGATAAATTGGTGGAACAGGTTTGATGGGCTGAATGGCCTCACCGTGTTCCATGTTTCTTATGTTTCTCTGATCTTTTATCTTTGTCTGGTTCCTGGAACCAAGGTACGAATATTGATTTATCAGGCGTCTGGCTAAAATGTCATCATATATCTCCTATTTTCCTACATTTACCTAAGGAATAACATTCACTATACCTCAAAGTGATTCACTGCTACAAATCTTCAAATATTTCGAGACGTTTCGACATGATAAGACCACAGGCTAAGATATTATTCCTTACTGATGATGTAGAATTAATTAATTTGCCAAGATTTCTCAGTGGAGACATGCAGTCTGAGTAATGTCTCAATACTGGAGTCTTCAAAAGCACTTGAAACCAAAGGCTTTCACATAGTCTCCATTTTTATGGCACAATAATAGGTTGGAAAAGGTTTTGGAATGGAACTGAATAGACAGTGATAGATGAAGAACTGTATGCCACCCAGAAAACTACAAACCGGCATCGTGTCACTCCATAACATTCATTATATTAGGAGAAACAGTATCTCCTTGTTTAAAAGAGTGAAAGAGTGTTACTTTGGATGTGGTCGCAAGGGGTATGGGAAACGGAATTAGAAAGATGAAGGCATCTTTGTGGGAATATAACCTAAAATTAACAAAATGGAAGAGCAGGTCCAATAGGCTAAACATCCTACTCTCGTTGTTTCTGCTCCCGAAGAGATCATTTATACAACATAATGGTTCAGTGTAGAAGTGTCTTCTAAATTTAAATTAATCTTTATGACCTTAAATAAAATAGGTATAATTTTATTACCATACAGAGATGATGACTTTTTTTCCACTTGAATGCTTATTCAGCTCTGCATTTATCACATGAGTGATCAGGCCTGCCCGACTCGTGTAATAATTTGTGCGGTTCACAGTGTATACCATGATTATAAATACTCTTTATTTTCAACAAAACTGAAGAGATTATCATTTCTCTCTGTTTTTTCTTTTAAAACTCACTATCCAGAAAGCTCGCTGGTAAATGTCTGTAGGCAGTACAGTACAGTACAGTACAGTACAGTACAGTGCAGTGTGCAGTTCACATTGGGCTGCTCTGAAACACCGTCCGGCGTGGAGGGCGCTAAATCAAAGTTGTTGAAGTTGTTGTTGTTGCTCATTAAAAGCAATTGTGTAAGTAATAACATGCAATAGATGATCGTTTCCTTGAACGTCCGTCCTGTACTGAAAGTTTGCTCCAAAATGAATGGATTTCTTTCACTCCCGGGGGAGAGAAAATACCTGCACAAGCAGGATGGGGCCTGTGAGATATTTAACTACAAATGCTTCCCCCAAACATCCTGTGACTTGCCTCTAACCACAAACACAGCACATCCAAACCATCAGCTGGCAAGCTTGTTACTGCGTGTCGGTGACTGTTTCTTTATTTTCTGTTAAACTACTGAACTATTAAAGTGGGAAGGATTCCTTCCCATGAAAGAGACCTTTATATCTGAATCTTTTCAAATACCACATCTCGGAGCAGATGGAATGGAACTCAATGAGCGCATTTGTTAACTCGGAGTCTACAGTACATTGTTATTCTTCAGTTGCGGAAACGTACACATTAACCTAAAGGACCTTTTTAAACAAAAGATCTAAGGCCATCTTTTGGTTTAACTTTGTGCCTTTAAACCTTTGTCATTTAGTGTAGTGCTGTGAACAGAACCTCAGAGGTCTGGAGGCCAGTGTCACACAATTCACACCACTATCATTCACCACTGAACAAAAAGGCAATATTCATCTGATTTGAAGGGTTTCAACAGCAGTCCTGACTTCATGGCTATGTGGTTCAACAACAGATTTACACAAACTAACCCTTAACTATGTTTTGTTCCTATAGATTTTGCACATTAATATTTTCAATCAATTTTATTTTACAATGCCATTCAAATTGATACTTTATCATGTGGCTTAGGTGTGGTTTGGCTTACACTATTGGATAGAACTTGGAGTGTCTTGTCTACAGCGCTGAAAAACTGACATGATGCCTCATGATAATAATAATAATAATAATAATAAACTCATAATGCCTGACATGAGTTGAGCTTGTATCACACCAACAAATTACAGAACTTGTCACGTACACAATGCCAGAATTACAATCCCGCCACACACTAGAAAATGTTGATGATTAAATTATATTGATCAGATCTTAATAAAAAATAATAATCCTTGCATTCATATAGTACATTCCACATCCAGATGATGTCTCAAAGCATTTCACACGCCTCAGGGCATCTTTCTGATGTGAAAGGCATTATTATAGACATATAAATTTGTGGTTATTGCAGTTGGCAGAATATACTGTGAAGTGCAATCACTGTCTATGTTGTAGGCAAACACAGTCACTACTTTAATTTGCACAGAGCAGTGTCTCACAAACAACCATCCAGTGAATGACCAATTTTATCTGGAGGATTATTGGCCTGAACACTGCTCGAAACTCCCTCCTCAAGAGATTTAGTTATTCTCAAGCAATGTTTTTTGACCCATACACTCTGGTGGCAGAGGCTGAGATCACTGTCCCTTGTTAATTGTTCACTGCAAGAAAAAATCGGAAACGGAATTCTTTACTTAACTTTAATTCTTTAGTTTCTGATGGCCCAAGTTGGAGTCACCAGTTACCACACTGTGAGAGAATTCAAACCATTGTCATTCCCACATTTCATCTCCAAACCAACCAACCAACAAACAAAATATTAGATCAAGGCTGGTTTTAAAAGATTCTAGTGTATTATATAGTTGCAGCCAATGGCTTCCATTGATGGATGACATCTTGTAATTTGGCTTCAATAGGCTGCCTATTCTTCCTTCCAACAGTTGACGTGTGGCTAAAGTTCACTTCAGTCAGAAATTCTGATGCATAGCCTCATTACCTATGCTTCAAAAGGAATGGTCTGAACTGAATATTTCAGAAGAAATGGATCAACTGAAAGAAAGAGACCTGTTTTGAACAGTCATCCTTTATTTAATATTTGAAAGAACAAATGCAAAGCTGCTTCATCTAAGAATACAGAAATACCATGTGATCTTTCCAAATACACATGCAGTTAAAGGATTGGTCAACAAGAATGTTCCCATTCAATAGCAACAATAGTAATAACATGTATTTATATAATACCTTTCAATGCAGGTAGCTTCTTGGAGAAGGTAAGAGTGTTAACTTACTTTCTGGAGGTACCCGAGCTAGAAAGGGAGGGGAGGTGATCGATAACACAATTGAAGAGAGAAAGTCTTCAAATGATTTGAAGATGGGCATAGAGGGGGCAAATTGGGATAGAGATTTCCAAGCATTCCAGGACATAGCTGCTGAAAGCATGGCCACCAATGTTGGAGCAAAGAGAACAAGGGATGTGCAGAAGACTGAAGGCCAGCTAAATGAAGGAGGCAGGTAGGGGAGTGGGTATGAGCGGATTGGAGAGGTAGGGCGGTGCTGGGATATGAAGGGATTTGAAAGCGAGAGTGAATATCTTGAAGTTGAAGACAATGCATTTTAAAAAGTTAGGTTTACAGATTTCAACCTTCTATCATCGCATTAACACAAGGCAAGATTTATAACACATGACATACACCAGGGTGGAAGGAAAAGCAGAAACAAAACAAGATATAATCTTTGGATTTGAAACAGTGTCTTATCCCCATCTTCCGGTTGAACCTGAAGACCTTCCTCTTTGCCCGTATCGATGGTTACCTCCCACCTTCCTGCTGGTTATGGGGAGAGAGCTGGGCAGTGGGATTGAGTTGCTCTTTTCAAAGAGCCGGCACAGACAGATGGACCGAATGGCCTCCTTGTGTGTTGTAAAATTCTCAATGGTTTGGCATTGTTCTCCGCTATTGTCAAGTGCTCTTGCAACATTACCTGTGTGAGGGGTGCTATATAAATACAACTTCTTGCTGTTGTCATCAAGACATCTGAATGTTCTTCGCAGGATACGTTGCAAAGTGGTATCTCAGTGTGTATTCTGTAGGTGAATGTGGCAGCCAATTCCTGCGCAGTAACGTCACCCAACCGTGAGCATAGTCCAGTCCAATAACATGGTCATCATTTTCATTCCATTATTGACTTGCTGATGCTTTGTTTCTGATATAAAATAATAATAATAATCCTTGCATTTGATCTAGACATCTCAAAGCTCCACAGAAACAAAGTGAATTGACTGTATATTTGTCGGTGAAACGCAGCAGCCATTTTGCGCACAGCAGATTGAAATGATCAATTTATTATTGTTTTTTTAAGGGATTATTATTTGGCGTGTGGAGTAAAGAAACTTGCCCAAGGTTTCGCCCTGACCTGGCTGGAATTGAACCCAGGTCTCTTGCTTGTCAGGCGAGTGCTCTAACCACTGAGACACAGGGCTCCACAATGCACATCGGCATCAAATTTGATTTAAAAATTCATGTTTATTCCAAAAAAAGCAAATAATGAAAAATCGAAGATTGGACTGAATAAAATATATTGAATTCTCATATGAGTGGATGGCACATATTCAGAGAACTGAAGAGTTGGGATGTGTGACACATGACGAAACTGAACAACAACAACAACTTGCATTTATATAGCGCTCTCCACGCTGGGAGGCTTCTCAGAGCGCTTCACAGTGTCAGAGCCCGAGCCATGGGAGGAGAAAAGTGACCGTAAGTGTGGTTCAAGCGAGAGTCTTCAGGCACGACCTGAAAATGGGGAAGGAGGGGATGAGGTGAGGGGGTTGAGGGAGGGAGATCCAATGTTTTGGGGCGTAGTGGATGAAATCATGGCTGCCCAGGGTGGAATGGAGGATTCAGAGGACAAGGAAGAGGCTGAACCCGATAGAGCAGAGGCAGCAAGTACTGCTGTGAGGAATGGGGAGTTTAGAGAGATTGGGGGGTGGGTGCCGATGAGTGGGAGGATTTAAACACAAGATTGAGGATCTTGACGTCGATCCACCCTGTGACAAGGAGCCACTGGAGTTTGGCAAGGACTGGGGTAATCAGGGTTCAAAGCTAAATTATATATGACCTCATATTTGTGGCAGATTGCGTACTTTACACTGATTGTCATCATTCCATCTTCCTCCTTTGACTTCTTGAAAGGGATCGTTAAACTGGAAACCTGACAGTTGTCATTTTTGTAAGTGAAGGGCCTGAAGGCAGAGCAAAGAAAACGCAGGCAAAGCCGTTCCTTACTTGCTATCTCCAGAAACCACACTGTAACCACTGTGGGAACATTAAAGAAGTTTCTGAGAATTGAATTTACCTGCCCATATCACCCTCAATCATTGCTTCCTATCTGGCCAAAATCACGGTTTCCAATCTTCCCACACCAACAATACAATACGATATCACACTTGTATAGCGGCTTTCATGTCAGGAGGATGTCCCAAGGAGCATACAAACACTCTCAAAGCATTTTACAAGGACAGCATTGGACATTGAGAAAGGCAGAGGGGGGGATGGTGGCAATGGACATCATAGAATCATAGTATCAGTATATTACAGCACAAAAGGAGGCCATTCGGCCAATCAAGTCTGTGCCGGCTCTTTGGAAAGAACTTTTCTAAGTCAATCCCACTCCCCAGCTCTCTCCCCATAACCCCGCAAACACGTCCTCCCCAAACATTCAAAGAGGTAGGTTTTGTGGCAGGAATTAAAGACAGAGTTGGCCAGTTACAGTAATAATAATACTATTCCTTGCATTTGATATCGCACTTTTCACGTTTTCTAGACGTCTCAAAGCGCTTCACAGAATGTCCTGGGTTAAGTGAATTGATTATATATTTGTGGGCGAATCGCAGCAACCAATGTCCCACAAACAGTCGTGGATTGAAATGACCAATTTATTATTGTTTTTCACAAGGGATTATTATTAGGCGTGTGGAGTAAGGAAACTTGCCCAAGGTTTCGACCTGACCTGCCTGGAATCGAACCCAGGTCTCTCGCTTGTAAGGCGAGAGCTCTAACCACTGAGCTACAGAACTCCACTAACTAAAGTAACTAAGCTATAATGTAACTATTATAGTAACTAAGCTATAATGAAAACTTGGCTACCAATTTTATACGGGTATTATTGGCTAGACCACTGGGAGGAACGCCCTTCTCTTTTCAAGTAGAGCTATGACCAGGTAGAACAGGCTGGTGGGCCCTCATTTTAATATCTCATTCAGATGGCAACTCCGACAATGTAGCACAACCATGGCACTGCATTGGAATGATATCCAGGTCCTGAGGTAGGGTTTGAACACACAATCTTCTGTCTTAGAGATAAGAGTGCAACTAAATGAGCCAGGCTGACAAGGTCAAGTAAAGTCAGAGCTCACAGTCAAATTTCTAAGCACTTGGCTGAAACATGATCCAATGAGGAACAGTTAGCATAGAGTTCTAAATTATTCACCATGCTTGGCCGAGCTTATAGAATGCTTTGAAAAAAAACAGAGAATAAATAAAACAAATGAGGTGATGTGGTTTATATGGATTTGGGGAACATGTCAGACAAGATACCATGTAAGAGGTATCTGCCTCCATATGATCATGGCATAGAATTAAAGGGAATATGGACACATGGATTAATGATTGTTGGAGGTCTTAAAGAAAAGATTGACAGACAAACCCAGAAGGCTTTCAGGCTGGCAGGATTTGATGAATTATAACAAACAGAAACAAATTTAAGATAACCACAAAAAGAATTACGGGATGTTAGATACAAGTCTTTATAGAGGGAGTTATATAGAATTCTCTCCCTCCGCCCATTGTGGAAGGAGAACCCATATACAGTATATCCTTTTAACAGGGACACAGAATAAACACAGAATCACAGCATTACTTTGTATGTACAAAGCCTCCTAGCCCATCTGATCTCATCCTTTCATAACACTCACCCTACCATCTACAAGAGGCTTTTTATCTAAGTTCAGAGTCATGGTCTCAACCACCTTTCCTGGCAACCTAATTCCAGTCATTACCTTCTGAGTAAAGAAAGATTTCCTGGTCTTTGTCCTGAAATTGCTCTTTACAACTCAAAACCTATTTCCGTTTGCTCTACTATTTGGTGCATCCTAAAGTATTGATCCGGGTTTACTTTTTCAATCCCATTTAGAATGTTATACACCTGTATATGAGTTGCCTTCTCTCAAGTCTGTAGAGCTCTTGTTTGTCTAAACAATGCTCTTCGTAGCTCATTCCTCTTAACACTGAGGATCATCCTCAATTCTGCTCTGCGACTACGTCAAGCTCTCTGAGACGCCGTCCGGCGTGGAGGGAGCTGTATAAATCCAAGTTGTTGTCGTTGTTGTCCTGGACAGCCCATTATGCCATGGTGACCAGAATAGTATGCAATACTCTAGATGTGGCCTATGTAGCCTGAGTATGACGTCTGGAGATCCAGACTCAATTTATCTATTTATTACTGCCTCACACTGTCTGAAGGTGCATAATTCTAAGCAAAGCATGTGGCATTTAACCCAGTATTGCCCCATCATTCTAGAAGCCAAATGTAGGGTTGACCACTTTCCCACCCCAACTCTGTATAACTTTGAGAGGTTCTTCTGATGTCAAAAATGTGGGTGAAACCAATTACTTGTTAGCGATCTGGTAGATGAAACAATTGAGAACTCAAAACTTCCTAGTTAAGAACAGCCTTCGTGATGTTTGTAAATATTGAAATATTGAGATGACTGCTTCAACTGAGCTTTTTGTTCAATTTGCAGTCTCTGAGATCAAACCTAATACAGTACCAAGGTCCCATCTGCCTGATCAGGTGAGTGTTAAAAATGCCACACAACAACAACAACAAAATTGTACTTATATAGCACTTTTCATGTCAGGAAGACGTCCGAAAGCGCTGAACAGTCTGGTCGGGACCCAAGCGGGGGTGGGGAGCTTTGATCAAAGCTCTGTTTGAAAACAGAACCGAGTTTCTCCTGGTCTCCAGGCCAACAATCCCCTAGGAAACTTTGATCAGTCACTGCCTCATCCACTTGCATAATAAGCTGTCACATCACTTGACAGGAAATCCTTTGAAGCGCTCTGAGACATCTCGTCAACCTGACACTATCAATTGTTCAAACTGCTGACGTGAGCCTAGGAAAAGGATGGGCGGAAACGGATTTACCAAATATAGGCATCCAACAGCCTCTTGAAATGACTTAAGAAAATATTATCTTTAAATTGATGTGTTGGAACACGCCAGATAACATCAAAGGCCATTTTTTTGCACAGCAGCAATTCACCTGACATTTTTTGCTATTTAACAGATCTGGCAAACATTACCAAAGGTGATTTGGAAACAGGGGCTAGGTCTTTGTACTTGATCAATTCCTTCACCTCTGGTGGCTAGAACTGCTGAGAATGGGCAAAAATGAGAGGAACAAGTTCCACATTCGATTTGGATCTAAATATAATTTGACTAGCATTTAAATATGATTTGATTGGAGGCAGAGTTTGCACTGAGAATAAAGGAAAAATTGCAAGGCACACATAAAACACAGGGAGGAGAGGTACAGAAATGTCTGAATGACATAAATCAGTACTGTACATGTAAGCATTTAATAAAGACTGAACATACAACTAAAAAGCTTTGTGTATTCTAACAACAACAACTTGCGTTTATACTTGTGTTTGTACTTCGCCAACAAAACCGTCAATTCATTTAACAATATATCATTTGAAACGCTTAGAGATGTCTAGATTTGAAAAGGTACTTTATCAAAATGCAAGGATTATTATTATTAGTAATAGGAGTAGTAGTTATGGTAGTATTAGTATTACATTGTGCCCTTCACACAGGATAGAGTTCCTGTAGCACTCGGCCGTGGCAGGGTCTAACACCGAGCCAGGGGAACGAGGTAGTGTCCATAAGCATAATCAAAAAGGAAGGTCTTTATGCGGCATTGGAAGGTGGGGAGGGAGGGAGGGAGGGAGGGAGGGGGCAAGGTGGCTTGAGGGAGAGGATTCCAGAGTTTCGTGGCATAATGGCTGAAGGTACAGCCACTGATAGTGGAGTGGAGGGCACAGGACAAATAGGAGACTGGACAGAGACTAACTAAAGTTACGTCTGCCTGTTGAGCTCGGTATAAGACATCCCAGGGCACTACTGTATACAAAAAGAGAAGGAAGTTTTCATGATGCCCTGGCCAACAATCCCCCAAATAAACTGGTCACTCACTTCACAGTTGTTTATGGGACATTGCTGGTCATCATCACTTCACTTTACAGTATAACCTGTGAACTGCTTTGAGATAACCTCCTGAGGGGAGCTGAGGAGACATTTTTTCACTCAGCGAGTTGTTCGAATCTGGAATGCATTGCCTGAAAAGGTGGTGGAGGCTGATTCGATAACAACTTTTAAAAGGGAATTAGATCTTTATTTAGGGAGAACAGGTCTATTAGGCTATGGGGAGCGGGCAGGGCAGTGGGATTGAATCACTCTTTTCAAAGAGCCGGCACAGACTAGATGGGCCGAATGGCCTCCTTTTGTGCCGTAAAATTCTATGAATCTATGATGTAAACGTTGCTATATTAAATGTAAGGAATATTATTTATTATTATTAGAGACGTAATAATCCTTGCATTTAATACAGCGCTTCATTAGTCTTTGAGACATCTCAAACTGCTTCACAGAATAAGCTGTCAAGTGAATTGACTGTGGATGAAATGCCAATTGTGTACAGCAGCCTCTCACAAACAAGGAGTGGATTGAGTGACTAAATTATTACTATTTAAAAAATTGATATTACATTTGCAATTCTCAAGGACATGAGATTCTCAGGGAAAATACTATGGGGAAAATGCAAAATTGCAAAACCAACATTTAAAATCTGGTTTAGAACCTGCGTTAGAAGATGTTCATTTACTGTTAACCTGAATAAAGAGAGATCTGAAGCTGTCTGAAATTCTGACTGCAACTTCGCCCTACTGCCTTGATCCACCCCACCCTCAAGTCAACTCGTCTGAATTGAAACAGGAGTGTGTCATTTCTCAGAATTCTTGTGGAGACATGCTAACAGTGTCCTGAGAACCCTATTTTCATATTTAAAATCTTTTTAAAAATCTTTATATGCTGCTTACATAATCGTATGAAAATATGTAGAATAATGATTAACTATTTCAAGGATTGTGTCTTCTGATGTGGATGAAAGTACAGTGTTACATGCCTTTCACTGGTGCACTAGTCAGAGCTAGTTAATCTGAACTAGTTTGATAATTGATTCCCTTTCAGTTTTACTGAATTGCTTTATAAACGAGAGGGAGTTTCATGAGTGGTTTGAAGAAAGAGCCAGACATGTTAGTGAGGAGTTGTGTAGCACTAGCATTCAGAGCGTAGAATGAGATCGTATTAGGTTTGGTTCCTGCTGTCTGTATTTGATATAATGCATTTCACTTTGGGGAGAACATCTCAACGAGGGTTTAGACCTGAGCTAGGGCTGAGGCCATAGGGTGAGCAAAGTTGGGGGAAAAGATGCTCAAAAGAGACAAAGAGGAAGGTCTTGAGGGAGATCCTAAATGGTCAGGGGATAGAATTCCAGAGATGGGGGCAGGTTCGCTGAAAGCCCAATCTCTGACAGTGGGATGAGTTCAGATGTGGATGTGAAGCAGGCCGGTGATCACTGAGGAAACTGATCAGCCTGGATGGTGGAGTTTGAGGAGGTCGCAGAGTTAGGGTTGGGTAAAACCATGGAGGGATTTAAAAGTTCGGTTGAGGATCTTCAACTGAATCGGTTGTGGAATGGGGAGCGATTAGAGGATGGGGTGATAGGCATGGCTTCCTGCATAAGGAAGAGGCTTGGCAACAAGAGATAATTTGCAGAGGAAACAATTGTGAAATTCAAAGTGCTTGTACATTCTTTATGAATGGATCATTGGGAAGCAGTGTGATTGACTTAACCTTTTGCCTTCAGTTGTGAGTAATTGGCATGCAATTGGATTCCTTCCAAAATGTAGCAATGGACAGGTATAACCTGACCCAAGTCTACTTTTCAAAGATGTACTCAAAATGAAAGATAACACTTTGCATGAGACCATTGCAGTCTATCTGGCTTTTAACCACAGAGCTACATTTTGAACTCATAATCTAGGCTGGCTGTTAAAGCAAAATTTCTCATTTCAGCATCTTGTTTCCACTTGTACATTTACACAATGCAATAGAAACTTATATTTGACATCTATCTTTCACATCGAGGGATTGCCCTGAGGCATATGACAATCCTAGTTTGGCACCCAACCCATTAGAGTTATACCAGAATCACTCTAGTCCATAATACACTCACATATGAATTTGGATGTATTAAACCTGAGTTTTAAAAACGTGCCAGATTTCTGTAGGAGAAAGTAGACTGTGAAAGGAATAATGTTTCACAGTCTTAAGGCCCTAAGAAGCAATACATTGCAAGTGGCAAAGGCTTCAAAGAATAATACACTGGGTTTATATACTGGGGCATAGATACAAAAGCAAAACAATAATGCCAAGTTTGCATTAATCATTGGTTTGGCCATAACAGTGTTATTGTATCCAGTTTCCTCACCTCAGGAAAGATGCTAAAGGCTGGGAGGGGATGGAGAGGTTTATCAGAATGATTCTGGGGATGAATGACTACAGTTATGAAGCTTCTGGGTTTGTTTTACAAAGAAAAAATTGAAAAGAAAGTACAATCTGTAAACTTAGCCCAGCCAGTGTATACTGGTGTACATACACCACTGGATTCCCCAGCCAGTGTATACTGGTGTATATACACCACTCGATTGTCCACCCATTGCTTACTCCCTCCACTACCCTTCTATCTCCCTGTCTCTTAGGCTTGAAATTATCTTCACTATCTGATGTATCTGCTTAAAGCAATTCGTTTCACTATCTCGCTGCCCTCTGCATGAAGTAGCTCCTCCTAACCTCTTTTATTTCCCTGGTTGCTATTTTTACTTGTGTACCATGGTTATTTACTCCCAAACCAGTGGAAACAGCCTTTTCATGCTAACCTTATTGAAGCCTTTTATAATTTTAAACATGTGCTCTGGTGTGGAGAGCAGAACTGGACTTGTTACCCAATGTAGTCTAGGGTTGTCTCCTGGCCAGCTGTGAAAGAGAGAATGAGCTCTTGTGAGTAAGCAGGCAAAGTGAGAGCTTGGGGATGGGATTACAGCACACGGGTGAGGAGGCAGGGAGAGAACGTACATGCGGCAGGCGTTTTGTGGCTGGAAGGTTTTCAGAGAAGCTGCTGAAAGTGAAGTTAATGTTTGAACTTTCTTTGCCCCATGTTTGTGAAGGCAAACAATGTGCATTTTACAAACCTGCAAGATTCAATTACCCTAATCTGATAAGACTGTTGGTCTTCCTCTGAGAATAACACCATAGGATCTTAAACACCTGAAGAACCAGAAGACAACATCACCATTTAATGTCTTTCCCAGATTACTGAAATGCATAAATGCATGAGGATGTTAGTCAGGGTAAATAGAGAAGTGGTTTCTATCGTTAGCAGAGTCAGTAACAACAACAACAACACAATTGCACTTATATAGCGCCTTTCACGTCGGGAGGACGTCCCAAAGCGCTGAACAGTCAGGTCAGGACCCGAGCCGGGGGGTGGGAGGGGAGGGGGGAGGGTCGGGGGTGGGAAAAGGGGGAAGGGTAAGGAGAGTGGGAGAGGGGGGAGAGTTAGTGGGCAACCAAAGGGGTGGTCGAAGAGGAAGGTCTTGAGACCGGCCTTGAAGGAGGAAAGGGAGGAAGCGAGGGGGAGGGGCAGCGGGATGGAGTTCCACAGTGTGGGAGCAGAGAGGCTGAAAGCCCGGCCACTGATGGTTGGGGGGGTTTGGGGGCTGGACGCGGAGCAGGCCTGAGGCTGCTGAACGGAGGGTGCGGGCACAGCCTGATAGGGAGACAGTAGGTCAGAGAGATAGGCGGGGACCAGGCCGTGAATGGCCTTGAAAGTGAGGATGAGGATCTTGAATTTAGTAACTAAAGGACATGGTTACGATAGCTACAAAAACAGTGAAAGGTGACATTTGAAGGAATTTTTTTCATCCAAAGAGTTGCTGGGATGGACCCCCAGCTCGGGTCCAGAGAGTTGCTGCATTGCCCTGAATAGGTGGTGGAGACAGATTCCCTGGGAGCTTTCAAAAGGAAGTAGACAGGCATATGTGAACAAGGGAGGCTTGAAGAGGCATGGAGACAAGGCAGGGCAGTGGGAATCATGTGATTTCCTTGTTCTATGAGATGCTATAGAGCTAATAGGCTGAATGGCCTTTTAGTGTTCTGTAAATGTCTATGTTTTTATTATGTTGGAAATGCTGTGATGAGTTTATTTTTCCTTCAGCAACTTTTCTACTTTCCTGAAGTCTTTTATTTTTAACCTTCTATTGGGTTCTAGGTACCAACAACTACAACAACAACTTGCATTCATATAGCATCCTCCACACTGGGCGGCATCTCAGAGCACTTCCAATCACCTAGTACTTTGTGAAAATGTTTTTTTTATTCATGTGTAAATCTTTACTGTAAGTTTTGGCAGACTATATGATGGCAAGGGTATCACAGTTAAACCTGATCGATCCTATCCTTACCCAATATCCATACAGAGATACCAACTATACCCTACTGCAGTACAATACAATACAAACGTACATTCATTAGCATCTTTCACATCAGTAGGATATCCTGAGGTTCCTAACAATACTGGCTTGTACCTAGGATGAGGTCTGGGAACTGAGGGTGTGGGGTCAGAGAAGGGAAGGTTGACAGTAGGGCTGAAGGCCTGCCTGCTAGTTACCGTATAGAGGGAATAGGGCAGGAGACCTGAAGCTGGACAGTGCTCACTAGTGGGTTGGTAGGGTTTCAGGCCAAGGGGACGGTGGAGGCATTTGAGCACAAAGATCGTGAAATCAATCTGTGGGGTGATAGGGACACAAAGGAATCAGGGGAAAATGGATTCATATGTGCCGGAAACAACAACAACAACAATTTACATTATATAGCGCCTTTCATTATATAAGTTGGGACGTCCTAGGCTGAAGAGTTTTGGATAGTACGCAGTTTGCGGAGGGAAGATCTGGTTAAACCGGTGAGCAGAGTATTAGATAGACAAGTCTGGACATGATAAGTGGGTGGATGAGCATTTCAGCAGCCTGAAGGGAGACATAATGGCGGAGGTGTGCAATATTTCAGAGGTGGGGGAAAGTTTAGCTGGTAATAATAATAATAATAATAATAATAATAATAATCCTTGCATTTGATATAGTACTTTTCATGTCTTCTAGACGTTTCAAAGCCCTTCACAGAATATACTATAAAGTGAATTGACTGTATATTTGTGGGTGAATCGAGGCAGCCAATTGCACACAACAGCGTCCCACAAACAGTCGTGGATTGAAATGACTCATTTATCATGGGTTTTTTTAAGGGATTATTATTAGGCGTGTGGTGTAAGGGAACTTGCCCAAGGTTTCAGCCTGCCTGGAATTGAACCCAGGTCTCTCATTTGTAAGGCAAGGGCTCTAACCACTGAGCTACAGGACTCCATATAAATGTGGGGTTTAAAGCACAGATGGGAGTCAAACAAGACACCAAGGTTCTGCACTAGCTCCACAAGTTGCAGTGGGTGGGATATCAGTAGTAATTCCACCCAGTCTTAGGCAGTAAAACCACGTCTTAAAATGTAAGACTACTGTACACAAAAATTATTGAGACATTTCACAATTTAAAAAAAAGCAATTTCCAAATTAAGATCGAACTTACGAATTTTCAGAATCGTGGACCATTTCATGGCAAAACGGTCTTACCGCTTAAAATGAAATGTTGAGGTCTCAGCTAATTCACTATCAACTGTGTTTTGTACGTGTAATATTGTAGTCTGTGTGACCTTGTGCCTTTATTGACGAGGCCATCAGGGCTTATCATGTGAGAAACGTTGATTTCAATACAGGAGCAAAAGTACAGGGACAACAAATGGTATCGGACAACATGGTTCAAACCCAACAGGAAAGTTCAGAGGAGCAATGACCGTTTACGCAAACATAAGATATTTACTTTGCAGTGGATTTCATGTCATTAGTTCCCAGATTGTACAAGTTTGTGACCATGTGTTGATCTGTTTCACAAGAATAAAAGTCTGCTTTGGTTCATGTTACACAACAGTGCTTTGTAAAGAACAATTTCTGTCACATAAAGCAATGATGTGAAATGTTATTAAAAGTACCTGCTGACCCCCTATCAGCCTGTCCATGTCTTCCGCCCGACCCGCCCTACCCCCCTACCATCGCTAGCCAGGCTTTCAGTCTCTCTGCCTCATTCTTTGGAACTGCTTCCCACAATCCCTTCATCTTGCTCCCTCTCTTGCCTCCTTCAAGGCCCGACTCAAGACCTCCTTTTCAACCATCAACAACAACAACTTTGGTTTATACAGCGCCCTCCACGCTGGACGGCATCTCAGAGCGCTTTACAACAACGGATCCCGGGACCGAGCCAGGGGCAGGGGCAGAAAGGTGACCAAAAGCACGGTCAAAGAGAAAGGTCTTCAACTGGGACCTGAAACTGGGAAGAGAGTGAGGGCGAGGGGAAGGGAGTGAGGAAGGGAGTTCCAGACCCTCGGGGGGTAGTGGCTGAAGGCACGGCCGCCGAGGGTGGAGCGGAGGATTCGGGGGGACTTGGAAGAGGCCAGACCCAGAGGAGCGAAGGCAGCGGGTGCTGAGTTGTGGGGAGAGAGGAGATCACTCGCCTATCTCGCTGCCCTCCCCTATCCTAACCCTGCCCACTCCATACCTCCACTATTGCTCAGGTCCTGACTTCTGACTGTCCAGCGCCTTGAGACATCCTCCTGACGTGAAACGAGCTCTAGAAATGTCATGTTTGTTGTTGTGGTGGTGGTGGTGGTGTCCAGGAAAGGGGAAAGCAAGCTGGTTAAGTCAACACCATTGGAGGGAAATATTTGAACCATCTGTTTCTTTATCAAAGGTTGTTGTCATTTACCTGTTATCTGATGGCTTAATATTTTCTGTCCCCAATAATGGTTTTATGGCTCCTAGCAACTTATGTTTCATTTTATAGCAGCAAATGTTATAGCATTGAGGAAAAGTATGATTCACCATTATCAGAATATTGGTTTGAAAGAAAATAATGTATACAATCACCATTTTTCTGATGAGTTTCTAAATTGGAGAGTGGCATAGGAGACTGTGAGATTTCACATCCCACCAAAAATGTGCGTGTCATCCTCGCTCAGTTGGTAGCACTCACACCTCTGAGTCACAAAGTTGTGAGTTCCAGCCCTGTGTTGGGGCTCTGAATTTATATTCTACTCTGACACTCCAGTGCAACGCTGGGGGGAACACTACATTTTCAGAGGTGCTTGCCTTCGATGAAATGTTGTACTGATGCCCTATTCAGTGCCTGTTAAATGGACTGTAAAAGATCCCATGGCAGAACCCAACAAGAGATGTTTTTCCCGATGTCCTGGTCAACAGTCTCCCAGATGAAATTGGTCATTCACTTCATGGCTGTTTGGGGAACAATGCTGTGCACAAATTGATTGCTGCTTTTGCTAACAAAAACACTTGACAGTGAATCACCTGGAAAGCTTTGGGAAGTTTCAACAGCATGATGAGGTGCTGTAATAAATGCAAAGTTTACTATTTTTATCATCAATAAGTATGTGGCTAAAACAACATATTTATTCCCATGGGCAGCCAGACTGTCACAAGCCCTTCTTTCCACCCTGTAGCAATAGCACAGACATTGTCCAGTGTCATGGCACCCACATCACTACTTGAGATTATGAAAACCTTTTTTTTTTAAATGGCTTTAAATGCCATCAAGCTGCATACATGAACCGACAGCATGATAAAAATCCTGGGGCTCTGAGCAACACATGAATCATAATAATAATAATAATAATTCTTGCATTTTATATAGTGTCAAACTACAATATGTGGTTGAGTAGTCTCAAAGCGCTTCACAGAATACACCGCACAGTGAATATACGCCTGTATATTTTGTGGGTGAAACGTGGCAGCCAATTGTACACAGTTGTGTCCCATAAACAGCCATGAATTGGTTGACAAAATGTTTGTCTACTTTGTATTTGTACAATATTTCTGAAATATTCCGTGGACGTCTAAAAGGATCAATCAAGGAGCTATGAATAAACTTGTTAAGGTCAGGTGTTGCCACCAGATTGATTGCTTTATGAATGCCATGGAGGCACATTGAAATCTCACAGGAATGAATAGGCTGGATACATTTGCTTCATAACCAGATGACGCATTTTCCTGTCATCGCTGCTTGTTACGGTTAGGATGACTCCTAGCAACTCTGATGATCAGAATTGCTTCCTCACCTGCTCCTCCCCTCTTATAATAAAAATAATAATCCTTGCATTTAATATAGCGCCTTATCACATCTTCTAATCTAGACGTCTCAAAGAGCTTCACAGATTGTACTGTAAAGTTAATTCACTATATTTGTGGGTGAAAAACGGCAGCCAATTGTGCACAATAGTGTGGATTAACCCACACACAGTCGTGGATTAAATTGACCAATTTTTTGAGGGGGATTATTATCAGGTGTGTGGAGTAAGGAAACTTGCTCAAGGTTTCACCCTGCCTGGAATTGAACCCAGGTCTCTCGCTTGTGAGGCGAGTGCTCTAACCACTGAGCTACAGAACTCCACTCTTAACTGGTACCTGTGGAGAGGTGTGAATGTAATCCTCTGTCCAGTGTTATTTCAATAAATTCTGGCAGTATTTTCCAAATAGTCAATTCAAAATAACAAAGAAATACCTCCCAGTGTTCTGAATTATTAAGATAATTGGGATAATGACAATCATATGATTAATACGCTGAAATATATTGTATTGATTTTCTCCTGGTACCTGATGCTGTAATCCGGTCTCATTTACAGATCATGTCAATGTTTTCAAGCTAGCAGAAGTGGAGAAGAAACTGACAAAGATGAGTCTTAAGATTTCAGAATCAATGAGAATTTTTTTTAATGTAATAATTTATCTGGAAGAGTTGTGGCCAGCATACTGGGAGAATCTTCTTTCTTTTTAATAGTATCGGGAAATCCTCAATACTTACCTGAAGAACAGACATGTCATCCAAAGGACAGCACCTCTGGCGATGCAGTGATCAGAAGTGTCAAGCCTCGACTATAAATTCCTGTCATAAAACACACAATCTTGGGACCTCTCGGCCATTATTATTTACAATTACTTTTGTAAGATTCCGTCCTCAGCTCCAGCATCTCCAGGTTTGAGCTACATGACCAAACATTTCCTTCCTGTGTATAAGACCTATCGAAAAGGAATTATATTTCCTGCTGGTTAATTATTTATTATTTTGCTTAGCAGCAGCTAAAGAATATTTTAGTTAAAAAATAATGTAACATGCAATACAATGCAGCATAAATACAACCTTGTGTACATAGTCATACAATCAGTGAACTCAAACTAAAAATAATTTATCAGAATAATTTCATAATTGATTATGTGGAGATTAGGAGGATTAGGATTAGAATATTATGCGAAGATCGTGGAGACTCATGTAAAGTATAAATACTGGACGAGTTGGGCTGATTGGCCTGTTTTCATCTTGTACAATTCAAGAAAACTATGTTCTGCATTTTATGCTGTTGCAATAGTACAGAATCTTTACACTGTATATGATATCCAGAATTCTATTAATGAATGATTAGCTAAATCAATGCCCCTTCAAGCAAAGGTTATCTAGCACACAAGGACTCACTAAAGTACAGATTGCACAAATTCAGCGACAATATGTACCTGGGTCAGTGCCTTCATGAAAAGGCAAACTTTTTTTTTCCATTTGTCCACAGATATGTAACTCAATCACCTGAATAACATCAAAGCCTTCATTCTATCATTTGCTCGTGAAGGCCAAAATTACATTGGCTCTCCTCCTACCTCAAACAACGCAAACCAAGGTTTGCCGCGCATGGGTGCCTGGGGACAATGATTGCCTGTTTAATTCCATTACAATTCTTCTTTTGAATTTCAGGACACTCTCTTTACCACACCCTCCTGAGAATCAGGTTCCAGTCTCATTCTGCGATACAGTAACACAACAATACCCAACCACGCTCTGTGACTAATGAACTTTGTTTGCGCCTCTATATTGCCATTGTAATTATTTCCCTTCTATTGGGACTACACTGTTTATTGTGAAAGATTTGGATGAAAGAATAGCTATTGGGTAAACTCACACTGCAGCACTCATCCAGTGAGGACCACTTTGCCCATTTAGGGGTTTGAATATGTGGCTGTAAACACAGGAGAAAAACAAAAGGCTAGAAATTAATCTCAGCAGCTAAATGTATGATATTTCTGAATTAATGTTTTGCCTTGCAGCTTATGATAATATCCGACTTACCTATTAAATAAAATGTTTAGCCTAGAATGAGAAAAAGTTGATCAAAGCTGTTTCTTCAACCACAATGTTGTCTTTCATATCGAACAAACAATTTAAAGTGCTTGATAGGTGTAAGGAGGCAAAAAGGAGATTAATGGATAGGGCAACATTTCTGATAATCCAGAGGATCGAGTTCAAGATCCTCGTCCTCACCTTCAAGGCCTTACACGGCCTTGCCCCGCCCTATTTAACCAATTTACTCTCCCCCTACAAGCCCACCCGGGCCCTCCGTTCAGCAGGACTTGGCCTGCTCCAAGCCCCCCGCCCGAACCACCCCACCATCGGAGGCTGGACCTTCAGTTTCTCCGCTCCCACCCTATGGAATGCCATCCCCCAATCCCTCCGTCTCGTTTCTTCCCTTTCCTCTTTCAAGGCCGGTTTGAAGACTTTCCTCTTCGACCGTGCCTTTTGTTCCCCCCCCAATTTTTCGACCTCCCCTACTTGTTTCACCCCTCCCCGTACACTCCCCTCCCAGCTCGGGTCACACGCCTCCTGTGCAGCGCCTTGGGACATCCTCCCGACGTGAAAGGCGCTTTATAAGTGTAATTTGTTGTTGTTGTTGTTGTGTATAATTTATTTCAATATATTTTATTGAAACTTTAAAATAAAACAAATTACTTGTAACTCTTTCTCAACTATCTGGATCATACATCAATGTTCTGTGAATGATGGAAAATTTGTCTATTTAATGCTTCATCGGAGCAGTTAATGTGACTAAATTAAACTGGAATTCTCATTGAAAGTTCTAACCTTGTCATTAAAAAGAAACAGAGCATTGATAATCTTATTTCCTATATCAATTTGAACAGAACCATTTTGTCAAAAGGCCCAATTAGATATGGCCAATATCTAAATGAGATTGGAAAAATATGCACATTACAGTAGAATACAATGTAGATTTATATATTCAAATGAAAAGTTGCTGAAATCCTCGTACGTGCTTTCTTTACCTTCTGCCTCAATTTGTTCAATGTATTTCTCTCGCCTCCCCTGATTAACAAGATTCAAATAATTCAAAACTCCAAATTTGCCCATCTCCAAATCACACCTGAAAACTTTCCTCTTCAATCATTCTTTCAGTCGTTTCCTCCCTCTCCCCAACCCCCGCCCTACTTTCTGGCTTGGTGTCAAAACACACACCACTGTTGGTCGCATGGTGACACTTCCCGTGTAAAGGGTGCTAGGTAAATACAAGTTACATTTATATTGGTAATATGTGACAAACTGCTGGGCAATTTGAGGTGAGGATTCGATTTTACATTATACTGTATTAAAGCAAAGTTTTAGAGGGAAAGGAGGAAGGAAAGTCTGTCAATGACCACTTATAATACAATAATAATAATTGTTGCACTTGATATAACGTCTTACAAAACAACAACAACAAAATGACATTTATAGAGCGCCTTTCATGTCGGGAGGACGTCCCAAGGCGCTGAACAATCAGGTCAGGACCCGAGCGGGGGGTTGTGGAGGGTCAGGGTGGGGGGAAGGAGAGTGGGAGAGGGGGGAGAGGTAGGAAGGAGCCAAAGGCACGGTCGAAGAGGAAGGTCTTGAGACCAGCCTTGAAGGAGGAAAAGGAGGAGGTGAGGTGAAGGGATTGAGGGATGGAGTTCCACAGTGTGGGGGCAGAGAGGCTGAAAGCCTGATCACCAATGGTTTGGAGGTTAGGACGGTGGACGCGGAGCAGGCCAGAGTCTGCTGAGCAGGTGGGGGGGGTGGTGGGGGGGGTGGTGGGCAGGCTGATAGGGAGACAGCAGGTCGGAGAGACAGGGGGGGGCAAATCCGTGAATGGCTGATCGTGTTTTCAAGACATCACAAAGCATTTTACAGAATATGTTGTAAAGTGAATTGACTGTATATTTTGTGGGTGAAACCCTCTACAGCAGGTACTGCGTAGATAAGAGGATATGTAGGGCATAGTTCGATTGCCCGTTCACAGAACTTATCTCTAGTTTATTTCACAATAATTCAAACCAACGAGTCCTTTTGATACACTATGCAAATATTATTCATCAGACACAGAGAAACAGAGAAAACACAGAGAAAAAGACACAGAGCAAAAGCTGGACTTTATATTGTAAATATCCTAAAATAATGGTACCATTTTCATATCACCATAAATGGACAAAGGCAGTCATTTTCTCTTGTTTTTATTAGTTTAACGTCTTTTAAAACTTTTTTTTCCAATTAATCTCTAACTAATAAACCCGACTCTGTTAATTGGTGGCTCTCTTGCCTCTGTGTCAAAAGGTTGAGGGTTCAAGCTGCATGTCCAGACTTTGACCAGCACCTTGGGACGTCCTCCCGATGTGAAAGGCGCTCTATCAATGTAATGTTGTTGTTGTTATTTGCGTGGTATGTAAATGACCCACACTACACTTGACTGAAATGACTGTAACGCGTTTTGAAACATTTTGATGCAGTTCCTTTCTTATCTTCTCCTGAAAAAGTGCATGTTTGTCATTTATACACCAACAAAAACATCCATTTTACTACATAATTGTAATGATCATAATAGAGACCTTAATAATACAAATCATAATAATCCTTCTAGACTGTGTCCCAAAGCGCTTCACAGAATATACTGTAAAGTGAATTAACTGTATATTTGTGGGCGAAACGCGGCAGCCAATTGTGCACAGCAGCGTCCCCCACAAACAGTCCTGGATTTAAAAAGATCAATTAATTATAGGTTTTTTTGGCGGGATTATTATTAGGCGTGTGGGGTAAGGAAACGTGCCCTGACCTGCCTGGATTCGTAACACAGGTCTCATGCTCGTAAGGCGAGTGCTCTGTCTAACCACTGAGCTACAGGACTTAATCAGCATAATTAATGTGGAAATAAATGCAGGGGAAAGAAATTCATTGCAGAAACAGTGTGTAAATAATAATAATACAAATCATTACATTTGGTAAAAGCACTTTTCACATCAGAAGGACATCTCAAAGCACTTCACTGTAAGATGGGGTTACTCTGTCATTTGTGGGCAAAGCTGGAAGTTATCATCCTCCAACTCTGGAATGTGACAAAACATTAAATGGTTTGAAAAATAAATTCAGTTTCCAAACTAAGACACATTTAACATTTTTCCAAAATTTTATTCGGTCTTAAAATTTTAAGACAACATCCTCAAAGTTGTTAATATTGCCTTAAGCATGGTCTTGAAATTTAAGAATTTTCACAATTTTGGAAAAATCCTTTAAAATTCTTTATTTGGAAGTTGGGTTGGTATTTACCTATTGAGCCTGTGGAGTCACATGAATTGCAGTGGTAGGATAGCTCAGTGGCATATGATTAAAATAACACGTAGTATCAAGCACAGTATTAATCAAATTACCTATTCATTAAGGGAGTGAAGGTAAACAGGTCCACCTGACTTACAATATAACTTATATAATATTGGGCCTTTTGTATAGTCTAGGATTTTTCCAAGAGCTTCTTTGGAACCTAAGCTCATGTGTGACCTGCGTGGAGGCTGTATATTTCGCCCACAAATATGCAGTCAATTAACTTTACAGTATATTCTGTGAAGCGCTTTGAGACGTCTAGAAGATGTGAAAAGCGCTATAGCAAATGCAACGATTATTATTATTATAAGCTATTGAGAATTCCAATTGTTGAACTGAAGAGAATTTAATTTGCTGTTTAAATTATGAATTTAAATTATGATAATTTGCTGGAAATGTAGAAAGCGAATTTTACTTACCTACAGTGTATACACTCATTACACACTACAGCCAATCCTGTGAAATACTTTTGAGATATTTTTCCAATATGAAATACAAGGATTATTATTTTATTATTACTGACAGGGAACCCGTTCTGTGTAATATTTATACCTGATTTTTGAGAACCAGAATGGAGACATGAGCAGGTTTGGGATAAAGATTTTCCACTTCCTTGTTTGACAAATAACAACCTCACAAAGCTGTTTGTAGGGTTGGATGCTCTTCCAAGGTGACATTAGTTTAATCTCAATTTGATCAGTTTAATTACTGTAGGTCCCTAGAAAGCTCTTAGCATGTTTTCTGTTAACAGATGATTTGTTTTTGCCTTGTATACTTTTTTTGTGCATATTACAGTCCTTCAACCTCCTCACTGTTCCAACTCTCTGAGACATTTACCCAACGTGAAAGGCACGTATAAATGTTTAAATTGTATAGTAACTTTCAGTGAAATACTGGGCTATTAGTTTTCTCTGTGTTTATATATTCTGTGTTCCGCTGTTAATTAGTATCAGATCTCATATCTGAGCCCTGAAAAACTGATGCAATCAGTGAAGGACAACATCCTTGAGCTCATTTGATGCCAAAATGATCAACAGGACTCCCCAATATATTTACATATATACTACTATTAATAATAATAATCCTTGTATTTGATATAGAGCTTTTCACGTCTTCTAGACGTCTTAAAGAATATACTGTAACGACACAATTCACTGTAAAGTGAATTGACTGTATATTTGTGGGCGAAACGTGGCAGCCAATCACACACAGCTTAGTCCCACAAACAGTCGTTGATTAAAATGACCAATTTTTAAATGATTTTTTGTATTACATACATGGAAGGATCACATTCCCTAAGTGATGTATATAATCTTCATTCTTCTTGGAACGGCTGCGTCATTGAACCTACAGTAACAATTTTGCTTGGAAGAACAGCAACCATGCAGAACCCATCAAAATATCTGTAGCAAACTGTAATGTATGGCTAAGCCTCGGAAATGATCAAACAAAGCCACACTTGAAATTTTAATAACAAATCATATTGACATTCATGTTGGAAGGATGTCCGAACTTGTGTTACCGTCATTTAAAAAAATGTGATCCGCAAATCATGATAACTCAGAAACATGGGTTAATTACACACTGACTCATACATAAAAGGATCTGTTTGTTATTGAAGGCAAACAATATAGGTAAGGTGATTCACTCTTACATCACCGTCACACCAAACTACTGCCTCCTTCATTTTTTCAAGGCTTGGATTTCATCTCTCCGCCCAGACAACAGCATTATCAATTTCACTTCAGCCAATACCGTACACAAGATCCAGCAGATATGAGTTTATTGTGTCGATCTACCAACCAGATTGCCTCACAAACTGATCCAATACAAAGGCGTTTCCTCATCTGATCCTTCAGAAAGGTTCCCATGCCGCTGTATCCACCCAAGCATTGTATTCAAAGAGAAAGTGGGATGGATCTTGCCAATCACATTGAGGTGACCTTAGCTCCAATGTGGGCAATGTTGGGCAATGCACTATTTGAAGTTGATAATATAGCTTAATACCACCTAGCAATCATTACCAGACACGTTAAGAGAAAATGTAACTACATGTGCTAAACATGATATATATTAGGAACATAGGAGAAAGGCAGGCAAATGGAATTGAATGTATTGCTTTTTCACAGAGCTGGCGTTAACATGATGGGCTGAATGGGATTCCCCTGCACTACAAATATCTATATCTCTAACAGCAGGAGGTGGCCATCAAACCCGTTCCATCTGTTTGTTCAATTTTGGCTGATCTACTTGTTTTGTTCAACTGGGTATTTGACACATGCAGAACCCATCATGATGCTTAAGAGTATCTAAACCAAACTGAGAAATCCATGCATCTCACCTATCCATGGGAATTCCAGAGATAGATTGATGGAATGGAATGCAGACTCTCCCTAGAGGGACACATCCTGGTGACCTAATTCCGGAGAGTATTAGGTGCAGATTGGCAAGAGCCAAGAGTGTGTGTTGGTGCCCGGCTGGAGTCTAAGCAGCTGACAGCTTGCCAAAGGCGCATCTATATACAACACAGCTTGCCATTGTCTGGCAAACTTTCCCGCTGTTTCTTCAGCCAGGACCATCCTACCCACTGAGGCTTTCGTTCACAAGGTTAACGGGAGCTGAGGGGTTAATCAGGCTGTCTTTGCTGTAATCAGCAGTTGATGGAGTATTGTCGACCTGCATGGATCAGACAAAACAGGACTATGGAGATTGCCACAGAGAGGGCTGGTATCATTACAACATTCTGCTGCCAGTTCAGCTCCAAGGAGACCCTGTTTATCTCCCACGGAGGGTCTCCAGTGGGAGGTCTCCAGTGGGAGGTCTCCAGTGGGAGGTCTCCAGTGGGAGGTCTCTAGTAGGAGTTCTCTAGTAGCAGGACAATCATTACTTAGATCTATTAATTCCAAAGTCTCGTTCTTTGCCTATACCCATTAATACCAATAATGTTCAAGTAAGTATCTATGTATTCATTTAAACAGTCCCACTGTTTCCAGCTCTATTGATTCAATCGTAATTCTTTGACCACTTCTTCGGTCATCTTTCCTCTTTTCACTTCCCTCAGCTCGGAAGCCCAGCTCACAGTGTTGATGTCCAACCCACATGATAGAGGGCATATCAATGAAAATGTACATTGTAATTTATATTGTACAGCTTTCTGAGGCAGAGGATTTCATAACTTCACAAACCCTCTATTTGAAGAAATGCTTATTGTACTCAATTCTATTTTAATTCTGATTTTAAGGCTGTTTTCATGCAATAGATCCCTGTATGCTTTCTCATGCGCTAAGCCAGTGACCTTCCAGCTGTTTATTAGTACTTTGGGCTGCAAGTGAACAGATTTGCTGCAAGCCTAGAAAACATAATTCCCCCTTAAGCAGACTGTTTTGGTTAATAAACTGTTTTCTGGAGGAAAGTCAGAGGAGATCTTTCCCTCCTGCTGATAAGATTAATCTGTATAATAATGTCTTCAACTTTTCTGTCTTGACTTGCTTTATCACCATGACCCATGTTCCACAGACTTCCTTCCTGCCTGCACCTGCCATGTAACCTCAGTTTGCGATTATATTAGTCATGCAGCCTTATCAGCCGGAGTTAAATCAGGAATACCTGGCCACCATTTTAAGGATACAGCTAAACTCTCAAAAGGGCAAAGGATCAACATGCAACATCAATTCATTTGGAACTTAAGATAAAAGCTTTACAATTTCACCATTAAATATAGCATTCTGTCAGCAATATTTATTCGCAACTGTTTAAAACCAACAGAACATGATCCTTAAGCTGTTCTGCGTGAATTTTTTTTCCCCTAATCTTCCCACCCAAAAACCTGATATATGTGTTTTGATAAGTTTAGTTGTTACTTGACTGCGGAGGACTGGTAACTCTGGAAACCACCCACAGAGATTGATTTGCTTGACTACTATTGAAAACACCAACAGTGCACAGTGCATGTGTTTACCAACAACAAGCTGTCATAACATACAGTAAAGCAGAAAAATGATCAAAAATAATAATCCTGGCATTTGATTTAGCGCTTTTCACATCTTATTGACGTCTCAAAGCGCTTCACAGAATACACTGTAAAGTGAATTGACTGTATATATTTGTGGGCGAAACGCAGCAGTCAATTGCGCACAGCAGCGTCCCCCACAAACAGTCGTGGATTGAAATGACCAATTTATTATAGTTTTTTGGGGAGGGATTATTATTAGGAGTGTGGAGTAAGGAAACCTGCCCCAGGTTTGGTCCTGACCTGCCTGGATTTGAACACAGGTTTTACTCTTGTAAGGCTTTGAAGGTCCCTGAGACGCCGTCCAGCGTGGAGGGCGCTATATAGATCAAAGTTGTTGTTGTTGTAGATACAGCTCTCCACTTTTCATGTTTTTTTAAAAAAATGATGCCACAACAAACGATTATGTGATATTGAAATCGCAAACTGCTTTAGAGTTCATTTGATATATTTGTATTTATAATCGGTTAAGTTAATGCCAGTAATGTAATCCTTATTTGCACTTTTTAAAAATATTTATGGGAACAGGATGCAGAAGGAAGCTTTCAATGAGATGACTTCCACTGATAACAACAACAAACTTGCATTTTTATAGCCTTTCACGTTGGGAGGAGGTCCCAGGCACTGGTGGGGGCCTTGTGGGATAATGTGCGGCAACGTCATTGGTTAGGGCTTTGGAGCTGTACTGTTACAGATTGTTTTGTGCAGAATTCAAGTGGGAAGCAAATGATTATAAGGTGAGAAATGGTGTTCAAAGCTATGTATAGAAACTAACTAACCAGGAATGCAATGATTCAACAGGAGTTCCCTCACCCCACCCTCCCCAAACAGCCTCTGCAAGTCCATTGTTCCCTTCATCGCCAAGCTCCAACTTCTCACTTCACCTCAACCCACCAACCCAACCTTCTCCACCCCTACATTCCTGTCCATATCCCCACTTCATTCTTCCAACTCTTGCTTGCCACTCTCTTTACTCGCTCATTCCTCGCTCGCTAATCTCTTTACTCTACAAACAATAGTTGATCCTTCAATCCCCTAACTTCCAAAACTGCTCCATCGTGCAACTTTTGTAGTAGTGAAAGTGCAAAGCATTTGAAATGAAAGACCTGCTAATGTGTAGTAAACAAGTGGAATGGGTTTGATGGGCTAACTATAAGACATGTTATATGAGCATAAGAAAAAGTTCCAGTTTTCTTCTGCTAACATAATGGAGTCCATACTCCACATATCTCTGTTTACCTGTTTGTGAGTAGGAATCCAGTTATTAGTTAATTTGTGGATCACTCTTCTGGGATAATAATCAAAATGTAATCACTCAATCCACAACAGGCATGAGACATTTACTTGTAAATATCGTCTTTCCTCCCTTTGCCTGAAATCTGCTATTTTGTTCTTCAGAAGATTTAACATCGAAAAAAGAACTCAATTAATCAACATCTGTAATCCTCCACAAGGGAAAGCAAGCATCTGTTTTTCCTGCAGGGCAAGTTGGGATGAGGTGATGGGGAGTTATATGAAAGGTGTTTCTCTGTACAAAACATTCCTCAAGGCCTTAAATAGCACAGGTAAAGGTAAGGCACAGTCCAAAATGGATAGGAAAGCACATGATCTGTAAACCCAGAACCAACAACAATAAAATTACATTTATATAGCGAGTTCACGTCAGAGGGATGTCCCAAATCAAATGGCTTTTTCTAATGAATAAATACATTACAATACAAATTGTTAGGGGGCATCAGGGAGTGACTGTTCAATCCCCAAAATAGAATTGGTCATTCATGGTTGCTTATGGGATATTGTTCTGCAGTAATTAATTGCTGTGTTCACTCTCAAAACAGTCATTTCATTTTACAGTAGGTCCTTGTGAAGTGCTTTGAGATATCCTCCTGACATAAAAGATGCAATACCAAATATAAGGATTATAATTATTGCTATTCTTATCCATCCAATTACCATTGAGCTATGTTGTTTATGCATAAAAACATTTTTTCACTCAGATATTAGACAGTCTGGAATAAATGTGGTAAAAATGTGATACGTATTGTGCTAATTATCACAGAAGTGGACACTTTTGTTCCTGGAGATGTCCCAGAGGTAATTAAGGGAAGGAACACCCCCCACCCACCCTTCCCTTCCCCCTCACCAAGGAAACCCCCCCATCCACCCTTCCCTGCCCCCTCACCAAGGAAACCCCCCCACCCACCCTTCCCTTCCCCCTCACCAAGCAGGGACAGCAATCTCACACATTGCAGCATTAAGCTTTTGCCCAGATGCCAGTAGATCAGACCATTGGATCAGGCAACAATGCAGATCCCAGCACTTAATAAAGGCCAGAAACAACAGCTTAACTCTACTTTGAATGTTGAGTTGAGTTAGTATTTCCTGAATCTGCATTGAAATGCTGGGGTCTGTGTGAAGGCAGGATTCAACTCAAGAGATGCAGCCACTGGTGCTCAGGCTGTGTATATGTGAAAGAAGATTTTTTTCTCTCTGCTTTCAATCTATAAAAGTCTGGATAAATTAACTTTGATTTGTGATGGAGATGAACAGCTCTGGTCAATGGATAAAATCCCCTGAGGGGGAAAGATTCAGGAGGAAAGTCGGTTAGCACAATGGACGTTTCAGTCACTTAAAGATGAAAGAAGGTTTTGATTTGAATTCCATTGAAGATCTCCCTTCTGATCTCCTCAACATCCAGCTTATTTTTAGATATGGAACTTAAATGGCTTGAAATACAGTAGTAAATGTATAATGAATATTCTATTAAAAATCCCATAGAATTGTATGGATTGCAAAATATCTGTACTGTACTCAATATGCTTTTAATTGGAAAGCCTGACATAATTAAAATGATGTCTTTGAACTGAAATCATACCATCAGTACCCCAATATAACTGATCATTCATTTCATGGCTGTTTGTGGGATAGTTCAGTGCTCAAATTGGCTGTCGCGTTAAAGCCAGCAAAATACACAGTAATTATTCTTTACAGTGAATCCTATGAAATGATTTGAGTTGTCCTCCTGGTGTGAAAGGCTCCATAACAAACGTAAGGATTATTATTGTTGTCTATGTACAGTAATTTGGATGGGTTTTGATCATAATAATAATAATAACAAAAATGCTTGCAAGTTAACATATTTTCAATGTGTTACAGACAGGCTGAATGAGTGGGCTGAGATGTTACAGATAGTATTTAATGTGACACAATGTGAAGTTGCACTCTTTGGCTCTCACTACTAATGACTTACCCCTGTGGAGAGAGCATAAATGAGAAGATAAATGAGAAGCTTGAGAAATATTCTTAATGATAAAAATAATAATAATACTTGCATTTGATATAGCGCTTTTCGCGTCTTCTAGACGTCTCAAAGCGCTTCACAGAATACACTGTAAAATGAATTGACTGCGTAGTGTTCCCCAAACAACCGTGGATTGAAATGACCAATTTTTTTGTTTTGAGGGATTATTATCAGGCGTGTAAAATAAGGAAATCTGCCCAAGGTTTTGCCCTGACCTGGAATCGAACATAGGTTCCTCGCTGAGCTGCAGGCCTACACTATTATAATACTATAGTAGTAATACAGATTCAACAAAGCTGCTTCTAACTTTATCGTTGGCTGTGTGCTTACCATAACACTGGTTGTATAGTAATATATTGTCCTGATGTAATGTTAATTGATTGCCGATAGTGCACATAACATATTGTGATAAGAGTAAGCAACCAGTGATAATCAGTTTCTAGTTACTCAGATAGACTGTTGTGCAGAGAGATGATAAATTAGATCCTGGCTCATGGCTACTTGATAAAGGTAGTTTCTATTTGTATCTAAAGCACTTTGCGATGTTTACCTCTATGAAAAGGGCAATATAAATGTAACTTGTTTTGCGACTTTGTTTTGCACAGTACATAAAAGCTGAATCTCCCCAGTGGCGATCAAATATCAATTCTCAACATATTCGGAAAAGCCAATTTCAACGCAGCAGGGAATAGCCTTCATTTTTACCTTTTTTAGATATATTTCTATTAAGGTACAAATTAGCATTTCGTAATGTGTTTATTGTGATCGTTAGCATGTTGAATATTTTACAAATCACTGCTAAATTTGTAGACAAATTTTAGATTGGGATTCATGGTAATTCAGAATGACCCGAATCCACTGAGCTTCGAAACATTGTGAAATAATGATAATTTTCTAATTCTTCACGCCACCCCCAGCCTCCACCTTCTGGAACTCCATCCCAAAGAACCTCTGCCTTGCCCCCTCCCTTACCTCCTTCAAGACCCATCTAAAAACCCTCCTGTTTGACCGTGCCTTTAGTCATCCTCCTACCCCTACCCTCACTGCACTCCAGCCCTCATAATCCTAACCACCAGATCGACACTGCTCGACTGTCCAGCGCCTTGGGATGTTGTCCTGATGCTATACAAATGTCATTTGCTTTTGTTGTTGTTGTTGTTAATTATTAACTGAGCTATTTTATGGGGTTACTTTTGTAACAATGTCCAGGGCAGGGTTCACTTCCAACATTAAATTTTTTAAATTAACAACAACAACAACAACTTTGATGTATATAGTGCCCTCCTCGCCGGGCGGTGTCTCAGAGACCTTCACAATAACAGATCCCGGGCCCGAGCCAGGGGGAGGGGAAAAAGGTGACCGAAGGTGCAGTCAAAAAACAAAGTCTTCAGCTGAGCCCTGAAACTAGGAAGAGAGGGAGCGAGACGAAGGGAGTGAGGAAGGGCGTTCGAGAGCTTTGGCCGAAGGCACGGCCACCGAGGGTGGAGCAAAAGATTTGGGGGACAAGGAGGAGACCAGAACCAGAGGAGCGAAGGCAACGGGTGCTGAGTTGGGGAGAGAGGAGTTCAGAGAGGTAGGGGTGTGCAGAGGAGCGGAGAGATTTGAAAACAAGAGTGAGGATCTTGAAATCCAAATTAACTTTTGGAATATATTATTTAGGATTTCCTAAAGTGGAATTTACAGTATACTTGCACGGTAGAAAGGCGAGAACAAGTTGCAAAGAGAACTTCAGCCTTGAAAAACAACCTTTGGATTCAGAAACAAACCGGGGCTCTCTCCAGCCCCCAGGGGGCTTTGGTTGGACACTAATGAAATGGGGCATCTCCATTAACAGGGTGTGGGGGGAATGTATCATTTGATCAAAAGTTGTCTTGAGGGAAGTTGACCACATCAATCCCACCCTTGCTCGGCACCATTGGCTCCCCATCCCCCAGAGAATCCAATTCAAGATCCTCGTCCTCACCTTCAAGGACATCCCACAGTCCCTTCACCTCGCTTCCTCCCTCGCCTCCTTCAAGGTCAGTCTCAAGACCCTCCCCTTCGACCATGTCTTCTGTTGCCCTCGCACCTCTCTCCCTCCCCTCCTATCTCTCTCCTGCCCTTCCCCCTTACCCTGCCCCTCTCCCATGCTCCTGACTGTTCAGTGCCTTGGGATGTCCCCCCGTTCTACAAATGTAATTTTGTTGTTGTTGTTGTTGTTGTTGTTGTCTTTACATCCAAAGATCACCTATAGCTAGTACAGCAGAGGCCTACAGTGTATTGGTTAGAGCACAAGCAATCATTCTGTGAAGAACTTTCATCTCATAATAATGTGATAAGGCACATTATCAAATTCCAGGATTATTATGATTGTGGACAGCAGCCGAGCCCCTATCAGGGTAGTGATGATAATAATAATAAATAATAATATATAATAATAATCCTTGCATTTGATATAATGCTTTTCATATCTTCTAGACGTCTCAAAGCGCTTCACAGAATATGCTGTAAAGTGAATTGACTATTTTTGTGGGTGAAATGTGGCAATTGCACACAGCGGTGTCGAAAAACAGTTGTGGTTTGAAGTGAACAATTTTATTACTATTTTATTTTCTTGAGGAATTATTATCAGGCATGTGGAGTAAGGTTGCCCAGGGTGTTGCCCTGCTGGGAATCGAACCCAGGTCTCTCACTTGTGAGGCGAGTGCTCTAGCCACTGAGCTACAGGAATCCAGCCACAGTTTTCAATGGAGCAGAAAATGATGGCATGCTCCTAGCTTCTCAATAGTCTGAAGGTACATCCTTCATTATATTATTATTTTATTTATTTATTGATTTATCCTTTTAAGGATCCCCCAAATCTTCCTTTTGCATTGTTATATACACAATCCTGATGTGTGTTATGTTCTTATGCTGCTCTTGCAGGAGTCCTGTAGCTCAGTGGTTAGAGCACTCGCCTTACGAGCGTGAGATCTGTGTTCGAATCCAGGCAGAGCAAAACCTTGGGCAAGTTTCCTTACTCCACACTCCTAATAATAATCCGTCAAAAAACATATTTGATAAATCAGTCACTTCATTCCACGACTGTTTGTGGGGGACGCTGCTGTGCGCAATTGGCTGCCGCATTTCGTCCATAAATATACAGTCAATTCACTTTACAGTATATTCTGTGAAGCGCTTTGAGACAACAACAACAACTTTGATGTATATAACGCCCTCCACGCCGGCCGGCATCTCAGAGCGTTTCACAATAGCGGATCCCGGGACCCAGCCAGGGGCAGGGGCAGAAAGGTGACCAAAGAGAAAGGTCTTTAGCTGAGACCTGAAACTGAGAAGAGATGTCTAGAAAACGTGAAAAGCGCTATATCAAATGCAAGGTTTATTATTATTATTATTATTATAAATGTATTTGTGGTAAGCACAAGTCTAGACAGTTACTTGAATGCTGACAGTATATTTCACTACAGACTAAACCCAGCATCTGAAAACTGCACTTTCTTTATGTCCCAAGAGTTCATATGTATAATTTAATCCTAATAATAATAATCCTTGAATTTCATGTAGTGCCTTATCACATCTTCTGGATGTCTCAAAGCACTTCACGGAATGCACTGTAAAGTGAATTGACTGTATATTTTGTGGGCAAGACAGAATCATGGACATGAAGCCAAATTGTCTTGCATTTTAATATAACGATAAATAAATAGGTACATTTAGAAGCAGCTTCATGGTGTCTGTGTCATAACTGTGTCCTTGCCGGGGTCTGCTGAATCCATGACTGTAGTAATTTTAATTTCAAAATCCTCACACTCATGTACAAATCACTTCATGCCCCAACATCTCTCTACTTATAATAATAATCCTTGCATTTGATATAGTGCTTGTTCACGTCTTCTAGATGTCTCAAAGTATTTCACAGAAGTAACGTGGAATAAAGTGAATTGACTGTATATTTGTGGGCGAAACATGGCTGCCAATTGCGCACAGCAGCATCCCACAAACAGTCGTGGATTGAAGTGACCAATTGATTATAGTTTTTTGGAGTGGATTAATTATTAGAGGTGTGGAGTAACTTCCTCAAGGTTTCGCACTGACCTGCCTGGATTCGAAACACAGGTCTCAGACTTGTAAGGCGAGTGCTCTAACCACTGAGCTGCAGGACTCCACAATAGTATCCAATCTGTTTACACTCCACTACACATCCCTTTCACTCAGCTGGTCCTAGCTCCTACATCCCCTTTGTTCCACCATCGTCCTCTGTGCTTTTAGCCACTATGCCCTGAGGCTCCAGAACTCTGCGCCTTAATCCCTCCTCCTTGCCCCATCCTTGCCCATCTGCAGATCACATCTGAAGACTTTCCTCTTTGACTATGGTCACCTTTCCTCTCTCCCTGGCTCAGGCTGAGGATCTGCCACTGTCCCGAGATGCTACCCCTGTAGGAATGCAAATAGTTGTTGTACAACTGCAGTATTAGGAACATTTCTCAAGGTTTTTATCCATCTCTAATGAGGGGTTACCTCTCAATGGGCAAGCTGGAGACTGTGTTTACCCCACCTCTCAATCCAATTCCTGTGGTGGCATGGGATTCATTTTGCTATCTTGAAATAGATTCCAAGCGAGGACTCACTCTTGTAAGCGTGTGTATGACAACAGTTCAGGTGGGTGAGAAAACCAATGATGCAGGTTTGGGAGGAAAGACCACGTTGAAGTGAATACTCACAGGGTGAGGTCATGAGCTTTAATAATAATAATAATAAACGTGTTTAATATGATGACTTATCATGTTGAAACACTTGAAAGTATTTACTGAAAAGGTGACTTTGAAGTGCAGTGCGTGTAGGCTTTCCTTCCAGGCAATCACATCTGGTGTAAGAAAGACGATAATGTAATCATGCAAGCAAATACAAGTCACATAATGAGGCAGCGCTGAATCCCAACCCAACCTTTAGTTTCTACGGCTGGTTTACAAATGTCATTCCTTTTAACACAACAAAAAAGAATTAAACACAGGAGGCGTAAAAGTGGGAACATTTTATTCAAATCTGACCATGGGTGGATGACCTCTGTAGAATCATAAACATTTATAGCACAGAAGGAGGCCATTCGATCCATTAAGTCTGCACCGGCTCTCAGAGCAAGGCTGTGCAGTATATGTTTTGATCTTAATTAAGAAATAGCTTGGCCTAATTAAATTTCTTTCTAATCCTACGTGAGAAGTGTGTTTCAAAATACTGTAGATTTGTCTCCCCACATCTTAATCATCTAATGATTTGCTGAGGCTTAGTAAATTTGCCTACAAATACACTTTACACTAAACCTTGTGAAGAACCTTGAGTAATTTCCACAACATTTCAACCAGGATCATTATCCTTTTCTTCTAACCGGCTGGTGTCTCTACACAAGCTGTTAACCTCTACCAAGCAAGACATTCCATTTTTGGTTGTTTCTCGTCTTTATTATGAACTTTTCAGGCACTGCGCGGACTAATGGGTACAAAATGTACCCATTAGTCACTAATGGGTACATTTTGAGTTGGTAATCTCCGTTAATATCTCACCCCAAAAGCTGCCAAAACCCTTGTCCATGCCATTGTCACCTTGCAGCTGGACTGCTCCACTGCCCTCCTTACCGGTCTCCCATCTCCACCATTCACCAAGTTCAGCTCATCCAAAACTCCGCCGCCCACATTCTTACCTGCACCAAACTTCAAACTCTGATTCCTGGTCCTTGCCAAACTCCACTGGCTCCCTGTTACAGAGCAGGTCGACTTCAAGATCCTACCTCTCTAACCTCCTCATTCCTCACAGCAGCACCCAGTCAGTCCCCCGAATCCTCCGCTCCACCATCGGGAGCCGTGCTTTCAGTCACTAAACCCTGAAAGTTTGGAACTCCCTCCCTTAAGCAAAGATGGCTTGAGTATTACTAATTACTCACTCAGCAACACCCCAGCCTCCCCACACACAAATCCCGCCCTCACCCCTTCCCCCACTTCCACCCAGGGAGTCTTGTAGCTCAGTGGTTAGAGCACTCTCCTTACAAGCGTGAGACCTGTGTTACGAATCCAGGCAGGTCAGGGCGAAACCTTTGGCACATTTCCTTAGCCAACACACCTAATAATAATCGCTCAAAAAAAATCTAGAGTAAAATTGGTCATTTCAATCCACGACTGTTTGTGGGACGCTGCTCTGCGCAATCGGCTGCCGCGTTTCACCCACAAATATACAGTCAATTCACTTTACAGTATATTCTGTGAAGCGCTTTGAGACACAGTCTAGAAGATGTGAAAAGCGCTATATCAAATGCAAGGATTATTATTAATATTATTAATTGAGCTAGGAGGATAATCTAGCTGTCAAATACTCTATGGTGGTTTAGACTCCAATACATAACATTGCTTGGAATTATGTTGCCTAACTCCTGCCATATTTCTCTATTGTGAAATATTTGAACCTTCACTTCTCTAGAATGAATTTCTTTGGATGTGGGCATAGAGGCACCTGTTATTATTCACCGACTTAACATGCAAAACTTTCCATCCTTCACGCCGCACCTCCGTACTCTCCTGTTCTAATTGTGAAATATAGTTGGTTTACCTGATATCTTTGACATCTGTTTCATCAGAAATTTAGACAATGTGGAATGTTATCTCCAGTATCATTCTTCAAAACACAGATTGGAGTTTTCTAATCAGTCAATCTGTGTCGTGTTGTTGTTCCTGTGTTTTAGAAACAAGTCTGTTTTGTAGTGGACACATTATTTAATATGACACTTCGAATTTCTTGAATCTCACCTCATCTCTGATACATCTCTCAAGGAATTTCACCCACTATCTATCTCCCTTTGGTCCTTTAGCATTGCCAAATAAATGTGTGCAAGTAAGTTACTGGTGAATCAGATGAGTTTTAAAGAACAACCCAGAACTACAGTTGGTATGAGATATGGTAGAGTCACAATCTATTTTGCCGTTCCCTTTAATTTATTATTTTGAAGCCCATTTTCAATCTGCAGATAAGAAACAAGGCGATACAATACTCTGTAATGCCTTGTTTTTCACATCTACAACAGTGCCCGACAGAGAACGTAACAGAGGTTGGAAATTAGAAGAGGATACTCATTCTACCAAAGCTCATCCTTCTAGGATATTATGCTCCAGTAATTTTACATTGTACATCCTTGTCTTTTATTCCAGTTCATTTGCTAACTGGTATTGTTCATTTGAAACAGAGGGCTAAGTCCTACAATAAATCACTCTGTTACTATTTTCCTAAAAGGTGCCATGAAATGTAATGCTTATTCAGTCCTGTACTGAGCCAGATACATTAAAGCAAAGACATGGTTAATCCTTCCTTACTCACTGTTCTTTATCCCTCGTGAATTTCATTTAGTAATCAGTATATTAACAACAACAACAACTTTGATGTATATAACACCCTCCACACCGGGCGGCGTCTCAGAGCGCTTCACAGTAACGGATCCCGGTACCGAGCCAGGGGCAGGGGCAGGAAGGTGACCAAAGGCACGGTCAAAGACAAAGGTCTTTAGCTGTGACCTGAAACTGGGAAGAGAGGGGACGAGGGGAAGGGAGTGAGGAAGGGAGTTCCAGAGCCTCGGGGCGTAGTGGCTGAAGGCACGGCCGCCGAGGGTGGAGCGGAGGACTCGGGGGGACATGGAGGAGGCCAGACCCAGAGGAACGAAGGCAGCGGGTACTGGGTTGGGGGGAGAGGAGATCAGAGAGATAGGGGGGTGCAGAGGAGTGCAGGGATTTGAAAACAAGGGTGAGGATCTTGAAGTCGATCCTCTCTGGGATAGGGAGCCAGTGAAGTCTGGCAAGGACTGGGGTAATGGGGGAGCGAAGTTTGGAGTGGGTGAGTATGTGGGCGGCAGAGTTCTGGATTAGCTGGACTCTGTGGATTGTGGTGGAGGGGAGACCAGAGAGGAGGGCGTTGCAATAGTCCAGCCGACAGGTGACAAAGGCCTGGACCAGGGTTTCAGTGGCTTTTGGGGTGAGGTATTGCCGGAGACGGGGGATCCATCGGAGGTGGTAGAAGGCGGTGCTGGTGAGGGACCGGATGTGGGGGAGGAAGGACAGTTGGGGGTCGAACCTGATGCCAAGTTTGCGCACAGGTTGGGAGAGTTTTGGGGGCCAGGCCGGGAAGGTGGAGGAGGTGAGAGCCGTGTGAATGGAGACATTGACGAGAGCCAAGGAGTATGGCCTCCGTCTTGTCAACATTCAGCTGCAAGAAATTTGTGCTCATCCAGCCCCTGATGTGTGACAGGCAGCTGACAGAACATCAGGGGACTGGGGTCACAAAGTGATTACTTTAATGATATACACATATTAATGATATACCTAAACATCTTTTTTTCTAAACATCCAGGAACTAACAATCCTTACACTCAGCAGTTCAACACCAAGCGAAGATGATGGGTGCAACAGCAATTTGCATGTTTTGTTCCTTTCAAAGAGATTTACAGAGATAATGTCAGATACGGAGAAAATGGGAGGTGGCCATGGCTGTGGGAAGATTTTTCGGCAGTATTTCAAGACACCCAGAAAGGGAATAAGATGGGAGGGTGGGGAGGGGTGGGGAGGGGTGGGGGGGGGGGTGGAGTGTTAATGGGAAATGTTTTAATGGTTGGAGGCATAGTTGCTGAAGGTTTAGAGGACTGATCTATGATGATTGGTTGAATAAACTAGGGCTGTATTCTCTAGAGTACAGAAGAATTAGGGAAGATCTTAATGAAACATATAAGATTCTTGAAGGGCTGGATAAAGTAGACACTGAGGGACTGTTTCCCCAGGTAGGAGAATCTATAACCAGGGGGCACAGTCTTAAAATTAAGGGTCAGCCTTTTAGAACAGAGTTGAGGAAACATTTCTTCACTCAGAGGGGAGTGAATTTATGGAATTCACTCCCCCAGAAGGCTGTAGATGCTCAGTCCTTGAACATTTCCAAGGCTGAGACTGATAGTTTTTTTTTAAAAATAGAGGGATTAGGGGATATGGGGATAGGACAGGTAATCAGAGTTAGGTCAGAAGATCAGCCATGATCTTATCAAATGGCGGGACAGGCTCGAAGGGCTGAATGGCCTACTCCTGCTCCTAATTCTTATGTTGTTATGTTCTTATGTTTGGCCACTGATAGTAGGGTGAAGGGCGCTGGGGACATACAATGCAGCCGGCCTGACCTTGCTGAGTAGAAGGGGGACCAAAAGAGTGGGATTAGAGAAGCGCACAGGGAGAGGGAGCTGCTCGGGGTGAAGGAATTTACAGTCAAGAGTGAGGACTGCAAAATTGATCTGTTGTGAGACAGCGAGACCATAAAGCCCGACAAAGGCTGGAGTCATGGACGTGCAGAGTCTGGTGCACTTCAGGATGCAGGAGGAAGAGGTTTGTAGGAGGCAAAGCTTGGGGATGGTGGAACTAGGGAATCCAATGGCAAGGTGTTTGAGAAGACAAGTTGGAAAGTAACAAAAACGTAAATGAGGTTGCAATTGATTATTGAAGATCACAGGTAATGAACACTTTTATGGAAGTACTGCGTAGGCATAGAGTATAAGAGTAGGGAGGTTATGGTTGATCTATACAAAACACTGGTTAGGCCTCAGCTGGAGTACTGCGTCTAGTTGTGGGCACCTTACTTCAGGAAGGACATTAAAGCACTGGAAAGGGTGCAGAGGAGATTCACGAGAATGATACCAGGAATGGGGAACCTTAGCTGTGAGGACAGGCTGGAGAAGGTAGGACTTTTCCCATTAGAGAAGGTTACGCGGGGACCTGATAGAGGTCTTCAAGATCATGAAAGGTTTCGACTCAGGCTAGACAGGGAAAAGCTGTTTCCGCTGGTAGGTGTGTCTGTGACCCGTGGTCACAGTCTTAAGATATCTACCAAAAGAAGCAGAGGGGAGGTTAGAAGAAATTGTTTTACTCAGCGAGTTGTTTGAATTTGGAATGATCTGCCTGAAAGGCTAGTGAGGTCCGATTCGATAGCAGCTTTTAAGAGAGAACTAGATAGGTATCTGGGGAAGACGGGTTTGCAGGGTTATGGGGAGAAAGCTGGTGATTGGGGTTAATGATAGTGACTTGCTTGGTCAAACAGCCGGCACAGACTCGATGGGCCGAATGGCCTCCTTCTGTGCTGTAATATTCTATGATTCTATGATTCTGTACTCATAATAAGTCCCATTGCAATACTGTATGTCGATGCCCCACTGTTTGGATTTATCTAGTGCTCTCCACGCCGGACGGCGTCTCAAATCGCTTCACAATGATGGATCTCAGGCACGAGCCAGGGGGGGTAGGGGGAAAAGGTGACCAAAGGCGCGGTAGAACAGAACGGTCTTTAGCCGAGACCTGAAACTAGGAAGAGAGGGAGCGAGGGGAAGGGAGTGAGGAAGGGAGTTCCAGAGCTTTGAGCCTAACACACATGGAACAAGAATCTTTTGGAATGAAACCACTTCCTGTTACCTTTGTTGTAGTGGCATGACATTTTTAAAATTGCATTTAAAAACTTAGTAAGTTTAAGGACGTCGAAGGACGTCACAAAGTGCTTTGCAGGATTCAATGTAAAGTGTAGTGACTGTGTAGCTTGTAGATGAAGACGACAGCCAGTATCTTTCTTTTCTGCTATTTCTGTTGATAGAGAGATTATGTGTGAGCTGTAAGGCCTACTCCATTTCCTATGTTTGTATTGTTCCAGTTCTGAGGAAGTGTCATGTTAACAGTCATTAATCCACCTTTCTTTTCCAGAAGTTGATCGACTTCCGCAGTGTTCCCAGTATTTTCTGATTTTGCTCCAGAGAGAACTCCTGTGAATGAAGACTAAATAACAAAACCATAAAAACATGGTAATATTGAAGGCAAGTATCTATCGGGTGATGATTTATCCAGCCCTTTAAGTCTAGTGTCAGCCTGTCTCAGTTGGTAGCACAATCACCTCTGCGTTAGAAGATTGAGAGTTCAGGAACGTGAACTCACAGTCTAGACTGACTCTCCTGTATAGTGGTGTGGGAGAGCTACATTGCCGGAGCTGCCATCCACCAGATGAAATATCTACTGTACTTACCTGTTCAGGTGGACATTCAACGAACCGTTGCAATATTTGAAAAAAGAGCAGTTTTGGATTGGTTTGCTGGCCAACTATCCCCCAGATACAATTGATCATTCATTTCATGGGTGTTTGTGGAATATTGCTGCATGGGTTGCCTATAAAATACACAACAATTTATAGTAAAATCATATGAAGTACTTTGAGACATCCTCCCCGACCTGAAATCACTGTATCCAATGCAACAATTATTATTAAATCAACAATGAAACAGCTTCTCAAAGTGAAACATTATCTCCTGCACCACTAGAAGTCACCCAAGTCAATTTCTCCCACTTAAAAAAACACTATATGGTATGTAATTCACAAATTCATTTTACTACAGCAGTATCTCGAGGTATAAAGTTGGACATGTTGCTGCACATCATTCGTCCCCAGAGCGGGAGCCCACACTCCAAAGGAAGCTTTTGTTAATGTGGATCAAAAGGGGACATGTCATTGGAAGGTGTTTGTCGTTTAGGATTCTATCCTGTCACACTGTAATAACTCTCCTAAATAACAGGAGAACCAGGTTATCATCAGAAGGCAGCTGAGCTTCGCCATCGATTTATTTTTCTGAGAGGATTTTACAAAACCATGAAAGAACTTCTCGAGTTGTTCAACTGCACCATCGGGCTGTGTGTTGACTGTGATTGAAATAGATGTGCAGAGTGAGCTACAGCCTGTACAGAATGTGGCAGCATTTTACAAATCAGTAGAAACGTAGCCAGGTGATGCTGCAGGAAATAAACGTTGGCTTAGATGCGCTGTGATTCTGATTCAATGTAAACCCGTATGTAAGTAAAGAAAATTAGATTTGACAAAATAAAGGTGTATTTCATTCTAAAAGTTTGGATGCTGTTCATTGCATTATTGATATCTGAAGGGCTTCTCCCTAGGCTGGCCCGGACAAGAATAATAATATAATAATAATCCTTGCATTTGATATAGAGCTTTTCACATCTTATCGACGTCTCAAAGCGCTTCACAGAATATACTGTAAAATGAATTGACTGTATATTTGTGGACGAAAGTCTGAGGTTGCTGTCTGGAGGATAGTTTCCTAATAATAAATAATAATAATCAAGACATCCCTGAAGGGCTGCATAAGTTGAAAAGTTATATAGTATTACTTCAATACATTGGATTCTCGTGTCTATACTATGACTGTGACAATAATCCCCAAATAAAATTCTGTGTTCACGAAAAACTGTTTGTTAGATTTGCTATTCGGCTACTGTATTTGTCTACAAAATTGCAGTCACCTGTTTTTACAGGAATTAATGCATTCAAATGTTCTCCCAAATTATTATTATTTGGTAATTATTATTACCAAAAGACATCTATATAGACATCTGTACATTATTACCAAAAGACATCTCTGCTTCCAGGCTGCTTCTAACCAACTGTTTTGCACTGGCTCTATTTTCAAACCAAGTCTAGTACACCTAGTACACGGCAACACATAGTGACAGACGCCTCCAGTTTGATCCATGCAATAGCTTCTTTGTCAGAGGAAAATAAGGTTGAATCCAGCAACTGTACAATCTGAAGGAGTATGAAGTGAGCTGAGCAGTTGATATGGAAACAAATAAAGGCTTAAAAAAAAGAACTAAAAACATATTGACTTATGTTACCTTTGTTCGTTCTGTCACGTGAGCAGTGTTTCGTGAGCAACAGCCTCTCTTTTGTGAGTGTAATTCTTATATGCCCTGTGGTGTCAGCAGGTCTTGTCAAGATCCCCTTTGTAGGCCCCTTCCATTTATTGCACCATTAACGTACCATAACGCAAGTTTTCATTTTCTTTTGAATGTTGCCAAGGCATATCCTCAGCCTTGGCAGTCTCCTACTCAAATAACATTGAGTAAATAACACTCTGGTCAAACGGTCAATGACAAAGCAAAGGCTAGTACCGGCAGATTGTACGGACGCAGTGTTCTCTTAGGTTGAGGTACAAAAGCAACATGGACATTAAACATTAACATGACATGTTACATAACACTGAGACCAAATCACAGCTTCTAAATCTATTTGCTTCAAAATATGTGAGGTTTATTAACGTGAAGTCTTATGCTGTATTCCTATATAGCTGTAACAGTAAGTGTCTGCAGCTAACCCTAACTCTTCATTGGTTCCCACATTTTATGACTTCATAATAATAGTCCGTGCAATCAATACAGAGCCTTTCATGTTGGAAGGATGTCTCAAAGCAATTCACAGGATCTACAGCAAAGTGAAATGAATGTGTATTTTGGAGATGAACACAGCAGTCAAATTGCGTGTATCAATGTCATTAAATGGGTTTGAATAGATTGCTCTTTCAAAGAGATGGCACAGACACGATGGGCCAAATGGCCTTCTGTGCCGTAAAGAAATACATACCCAGAATAGGAAATCATTTTGTTTTAAATTGAAATAATTATTTTATCTTGTTTTGAATTTGTCTTATATTGTGGAGTCAAAATGTCAGTGTTTAGAGCACTTGTCTCGCAAGTGGGAGACCTGGGTACGATTCCCAGCGGGCGAAATGTTGGGAAGGTTTCCTTACTCCATATGCCCTGTTAACCTGCTCACTCCCTCTGCTCAGCGGGCTCCGGCCTGCTCCATGTCCCCTGACCTCACAAAGCCAATCAGGAACCTCGGCATCATGTTCAATCAAAAACTTTCCTTCCTCCCCCACATCCGCGCCTTGACTGGCACCGCTTATTGCCATCTGCGCAACATTGCCAGGCTCCGTAATTATCTTACCCCCCGCGCTGCGGAAACACTTGTGCATGCATACATCACCTCACGGCTGGACTATGGAAATTCTCTCCTAGTCGGCCTCCCCAGTTCCTCCATTCACAGGCTGCAGGCCATCCCAAACTCTGCAGCCCGTGTACTATCCCACACCCGCCTCCGCGACCACATAACCCCCACCCTCGCCCGTCTCCACTGGCTCCCCATCCTCCAGAGGATCGAGTTTAAGATCCTCGTCCTCACCTACAAGGCCTTACATGGCCTTGCCCCATCCTACCTAACCGATCTACTCTCCCCCTACACGCCCACCCGGACCCTCCGTTCAGCAGGACTTGGCCTGCTCCAAGCCCCCCGCCCGAACCGCCCCACCATCAGAGGCCGGGCCTTCAGTTTCTCCGCTCCCACCCTATGGAATGCCATCCCTCAATCCCTCAGTTTTGTCTCTTCCCTTTCCTCTTTCAAGGCCGGTTTGAAGACTTTCCTTTTCGATCGTGCCTTTTGTTCCACCCCGAACTCTTTTACCTCCTCTTTGTGTTTCACCCCTTCCCAAACACTCCCCTCCCAGCTCGGGTCACACGCCTCCTGTTCAGCGCCTTGGGACATCCTCCCAACGTGAAAGGCGCTTTATAAATGTAAATTGTTGACCTACCCACCCCACAATCGGCAGGTGAGCCACTCTGCCCCATACCTCTGGAATTCCCTCCCACAGTCTCTCCGCCTCACCCTCTCCTCTCCCTGGCCTCCTTCAAATCCCACCTCAAGATCCTCTTCTTCAATGGTCCCATCGGTCACCCCAAACCCCCTAATTTCCCTCCACCCTCCCTGATCCCAACTCGGATCTGAAACATTGACCTCCAGCACCTTGGGACATCCTCCTGATGTGAAAGACGCTGTACAAGTGTAATATTGTTGTTGTTGTATTCCCTCCAGTCAGACCAATTCGCTTTTGATCGGATGCTACGTATGCAGTTAATGAAATGAATACATCCTTTGATATCAATTTCCATTGCTGTCAGTAAACACACAAAGATATTCCCAGGACTAGTATTTTACAGACACGTATTGTTATTTATATCTCTATTCATTATCAAAATAAGTTAAATACATCTAGATAGTATCTTGAAACGGGCCACAGCTGATTGTAATCTGACCTGAACATAGAGGCAAGTTTACTTACTCACTGTAAATTGATTTCAGTGACAATGATACCTGCATTATTTACAGAACAAATGACCATCAGGAGGTAGGTGCAATTAGAGGCGGATCAATATTACAGATATTACTGCAGTATTTGGAAACAAATGCACAGTCACTACACTTCACTGAAATGTTGCAAAGCTCCTTGAGACATTCTCAGTGTTATGAGCACCATATCAAAGTTGCAATAATTATGGGTCCAATCTACAGAACTCACTTTGCTGGGTATGACTTGAAAACACCAACTTATTTATTTTCTAGATAAACCAGCTGAAATTGCTGCTTCCAGAATCAAACGTATCATATGTATGATATCAAATTAGAAGCCCAACATGTCCAGAAATATCATAAACCTGAAGCCATAAGGTCATAGTGTTAAATGGAGCCAGTCCACTGTGGAGGGTCTCAGCTGTCTTGTTCCTAAGCCAGGAAGGTCCTCAGTGTTCCAGGGCATTGCTGATGACAGTCCAGCCAACCTGGCTCATTGTCAGGACTTGGTCGGGCAGACCAGTCACTGGAGGCAGTGAATCATCCAACTCAGCTCCTGCTAACCCTCCAGCCAAAGCCCAAAGTGGTTCCTTGCCAGACAATGCTATCAATGCTGTATGGCTTCAGTTGGTTAGACTTTGGAAGTAACACACGCTCTAGGGTCCCTAAGCCTTGGTATTTGCAGACCCCAACGTAACGCTTCCAGAATTGGGAAGTCACGATACATCCCTCCAGGTAGAAAGTGTCCATTCCATTCCAACAGTCTATCTCTGGAATTTCCATGTGTAGATGGGATACATGCAATCTTCAGCTTTGTTTGGATACTTAACCACGGAGTTAGATGGGTTTCCGCATATATCAGACACCAAGATTTCACATTTAAGATTTTCGAAAGTTCTTAAATTCACTGTTAAATCAGATGTGTATTTCTTTTAAAAAAGAACAGCATCCAAATGACCATTTATTTACCTTTTTTTATTACATTAAGATAACGTCCCAAAGGTAGAAATGATGTTGGTGAATTGCTTTAATGTGTAACGAACAGTGTTTGATCTCTCCTGCCATTATGTGATTCAGTCTACATTAATTGCTTTGTTCAATACTGAATGGAGAACAAAGTTCAAAACCAATGTAAGGTGCAAGTTTCTCCTGGTTAGGCTTCCTGCCAGCCTGAGGTCATTACGGAAACCAAGAGCAGTACTCAGGGTAATGTCTCACTAGCGTAAAATTATACACTCAAAGTTCTGCATGGATATGAAACTCAACTAGGCAACAAAACGCAAATACTACAGATGCTGGAAATCTGAAACACAAACAAAAATAGATGTAGCTGGGAACACTCCTCAGTTGAGGCCAAGACATTTCTGCTTTTGTTTCAGATTTCCAGCACCTACAGTATTTGTGTTTTGTTTAGGTTTAATTCACTGCCACTTCTGTTCCAGGAATGGCTTGAAGAAGTTTTGCTCTTCTCTTTGACGCGACTTTTGCTGCTCCCCTTTACCCTGCTCGCCTGCCTTGCTATCTGCTTCACTTCTTGTTTTTGATGATGTGTTCACTAAACACGTTTTCACAGCAACATCACTTTCCTGAGTACTGTCCTGTCTGACCTGCAAAGTCTTTCCCAGAGACTTCTGTTTCTCTTTTGGACATTTGGAAAGTCTGTTCTCTATATTTTACCAACATTATATATGTGTGAATCACAAACCCTCAAAGCTTCTTTCCATCGATGTAGCCTGATAAGAGCGAAGGGGGTGACATCCTATGTAGCTTCACTATAAAGATTTGCAGGATAGTGCTTTTGGCCTATTGTTGGATGAATCATTTTATTAGAGATACTGAAAATTACACCCATCTGCTAAGCCTATATACTGTCGCTGTTTATTGCACGCATTTTGATTTTACAGTTCAACAGAAATGTATTTATTGAAAAAAACTTTGTACAGTAATTCTTAAACAATCTTAGGAGTTAAATAAGCTTTTGTACTGAACATAAGTGTAGTGAATAGTAGAACACTGGTTTATATATCAACTCAAACTGACTGATAGACTGATTGGTCACTTGAACATAATTTAAACTAAGGAGCTCTTTGTGACTTGTGGAGCCAGAGCCAGACATGAATCATTGTGAAAACAAACAATTAATTCTATCAGATAACTGTAGGCAGGTATAATCTTGTCCATGAACACATGGATTTACTGATTATATCTATTCAATAGTGCCCTTTGTTCAGCTTCCTGAATCATTCCCTAAAATATATTGTAGAATGCTTTTAATTTTGTAAGCACAAAATTTGCTATACTGTATAGCACATCTCAAAGGATGCATATTTAACTATAGATTCCAACGTTCTCAACATCCTGATGAGTGAAGTAAATCAATTGCTCTGTTACCTTCCAAAATACTGTAATGAGGGATTTTCATTCATGATATTCACTGCCTCACACCCTCTCTCCAGAGCTCACTGCCCAACAACAACAACAAGTTACATTTGCATGGCGTCATTCTCATCGGAAGGACCTCCCAAGATGGTGGACGGTCAGTAACTTGGACCTGAGCTGGGGGTTGGAGTCGGAAGGGTAGCGGTAGGAGGCTGACTGAAGACACGGTCGAAGAGAGGAGTCTTGAAATGTGCTTTGATGGGAGATAAGAGAAGGAGCGAGGCGAAGGCTCTGTAGGATGGTGTTCCAAAGGATGGGAGCAGAGAGGTTGAAGCCGATGGTGGAGTGAGCCAGGCCGGATGGGGGACGCGTAGCTGACCAAAGTCCACTGAGCGGAGGCAGTGAACAGGTTGATATGGAGTTAGCAGGTCACAAAGATGAAGAGGAACAAGTCCGTGGAGGGTTTCGAACTGTCTCCTCCGGGAGGTGGGAGCCAGTGGAGCTGGGCTACCATACCCTACCACACCCTCTTTCTGAGGCCTCACCGACCATGATCCTTTCCATGATTGTAAGGGCTAACCCCGGTGTGTTAGTTACCAATCCCAGTTTAAAACAAAGTGCGAAGAACAACCCAAAAAGTATCCAGAATTGGAAATGTAATAATAATAATTCTCATATTTGATATAGTGCCTTTTCACGTTGTTGAGATGCCTCAAAATGCTTCACAACAACAAAACAACAAAACATTTATAGAGCACCTTTCACGTCGGGAGGACTTCCCAAGACGCAATATATTCACAGAATATCTTGTAAAGACTGCATATTTTGTGGGCAAAACACAGCAGCAATTTTGTACAGTGAAGTCCCACAAACAGATGTGGATTGAAGTGACCAGTTAATTATTAGTTTTTTTAAAAATAATTATTATCTCTGGAATAGCGATCTGCCAATAGCAACTGCCTACTAACTGCTAGGTCAACAGAGGCATGTGGTGTTGGGAAACTTGCCCTGTCGGAAATCAAACCCAGGTCTGGATACTCTCACTTGTAAAGTGAGGGCTCTAACCACTGAGCTACACGACTCCACAATAATCAAAGTGTAGCAGGTCAGTGGTTTTACTGCATTAAAGAAGACAATTGCAACATGAATTAGTGCATCAATGTTCATTTATTGCAAGTTGGGTATGGAAATAGCACAAATAAATAGAAAGTTATCAATGAAAGCTCAGGACGAAAAGTTTTTTTTTAACATTCACAAAAATAGTCACTGACTCATGTTCTGTTTTAGCAACCAATCTTTTGATAACTAGGTCTATTTGCTGATCAAAATGGTTTCAGGTACAACTTAACCACTAGAACTATGATACAAAACTTATATTCACACATATAATCTTTGACAACTTTAGAAGATGTGTTAAAAACACACAGATATCTGGTCCTGAGCACTGAAGAAACAACATAGAATTTTTGGTGTGATCAATACTTAGCCTTTTATACTTCCATTTAACTCATTATATACTTTTGAAATTTCACAAATTCAAAGAGAGAGCATAATGCACAGCTACGCCGAAACAGTGGCTTAATTTATACACCCTTTCAGCTTCAATAAATTCTTAGCCTTTGAAAAGTTCAACTTTGAGGAGAAATTTGACCTGGATCTCGATCGGATTTGTTGCCTTTTTGGTTGGCCAACAAAATCATGGTACAAATAACAAAATAGCACAGATTTATGCCATAAATCAACAAATAGTCAATCGAGAAACATTTATTTTGTTGGCTAACCAAAGACCATGGCCACCAATGGTCTAGATTTACTGCATTTTCTTGGCATTTCAAAGCATAGAGAATTTGGCAAATTGTTTAATTCAATCTGAATCTGAAATAGATTTTCTGCAGATTCTTAAAAAGAATTTACAGAAAACCGGCTTCTAAATTAAGAATTAGAAAACTTCTGGTACTTCTTAAATGCTAATAAATTTAGACCAAAATGGCATTTGTCTCCCAGATTCCAATCCTAGTGTTTATATTTAACACTGTACCATATCTCAGAAGCAAAACAAGAAAATAACAGTTTTGAAAGTGTTCTTAAACGGTGCATGAATATAAAAGATGCAGCAATTGTTGCCTGGACTACACAAATCACATTCAATAAGTTACTCCTTTCCACTACGTGTACGTTGGATTACCTTTCAAAATCTGTATAGTGCATACACAATGTACGCTTTAGATACTTGGGACCATTCTCAATTTAAACTGCAAGTTGAGGAAGGATTAAATGCATTTCGCTGTTAAGGTAAGTCACAAATATAAGTAGGAGGACCAACAAAAATGCACAAACAAAATGTCTTCCTGTGTAAGAAAATGTCCAATTAAACCTTGTATAAATTCAGAGGCCCAGATCTGCAAAAGGGATAGATCTCAGCTACTCTACAATCAATTACAGTGTAAAAGGGTAATTGTTAACATTGGAAGTAGACAAACTGTCCTTGATTTATTCCAAAATATACAATGCATTAAAACTGCATTTATCTGCTCCTCTTTTTGATTCTTGTATTTAGCAAATACAACAAAGATTTTACCCATTGATCCGTCAAGCATTATAACACCATCAAACGTAAGAGGATGTTGACAACATGAACATTCCACGACCTTTACTTAATACAAACACATTTACTAACAAGCTCCACTCTAATGGTAGAAACTTTGTGTAGCCAAGCAAAAGAAAATCCTTATATCTATACTAGGTAGACAAAGTGAAATAGGCAAACACATTTTAATCACAATAGTAAAAAGGACAAACACAGCCAACTGCTGCGTCCCTTTCTTGTTTGGTTATATTACAATATAGAAATTTATGGATGTAAGTAGTTTGTGACTTTTTAAAATATAAAATGGGTCATTCCCAAATAACTATATTTTTTTCATTAAAAAGGAGTCCAAATATTTTACAAGGCAGTGATCTGTTGACCGTGCATGGGGAGGGTGGGGGAGGGGGAGGTGGTGGGGGGAGGTTAGATATAAGTCTATTCTGCCTTCTCATGAACAAAAATAGCAGAAATCCTAAAAACACAAACCTAAGTTACTCCCGTTTGTTCAAAAAAAGGGTGTGTTAAATTGTTCAAGGAGCCAGGTGGCAGATGGGTGTTAATCTGACATTAATCAGTTTTTAATTCAGGCAAAAAAATAAATGATGACTTTGGAGAGAAGGATTTAGGATCGTCAAAAATTGTGTTTCTTATGCATAGAATTCCTCCTGTTTGATTGGCTTCTGGTAGCCTCCGTTTGGCTGTTTGGTTTCCTCCAGTGTATATGTTCCTTCATCCTTTTTCTTCATTCGATACACCAACAGCACCACTAGCAGAACAGCGAGGATCAGGCCCACAGCCCCTCCAGCAACAACAGCTAAAGTGATAAAGATAAAGAGAAAAATGATTAACTATTGACTGAATCGAATCTCTCAGAAAGGATGAGTTAACACTGCAGGCTTTTCTACTCTTGTTATTCTAAATCCTCCTTGATTGTTTAAAGGCTCCACAACTTGTTTTTTAGGAGGGGAGGTAAGAGAGCTTCCTGGGGGCTGGGAAGGCCTCCAGGGTAACATGCCTGGCAATACAATGCTTCAGAACTAAGTCAATGCTTTGTGGTGGTCTCCGATTGCTAAGCCAGGCGGTCGCCAGGGTACTGGTAATGAACCCTAACCCTAACCCAGCCGCTTGGCTCATTTTCTATTATACCTGCAAAGCCAAAGCTCTAACAGATAGGATAGTTTAACTGGATAATCAGCAGAAAGCTTGCCAAACAATGCCTTCAATAGAAAGATATGCAAGATTCAAAAGCAGTGATATATAGTCTGAATAAAACGTACAAATCATACCTGCCACTATTTCACCTCTTTCCAGTAAACCCTTAGATTGGCTGAACTCGGAGCCATTATTAACATCTTCTAAAGAATTCTTAATTGGGGTATGTTGGTTTGGGATGATCTTAGGCTCTTCAGGGAAGTATATCCCATTGTCCTTTGTAATCGCATTATCGGTTTCCTGCAGAAAGCAACCAATTTAGTCACAAGGCCGACGGTGTAATAATTATGTAACCAATGCTTACAGTGTGCAAGAATTCAGGCTAACAACCATATAAACGACAACTTGCATTTATAACATGCTTTCATATGCTTACCAAACTGTAAACTAGCTTCTGGCAAGGTGCTTTGTCAAAAACACTGGAAATCCAGATAAATAGGTCATATGACTTCTCACTGTCAAATTGAGATGTCACCTTATACAAATCTGAGTTGGGTCAGACAAGACCCTCACTTTCTAAAGCCACGTTTGCTGTCATATATTCTGATATTTTATAATTTAAAACATTTAAAACATATTTACTCGAGGAGAAATTCACCTGAGTCCATGTACACCAGTTCTTATCATTGTGCAGAATTTCAATTTCTTTAAATTTACTTATTTTAAAATAAAATCCACAGAAAATCAATGTCAACATTTCAGAATTTGCTAACGTCTGTATGCCCTATACACAGTTGGAATTTTTTATTCCGAAGAACAGACTGGTTTGAGCATATTCCCCATTATTCCCCTCTCCATCCCTTTCAGTTCCCACCCTTAGCTTGGGGCCCAGCATTGGCAAGTGGTTAGAGACATTTTTCTGATGTGAAAGGCACTATATAAAGGTAAATTGTATTGCATTAGACCAATATAATAATAATAATAATAATAATCCTTGCATTTGATAGAGCGCTTTTTACATCTTATCGACGTCCCAAAGCGCTTCACAGAATATACTGTAAAGTGAATCAACTGTACTTTTTTGTGGGTGAAACGCGGCAGCCAATTGCACACAGCAGTGTCCCACAAACAGTCGTGGATTGAAAAATTTATTATTATCAGGTGTGTAGAGTAAGAAAACTTTCCCAAGGTTTTGCCCTGCCTGGAATTGAACCCAGGTTTCTAGCTTGCAAGACGAGTGCTCTAACCACTGAACTGCAGGACTATTAATGTAACCCTAACCCTAACTCTGCCCTGATCAAAAACAAAGCCCACTTACAGACAATGTAAGATCAGTATCATTCGTGCAGTGGGTAGCAAAACAAGTTTAGAATCTGAAAAGTTTCCATGGAAAGAGGACAATATAGCTCCAGTAATGAAGCTAGCAGTACCAATTTTACAAATCCATAAAGCAGGCAAACGAACTGCTGAGAAATTCCTGAAACCAACACAACTGCAATACAATTTACTTTTATATTACACCTTTCCCCCCTATCAGAAAGACGTCTTAAAAGAGCTTGATCCTGCTGGCTGAGAAGCCAAGCTGGGGGTGAGAACTGAGGAGGGATGGGGAAGGGAAAAATAAGAACATAAGAAATACTAGACGAAGAAAGACCATCTAGTTCTCCTTCCACCTTTTTGGCAGTCACCTGAACATATGTCCCAAACTATCTGTGTACTATATTATTATTACTGTATCCCATCATGTCATTTCCTAAAAATTAGAAAAATTGGGACGTGAAAGGCGCTCTAGAAATGTAATTTTGTTGTTCTTCCTCACAGAAAACTATCTAATCTGTGTTCAGATTAGAATTAACACCTCCTGCTTCAACCATCTCCCTAGCGAGCCTGTTTCACGGGTTCACTAGACACTCACTGAAATAGTGTTTGCTTAGATTTGTTCTGAATTTGCCCCTCTTTCAATCGCTGGCCATGTCATCTGGTTCTATTATTTTGGATAAGTTCAAACAGCCTGTCATGGTCTATATTGTCTTACCCCTTTACATGACCAAATAAATACCAAAAGTCAAAGAGATATGTTTTGTGACAGATCTAAATCAACCACATGCTATAATTCAACTTGTTCCGTAATTCTAAAGGCCAGAACTTACCTTTTCTGCTTTTAATTTCCGGTCATCATCTACATTACTCGCTGAAGTTGCCTCTGAAGGTAAAAATCTCCGCCCCTCTAAGGCGATGTGAGCTCCCTTGGACATACTGGTTAGAGAATGATCAAGTGGAGTTGTAGAATCATGTGAGGGGATATTTCCTAAGCCAATAACAGTTTCTTCACTGTCATCTGGGATAATGGCAGGCAACGTGGTAGATGGTGGCAATGTGGTGGTTTGTTCAGTCACTACATTTTCCACAGATATTTTAGGATTGTGCTTGGGTTCTGGATTTGCAGCAACTACAGTGGCTTCTTCAGTAACCTCACTTGAGATTGTGGTGAGGGATACTTTGCTTGTTGATTGCAAACTGTTTGGAGTCACTGAGGGAAACATTTGCATTACTGTTGCTGTTGGCTTCTGTTCATCAGATTGCGAAAGATATCCACCTAAAACAGGGTACAAAACAACAATTAGATAACAATCCTTGCATTTGGTACAGAGGCTTTCATTTCAGAAGATGTCGCAAAGCAGTTTACAGGATTTACAGTAAAGTAACTATATATCTGAAGGCAAACAGGTTGTCAATTTGTAATGGCAATGTCCCACAAACAGCCGGACAGCAAATATGAGGGATTGTTGGCCAGGACACCAGGAGAAACTATCTGTAATTTTCATTTAGTGCTGTGGGATCTTTAACATTCACCTGAACAGACAGGCAGGACCTCGATTTAACATCTCAGCCAAAGGCCAGCAACACCAGCAACGCAGGATTCCCCCAGCATTGCATTGGTACGTCAGCCTTGACTACATGAGTTCAAAGTCTTGGCATGGAGCTTGAACTCATTAAAACAAAAAAATCCTTAACTGAAGAAAAAATATGGAATAGATCAAAAACTTCAATCTATTTTTCGCTTTCAGATACTTGTCTGTTTTTATTTTTAAAACTTTAATACAAAGTATAGAGGCCTACACTTTACATTATATACTGGGACTCCTCAATTAACGTCGGGGATGTGTTCTTGAAAAGTGCGACTTTAATTGAAACGACGTATAGCGAAACCTAAATGACCATAGACCCTAATGCTATCAATCGAGGTTACGTTCCTTCGGTACATTTCTGGTCTACATTTTCTTAAACTAATATTAAATATAGACCAAAAACAACACTGCCAGGATTGAAAATTAAAATAAAAGTTTATTAAATATATAAATATACATTTATAAATAAAAATACAATGAAGAGAACACTGACTGGAGATGGTTGATGTGGTCAGGCCCCTCTGGGGATCTGTACAAGAGGGAGACAATCCCATCCCTTCATCTGAGTGGCTCCTCCCTCCCACTGACCACATCAACCATCTCCAGTCAGTGTTCTCTTAATTGTATTTATCATCTTATTGATATATTTACTAAACAACTAATATAAAATGTCATCAGCTAATATCCCTTCTAATTATTTTCTCTAACTATTTTTTAACTCATCAACCACGTATAATCAAAACAACGTATATTGTGACTATGTGCAGAGAGGAGTTCCAGTACCGTGAAGCGTTTTAAGACATCTCAAACACGTGATAAGGCGCTTATCATGCCCTGATAACGCCCTCCTCACCGGTCTCCCCTCCTCCACAATCCACAGAGTCCAGCTAATCCAGAACTCTGCCGCCTGCATTCTTACCCGCTCCAAACTCCGCTCCCCCATCACCCCAGCCCTTGCCAGACTTCACTGGCTCCCTGTCCCAGAGAGGATCAACTTCAAGATCCTCACTCAGGTCCCTCCACTCCTCTGCACCCCCCTAACTCTCTGATCTCCTCTCCCCCCAACCCAGCACCCGCTGCCTTCGCTTCTCTGGGTCTGGCCTCCTCCATGTCCCCCCACATCCTCCGCTCCACCCTCGGCGGCCGTGCCTTCAGCCACTACGCCCCGAAGCTCTGGAATTCCCTTCCTCACTCCCTTCCCCTCGCCCCCTCTTCCCAGTTTCAGGTCACAGCTGAAGACCTTTCTCTTCGACTGTGCGTTTCTCATGTCACCTTTCTCCCCCTGCCCCTGGCTCGGTCCCGGGATCCACTATTGTGAAGCGCTCTGAGACGCTGTCTGGCGTGGAGGGCGCTATATACATCAAAGTCGTTGTTGTTGTTGTTTATCAAATGCAAGCATTATTATTATCACTGTATCTTTTATGGCTTGTTTCCAGAGTATAACATTTGCACAATCAGAATGGACGCACACAGTTGACACGTATTTGCAAACAACAAAACACAAAGTAAAAGAAGGTAAACTCACCACCAGAACCTGATCCAGAGCCAGATCCCAAACCAGAATAAATATCATCCAGATCCATACCAGACCCTTCCAGGTCATAATGAAATGAGGCTTCAGTGATTTTTGTTACAGTAATGACCTATTTTGAAGAAGAAGAAGTTAAGTACAATATTCCACATATAATCACTTTCACCTTCAGTTTCTTAATTGAACTTGAGTTTCAGTTTATTGCTTCATTTACAACTTTAACACAGTTTGTGATTTTAGTTCTGAGCTCTGCAGCAAAGCAAGCAAAGAATTGAACTAACCTTTATACTTATATAAGTACCTTGTAGTTAGTAAACCACTCACAATGCTTTCCAAACAAACACAGAGTGGGAGCAAGATCTGAAAAGAGAGATTAGGAGACGGTAGGGAGATTGAGAGGGAATGTGTGGGGATAGGGATGGGGATCGGGATGGGAGATTGGGAAGAGTGAGATATATGGGAGGGAGGAAGGTGTTAAAAAGCACCAAAGGAATCATTTGTTCAAGCATCCAGCATCAATTTAATTTTATCTAATCCACACCATCATTAAAAAAAACACGCAAACACAAATATTTGGCATTTGACGTATGGAAACCAGTAGCAGATCTAAAGGAAATTTAGGAAGAACTTCTTTTTACAAAACGTGGTGGAATTCATTGCTGGAAACTGGTCGAAGCAAACAGCATGACAGTGTTTAAGAGGAACCTTAATGCATTACAATTGGGAGAATAGAGGGCTTTAGGAGATGGGGTCCCAGGTGGAGTATAAACACTGGCATGGACTCGTTGGGTCAAATGCAGAATTTATTTGCCATGAATTATTTTTCAACTACAAATCACAAAATTGATTTGCGATTTCATATTTGACCACCCGTGCTTATGAAAGAGATATGGAAGATGGAAGAAGAGAGTAAATTATACCATTGTAGACAAGAAGTCTTTGGGGATTTGCTTTCATATTCAGTTTGGCTTTAAAACAGTGTGGAATAAATACTTAAATTGAACCACAATAGACAGCTATTAATATGGTGGGGCAGTTTTAATTATTGCTGGTAACAGGGTAAGGATGCAGGTGGGATTTTGTGCACATTTCTGGGATCACATTATAGAAAGGGTTTTACAGTGATGTAGAGGGAGCGGTAACACACCCAATACCAACAGGACTAAAGGGAAAGGCTAAATACTTCATATTCCTTATGGCAAAATTCTTATTTTAAACTTAAATCTGCAAAGGTTGGGGGAAAAAATTGACTCAAGAGAAATGAAAAAGATTGAAGAATGTATTTTGGGGTATGCAACAGTGTTACATTAGAATGTAAATATGATTATATGGCATCTCCATTTTAAGAATGTTCAAAATATAGATCTAAAGTACTGTGTTAACATTTAATACTGCACCTTACAAGACAACTTAAAGCATTTCAAAGAATTTAATGTAATGACACAATTTTGTAGGTGAATGAGTCAGTTTGTGCAAAAGCAATGTCCCACAAATAGCATGGAATGAATGATCAACAACAACATAATATTGGTATAGTGCCTTTCACGTAGGGAGGACATCCCAAGGCCTGGGCAGTTAGTCTTTCAGACCCCAAGGTGTGTTCGGGATTGGGAGGGTGGAGGGAAAGGAGGGGATGGGGTGACCAATGGGACCGTCGAAGAGGAAGGTCTTGAGGGGGGATTTAAAGGAGGCCAGGGGGAGGCCAGTGGGATGGAATTCCAGTGGTTGGGGGGTAGAGTGGCTGAAGGCGTGGGTAGGGGGGGTAGGGGGACATGGAGCAGGCCGGAGCTGCTGAGCAGAGGGGGCGAGCAGGTTGCTAGGAGGTTAGTTGGGTGCAGAGGTAGGGTGGGGCAGGGCCATGGAGGGCTTTGAAGTTGAGGACCAGGATCTTGAATTGAATCTTCTGGGTGATGGGCTCACAGAGCTGAGTGCGGAGAGGACTCGGGCTGCAGAGTTCTGGGTAATCGATGTTATCTGGGAAATGACGGGTCAAGGCACAGGGAGAAACTTCCCTTCTCTTCTCAAAACATGCCAAGCGACATCTAATTATAATAATAATCCTTGCATTTGATATAGCGCTATTTACGTCTTCTAGACGTCTCAAAGCGCTTCACAGAACATAAAGTCAATTGACTATATTAGTGGGGGAAATGCGGCAGCCAATCACGCACAGCAGTGTCCCACGAACTGTCGTGGACTGAGTGACCAAATTATTATTGTTCCTTTTTGAGGGATTATTATCAGGCATGTGGTGTGAGGAAACTTGCCCGAGGTTTTGTCTGGCCGGGAATCGAACCCAGGTGACTCACTTGTGAGGCGAGTGCTCTGACCACTGAGCTACAGGACTCTTAACCTTCTACTGTAGGGTCAAGATACAGTAAAACTCGTATCTTTGTCAATCGCCAAGTGGCTTAATTTGTACGTGCAATCGAGATAATTACTAGAAGCGATAAGAAGGTGGAAGAAATGTGTTACACAAGGCATCAGTTGGATGTGAAACATTTCCAAAATGGCAATTGAAGCTATTTCAATTACAAAATTTAAACAGCAAATTAGATAAAAACAAAAATGCGCAGACAAGCACCAGGGAAATTGGATTAGAGTAAACCTGTGGACAAATGGCTGCCATCTGTGCTGTAATTTCTAGGATTCTTTTATAGTGTTTAATTAAAATTATAAGCAATTTAGGATTGCGAATGATTCATGCTCAGAACAGGGCAAAACACAGTAAACTCTAAATAATTGACCCTATTTTAACTTGTCACTAAAGTCGCCATGTTGTTAATATCCCGGCTGTGCATATTATAGATATATGATATAATCTTTATATATATATATAAAACTGAACCCTTTTATAATAATACTTGCATTTGATATAGCGCCTTATCACGTCTTTGAGACATCTCAAAGCACTTCACATAATATATTGTAAAGTGAATTGGCTGTATATTTTGTGAGCAAAACACGGCAGCCACTTGCACACAGCAGTGTTTTACAAACAGTCGTGGATTGAGTACCCAAATTGTTATTAGTTTTTTTTTTTAAAAGGGATTATTACCCCCAGTAAACAAATCCGTCAATCAACTAAAAACCATGTTCCTATTTATTCTAGGTAAACTTAATCACTTGACTACAGGACTCCACTTTTCCTTTAAGTGGCGAGTTATCAGGTGTTTACTGTACTAAAAGTAGAATTCCCTTAGTATAGCCACATTGAATACAGTGAAACAAAAACAGAACTTGCTGGGGAAACTCAGCAGGTCAGGCAGCATCCATGGAGAAAGGAAAAAGAATCAACGTTTCAGGTCTACAACCCTTCGTCTGGTGTTGGATTGAAACGTTGACTCTTTTTCATTTCTCCATGGATGCTGCCTGACCTGCTGAGTTTCCCCAGCAACTTGTTTCAGATTCCCAGCATCTGTAGTATTTTGTGTTTTGAATTCAGTGAAGTCCTGTAGCTCAGTAGTTTGAGCACTCGCCTTACCAGCGAGAGACCTGGGTAAGATTCCAGGCCAGGGAGAAACCTTGGGCAAGTTTCCTTACCCCACCTGCCTGATAATAATCCATCAAAAAAAATGTGGTCCCTCAATCCACAACTGTGTGTGGGGGGGACGCTGCTGTGCACCATTGGCTGCCATGTTTCGCCCACAAATAGACACTCAATTGACGTTACAGTATATTCTGTGAAGTGCTTTGAGACATTTAGAAAATGTGATAATACACTATATCAAATGCAAGTATTATTATTATTATAAATTGTATTGCCCTATCCTTGCAGAAATCCGCCTCAGTTAACATCGTTCAGAGGGGACAATGATATTAAGCATGTACATTCAAAAATAACCCAATATTGGTTGTGTTTATTTGGGCAGGGAGAGAGGGGGGGGTGGGTGGGAAACTTCCTAAAATAAATTAAGTGCAAACAATTCTAATTCTCTCAGTAAGAAACAATGCTTCACAAATGAAAGATTGTGAATCATTTCTATGAACAATTGCTGAGGCCAATATTTCACACATATAAAATTAAAGTTGTGTGCTCTCGTGCTTTCCATGTCTGAATGCCGGATCAAGGTGCCTGGGATAAGTTAGTTGCACCAAACAAGGAGTGCCAATGGACTTCAGACTTTAAATCATCTTCTAAATTTGAGTGTGCAGTTAACTGCAGTAGCTTTTCCTTTGGGGAAACTGGATATTAAGTGACCGAAAGCAATCAGACAGACACATGCCAAGAGAAAACTCAATACCTACAATTGAATTTCAGGATGTGCAAAGCAAGACACTCTTAGAATTTGTTAATCCAATGATGACGGTTGAATTTTGGAATTGAAATGTTTTTCAGGCACTTACTGTTTTGACTTATCAAAATGTCCATCAACCATTTTGTAACCTACTTGAAATAATTATTTACATTATTATAATAATAATAGTAATCCTTTTGATATAGCATCTTATCACGTTGTTGAGATGTCTCAAATAGCGTCATGGAATTTATTGTAAAGTGAATTGACTCTGCATTCAGTGGGCGAGATGCAGCAGCCAATTGCATACAGTGGTGTCCCACACACAGTCGTGGATTGAGTGACCAAATATACATGAAAAGTTACAAATTTAATAAAGTCATCGAGCAAGTTGTAAAGTTGTTTAAATGGTTAGAATTTTAAAAAGCCTTCTTTGTACTTATGAATAGAAATCTGAGTGTGTCTGGAATAGAATGCTCTCTCTCTCGCTGGAGGGAGGGAGGGAGGGAGGAGGGAGGGAGGCACACTGCTTACCCAATTCCAGTGCTGATGCCAGTGCAAAGGTTCCACTTTGCCTCAAGGTGAACGTAGGGATGAGAAAATCCAACGTGTGCATGTGTATGGCATGTTTCACCTGGCTGTGCACACAGATCTACTGCTGACATTAGGCTAATCATTGATAGGATAATCCCTATCGAGTGCCTTACCCGACTGAGTGCATGTTTTATTATTATTATTGATGTGGTGTTACCTTTTTGAGGTAGTGTGTGTGTTAATGTTAAGGGTAGTGTGGCTCCGAGTTTGGAAGTTTAGGTGGGAGTCACTGAAGCCAAATGTGTGTATCCCATAGCCAGCCATTACAGGAGTCAGGAAATCACATGAAAGTTGTAATGTTGTTTAAACCAAAACACAATGTACATTGACTCAGTAATTTTATTCAAACTACATATACTACAGTATATAAATCAACCTCTTTCAAAATCTCCAAGTCACTCTGCCCACAATCCTTTTTTACAGTACTTGCATCCTCCATGTTTAATTGCCACTTATGTCCTTGAAGGAATAGGCTACGGATGTGATATGAAAGACACTAAAATGGAGCTAACATATAACTGCAGTGGTCATGCATATGAGGAATCATATCATGATTGGGTATTCATGCATATAATACCAGCACCTAAATCTGGTAAAATGTTTGATTGGCTTTTAAAGTGTTTATGTAATCATTTTGGAACTGTATTTTCTGTACATTGATCACACCTTGTATCCGCATTATGTGCAAGAATTGACGACTATGACACAGTGTAATGCTGTGTGACTTGTTAATCTGGGGCGATAAAAACATCTAATAAAATCACACTTGTGACATTTTAAAACCCTCAAATGTTGCCAAGGTGCTGGCTATAGAATCTCACCGATCAGCCTCTCTCACATGTGTGGATGGTAATTATAGGTCAACGTGTTTTATTCTTGGTTGAACCTTCCCCTACTCTTGGGGACAACGTTGTACTGATTCCCTCCGCAGAGCTCTTTCCTGGTTTGCAGTATAGAAACTACAGTCTGGTCTTTATAATCTCATTATAATCCCATTCTTTATAATCTCATTCCCCACACTCTGGAACTCCATCCCACAGTCCCTTCGCCTCGCTCCCTCCCTCGCCTTCTTGAAGGCCGGTCTCAAGACCCTCCTCTTCAACCGTGCCTTCTGCTGCCCTCCCAACTCTCACCCTGCCCTCCTAACTCTCTTTCCCTCCCCTCCACTCTACCTTGCTCCCTGCTCGGGTCCTGACTTTACTGTTCAGTGCCTTGGGACGTCCTCGCGACGTGAAAGGCACTCTATAAATGTCATTTTGTTGTTGTTGTTATTGCTACATTCACCGATTAGTTTTATTCTGTGTCAGCTGGGATCTGTTGGTAGTCACTCTAGCCTCTGAGTAAGGGTGCGTTCAAGCTCCACGCTGGGGCTTTGAACTCACATCCTAGGCTGACACTGTGTTTCATTGTTGATGGTGCCTCCCTTTGAATGAGACTTTAAAAAGAAGAGATGTCCTTCTGTCTGTGAAGTGGGTGTTGAAGATCCCTTGGGACTATTCAGAAGAGAGTACAGTATCTCCCAGTGTCCTGGCCAACAATTCTCCAGGTAAAACTGGCTCTTCATGGCTTTTTGTACATTGCTGTTTGAAAAATGGCTGTCACGATTTCAATGATCATCCTCAGTTTTCCACTTGACCTGCTGTTTATTTAATGCTTATATCTAACAGTTAGCATGAAACTAAGGTCCATGTACAGTTTGGTATTGAGTGTTATTGAAGCCATATTTTTCTTAAAAGCTAAAGGGATTAGGGTATATGGGGATAGGGCAGGTAAATTGAATTAGGATAGAAAATCAGCCGTGATCTTATCATACGGTGGGGTAGGCTCGAGGAGTCAAAGGGCCTACTCCCGCTTCTTATGTTCATTCACTGTGTTTTGAATGAGAGGGAAGGAAGGAAAGAATAGATTGTGGTTTGGAAAAGGTTGTGGTTTTACGGTGTCTCGGTTAAACCGCTGGTTGTTCTGGGTTTTGGTAACCGCTGTGTGATACGAGTTGTTGACTCTGAAGCTTACAGTAATGCAGGACTATTACAATTTTTTTTATATAAATGTATTCCATTAAATGAATCTGGGCTGACACTGGGGGAGTGCTCCACTGCAGCAGGTACCATGGTTCAGAAAGTTTGAACCGAGGGGCAGCCATTGTGTTTATATAAACAATGAAAACCCTAAACACACAATTGGAAAAATGAAGGGTGTTCTACTAGATATCAGGACCAACATTCACTAAACGTAATTCAATCTCATAAACTCTGTGCAGGACTGTGCTGATGTAAAAAGGGAACTACAGTACAGTTCTGACGAAACGTTGACTCTTTTTCCTTTCTCCATGGATGCTGCCTGATCTGCTGAGTTTCCCCAGCAACTTTTGTTTTTGTTTCAGATTCCCAGCATTCTGTAGTATTTTGTGTTTTTGTACAGTACAATGGTACTGGCTGCAATAAATATACAACAGCTTCACAGTAAATGTGACTTGGGATATTTTGGAATGATATGAAAATAAAAAAGCAGGTAAATTCGTTATGTGGAAACTGGCTTGGTTTGTTCCTTTCTAACTTTATTGGATAGTAAAGGGAACAAGGCAGTTTGGATGAAGAAAACCCTTCAGTCCATTGGATCTCATTCTTTCAGAATAGCCACTCTCCCACCCTTCCATTACAGTAATCATCAACAATAACAACTTGTATTTATATAGCGCCCTCCACATCGGGAGTGGGGGCATCTCAGAGCCCTTAAATCAAGGTGTTTCCTGAAGGAGTTCAGTGTAAAGTGGAGACCATTTTCACCCCCAATAATACCACTACACATCTATTTGAAGGCAGTAGATTGGACCAGTAATATTGCGAGCGGAGCTACATTTTCAACCAGATAACAGCATAAGGAAATCACATTCTGTCAATGTGCCAACAGTTCACAAAACAATCCTCATTGTGCTCTATGGGCATTGACTATTTCAAAGCTTCCTATTCCTGGCAAAAGCTCAAAGGCTAACACTGGTCTGTCAATAATGCCCCAAGTCTGCATTAGTCAGTCCCGACTGGGTTCATCTGGTAGACACGATTTCAGCCGGATTCAGTAGGTACCACTTGTTCCCCTGAGTCAGCAAATTGTAGATTCAAACTCCATGTTAAGACTTTTACTCACTGTCTAGACTGATACTCAAGTACGGTGATAAGAGTGTGCTACATATTTGGAGGTTCTGTCCTGAGACATTAAACTGAGGTCTCACCTGCCTGATCAGGCTGATATTAAAGATCTCATGTCACTATTCAAAAGCAGAAGGGAGTTTCTCTCAGTGTCCTGGCCATTTGTATAACTGGTAAAACTGGCCACTCACTTCATGGATGTTTGTGAGATACACCCGAGGACCGTTTTCTGATTAGGAATAGACTTGTAAGTGAAAAGGGGAGTCAGCATAAGTATGTGTTTATAAACGGCAAATTCTCGGTGTTTTGGAGTAATTTTAGGAAAACTTTACATTGTGTTTATGAGCCAAGTTACAATATAAAATGTTGTCAGAAAGACTCAATCTCAACACTGACTGTGTGAGGGAATGGTGCAATGCCCTTACACCACAGAGATGTCATGTACATCTGAGTTGTCTTTAGGGTCTTTTTAAGAACGTTGCTGTCAGGAGTGAGTTTCCAGGCATTTCTTTTTCTGCACAACTCGTGTGAATGAATACATGTCATGCTGACTAACTAACTGATTAGATTGAACCAGTCTGTGATAGGTTACAATCATTCTCTCAATTTCGCACAATCCTCCCCCATGGGCAGTAAAATATTACTGTCCATAGATTAGTGATTAGCTATTCCATCACAGACAGACAGAGTGGTACATGCAACTAGGATGTAATTTAATACCATCACACATATGCAAACTGGGATCTACTGTAATGTACACACATAGTAAGTAACCAGAATTATAGAATGTGATGTGACTTTCATAATAATGATTGAGCTCTACAACACTTCTAAAACAAAGTTGAATTAATGCTGTCCAGTTGTGGACTTTTTATTCAATGTGTGTCTTTTGAGACAAGCCTGCGCAAGTGAGTATCTGTTGACATTCATCAGGCAGAAGTTTCCAAAAGTAACAGTGACAGTAAATACAAGTTTGAAGAGTACCCCTTGTTGGGATAGTTCCACAACTTCAAATAAATCCAAATTATAACTTTAGACCACATCCATTGTAAGAAAATATTGACTTAAAAACATCATCAGAAAAGATGCCATGAAAAGTAATATCTCAGCAGGAACCTAGAAATACCAAGTTACACTGAATAATATTTATGTGGACTACAGAAAATTCATTGCTACAGGCAATAGTAATGTACATCATATATAAGAGGATGGAAAAAATTGTGTGATCCAAATAGCCAAAGGAATGAGATGTTCTGTGATGTCCCACAAGATACTTTAATAAGTTTAAATATTAGAAATATTGCGTGGGTGTAAGAAGATTATTGGCAGTAACACAGGCTTGGGGTTCAAATGACTAACCATCCAACCTAGCTTTGATCTCATTACTTATGGTATTTCAACTTCTTGTTGGCTTCCTGTTCTGTAATTCACTCCGATCTACTTAATACTCTCCAACTGAAATTCTCTGACATGTAAAAGCAGCTCTGTACTATTATACTGAATTCACTCTGTTGCAATAGATAGAATCACTGAACCAACACATGGCTTGGACAATAAAGCATTGTGTGGCCAGCATTTGATCAACACTCAATATTTTGTACACCTACAGTATTCATCTCAGCTTTGACACTGAAGGTAAAAGTACAGAAGTGTAAGAAATAAAATCTTTGTAATTGGGAGGACATCCCAACCCATTCCACGGGATTTACACTGAATTTCCATCCCGCAGTCCCTCCGCCTTGCCCCATCCCTGGGCTTCTTCGAGACCGTGCTTTCAATCAACCTCCTGTCTCCCCAGTTCAGGTTCGAAATACTGTCTGTCCAGCCATTCGGGATGTCCTCCCGACGTGAAAGGCACCACACAAATGTAATTTTGTTGTTGGGTTGTTGTATATTGGGATTCCTCCTGATATAGACACGTGACATTTTGTTGTTGTTGTATTTGTAGGCTGTGACAAACGTCCAGTTGTATATTTCAATGTTCCCAAAACAGCCATGAAATAATCGACCAACTCACTGTATTGGGAGTGTCAATTCAGACTGCAGTAAAGTCCTGATAACCTGACCCTGTCTTAACTCGTCACTTCCACTTAATTTTAAATCAACAAGACTATTCAGGGGACATTAAAGAGCCCAATTTTCTAAAATTGATTAAAACAGAGTCCAAGGCATAAAAATTGTATTCTTGATTTTACAGGTACTATATTCTGGAAAACCACAGAAGCCATAAAAACACCACAAAGCAGCATGACTGAGAAACTAAAATTGCAGGTTTGAGGCAGTCAGCGGAGAGGGGATTGGGTTTGGCCACTGTGAAGGATTCAGCAGAGCCTGGCTTCAAAAGTTTGGTTTAGTTACATGTTAAAATAGAGCACATAATTGCTTGTATGATCATACAATTTATTTTTAAGGCCACTTAGTGTACCACCAGATGAAAGTTTACATCCTGTGCAGAAGAGCTGGAGTCAAGTTTGACTGTGAAAGCCAGTCAGCAATCATCATGTGAATAAGACCAGCGCCCAGTTGAAGCAAAGAGTCAAATATCTTCAGGAGAGGAAACCTGCTGGAGAAAACCCCCCACTAGGAAGCTTCACAGAAAAATAAGACTTTAATTATTAGACACTTAATGATTGATGGAATTTAAACCATACTTTAATCCCAATTTGTAACATATGGTGTAACCTGGTTCATTTATAATTAAATACAATTGAATTAACTATTTAATTAAACACAATTCATGTTCAGCGATATGACAGAAGGCACAGTGTCAACTCTATTGAGAGAGAGAGAGAGAGAGAGAGAGAGAGAGGTCATGTAAATCCCTTTAGATACACCCTGTTGTACGAGCACTAGATCAACACTATTGCAACCGCAAATTATAGTGGGCAATCAGTGCTCTCTGATGAGAGGACAAATTAGGCTCGCGCACTAACCACACCACTGTTAGCAGAGCTATTCACAGGGATCAATTTCCCACTTTACAAAAGTCACGTTTAATTTTGTATCCCTTTGCTATAATTAACTGCAGGATAGAGGGATGGACAGGATAGAGGGATGGACAGGATAGAGGGATGGACAGGGAAGAAATGGAGGGAAGAGTTTTTGTTTACTTTGACGGATATCCGCTGTTATCTCTGAAATCTCTTATCTCTTATCAAGAGCGATGCCAGTAACTGTGCCCCTTGAGCCAACTCTGCTGAGAAACACATTACATCCTTCTGTTTGCAGTCAGGAAACACAGCTTTGGAATTGCTTGGCTACCATGCCTTATAGACGTGCACCCAGCGCGAGGTCAGGCTCCAACCCTTCAAGCTGGCACTCTCATTTAAAAATATAACCTTCTAAATTAACAGCAACACCCTTTAAACACAAACACTGTGAGAATACCTATCATCAAACAGCATTCAGCGTCCCGTTTACCAAAAGAAAGACTGCCACTCGAATGAATTGGATCCATTCGCTACTGCCAGCTCTTTCTCTCTCAAACAACATTTTAACACACAAACACACACTTCATCTACAACTACGAAAAATCAGAAACACGGAGTATCATTGTGTTAATTGCTGGCTCCCAAATCTGCACGAGGATGACCCCCCCAAAAAAAACACACACCAAGCCCAATAGCTGCAAGAGCAGACAGTCCCAACTGCTGTACTTCCCACATTGGGCAAGTCACAAAACCTTATTCATAGGTCACATACCCAGTGATCGTTCAGACATTTTCACAGATATTGGACATGCTACTACAGGCGAGTATGAGTCAGGTTACGTGAGATAGTTAAAAGAAGTATTCTTCACAGCAGATTCTACCTGGAGAAATAATGCACCTTCCCTTGGTACACCTAGATTTACAAGCCAAGACCCGCTATACTGTACCAAAGGCAACATTAATATGAGAAAGGAACTTGACGATGACTCACAAGCTGACACTAAATGCTGGGATGGATTGTTTTTACAGCTCTGTTTAAACTACAAAGATTCATTTCAGTTTCACAATAAAGCCAGCTGCCAACACCCAATATTTACAATACCCATGTTCTGACTTGTGATATACTCATTTTAGTCACAATGTTAAAATTCTCTATCCATTCCTTTCCTCCCGCCGCCCCACCACCCCCACCACCAAAAACTATTGATGCTGTTTGGTGCACATTAAAAATGTCTGTGTTAATATAAATCTAACGTTCACCAGATTGCCTACATGTATTCAGGGGGAGAAACACAGGTCCATTGGGGGAATTGTAATCCAGTTCATCGGGAGAAACTCCTTCTCTTTTCAAATAGTGCCATGCGATTTTTAACATCCACCTGACCTTGGATTAACATCTCATCTCTCCGGCAATATAACACCCCCGCCCCCCCACCACCCCGCACTGCACTGGAATGTCAGCTTAGACTATGTGATTCCACATCCTGACCTGGGGCTTGAACCCACAACCTACTGACTCAGAGTTAACGGTGCTATCACAGCACCAGGCAGACACACAACATATAGTAACTCCGGGTGATCCTGTATTGTGAAAGCAAAATTAAAATATTCTGTTAGGGTAACAACAAATATACAATCTAACAATTTGTATTAGACGTACTACAGTTTCTCGTCAGGATTTATGCATCCGATAAACATATAACTATTTATATCTTGTGTTAACTGTAAGACTAATTTTGCCTAAGAAATGTGAAATAGTCTAAAAAAACATTAATTTCTAATTTAGAAGCACTTTCTTCTTTTTAAAAACACACCTCTGCCAAACTGTACTTTCAAATTAAGACTGAATTTTCAAATGTTTTACAATTTTGTGCAATATGAAACATTGTAAGGTTCGACAGACAGACAAGATGAAAGATTCCTGTTCTCTTCCCGATGAGATGTCTCATCTGCCAGTAAATATATATATATTTTAAAAAAAAAGCCACATTGATTTTAAAATTCAGATGGAACTTTAGGTGTTATCAAAACTCTGCATGATCTTAACACAAAGAATATCAGGCTGCACTGAACCTAAAGGTTAAATAGCTTCTCTGGGCAATCTGTGTTTCAGTGGAGCATTAGTGCTCACTCTTTCTACCTGGGTTATGCTATAGAGCTACTGGTGACAACACACCTGCCATTGTTGATTGCCAACAAAATAAAGATTAAATAACTTGAAAAGGGAGAGGTCTGCGAAGGCATGCATGAAACACAGATAACACTGATTTTATGAAACACAAAAATATATCAATAAAATGTTTGGGTTGCGTTAGAGTGTTTTTGTGCAGTGTCCCTTGATTATCCACAGAACATCACATTTTTGGGCAAGTTTTCCCAACTGCGTTTGTCATAGCAATTACAGAGATGAGACACATTTGGTTTCATTCAATTGATGCAAGCACAAGGCAACACAACTCCAGGAACAATGTACACAATGCACACACTGGAAGAAAGGTGTGGAGCAATACATGGCCTTTTCCTGTGTGGGATCTGTTATCCATCTATTCTCCACGGTATCTGGAGATTGCTTTGTGATTATATCTGTGGGATCAGCAATGGTGGGGACGGAAGAAAGTAATGCGAAGCTAAAACCCGGCCTCTTTTTAAACAATGGACTTTGGTCTAATATGCCGCCTTCATAACAGAAGTACATTTCTGTGCAATATTTTTGCTCTTTGGGGAAGATTTAACCACTTGTCAATTGGGTAACTGCATGAAGCAAAAAAAAAATCATCTTATTGTATTAAGATGATTGTATTAAGCACTGGAACAAAGATTACACAAGATGTACAGTTCAACCTTCACTGTGAAACCATGATCCTGAGTGAAAGTGCTACACAGCCCACAATAGGCTGAATGTGCTGTGATTACTATCACTTAAAACTGCTGATGTTTAATTGGTACATTGAACGACAAGATACTAAAGTTGCCTGGTGCCCCCATAAGCTTTCTGCTTCTTAGTCAGCACCATATAGATAAGGTTTGGGACACGGTTCCCAGTTAGTTGCTTGAACCTGTATCAGGCCATTCCATTCAAATGGTTAGTCACATATGCCCCATAGTCTTAAAAGGAAGTGTCTATACTATTACTGTACTATTGTTGGGAGAAGGGTGTGATTAACAATCACTTTATGGTATATTCTGTGAAGCATTTTGAGATGTCTGGAAGACATGAAAAGCGCTATATCAAATGCAAGGCTGATTCTTATAATATTTTAACCTGTTTCACTATTTAGAGGCAGCCTCAGACGACAACACGTCTTACAAACAGTAAGAGAGATAGCCTACAACCCCATTTCTGTATGTTACTGACAAAGCTTCATAATATCATTGGGAAATGCACAGTGTTGAAGGGATCTGGGAAGCGGAAAACACTTCATTGTAATGCAATTTGGAATAATCATTTGAGAATACAATCACAGTCCATGTACACTATTTCATTTCAACACCGGAAAGTTATACTTATATATTTATTACATATTTACATTATTATAATAATGCTTCAATTTGCTTTGGCACCTTATCATATTTTTGAGACATCTCAAATTGCATCACAGAATATATTGCAAAGTGAATTGACTGTATATTTTGTGGGCGAAATGTGGCAGCCAATTGCGCACAGCAGAGTCCTACGAACAGTCAACATTTTTGAAGTGACCAATTTTTCTTTAAGGAATTATGACCCTGGGAAAAGCTCTAACCACTGACCGAGCTACAGGACTCCACAACTATATATCCTAAAGGTGAATTTTATAAACACATGCTCTGGTGACAATGGTTCGTTAAGTATTTAATCAAAGTATTGAAGATTACATGTGTTCAAGCATCACACATGTTCACAATGGTGACATAATCTCTCCTCTTTCCACTGTCATAAACTGTTAAGAGATATAAATAAATAAGGCACTCGCCAAAGTAGAGAAAATCTTGAAGAGGTATTTGCAGAGAATATTGTATTCTAAAATTGGAAACAAACTCGTACTATTTTATTTATAAAGTGGAAAATGTCAAAGGCCTTTACTGTGTTCATGCCTTGGATCCATATGTAGAGCTCTGTAAACATCCCTCCTCCAAACCAGTGCAAGTGAACCAATCTTACAGCTGTGCTTTTGTGCAATCAGAATGCAGGGTCATTGTCAAAGAGGACAAAGCTGTGAAATCTCAATGCATATCACAGTTTCCACCAAATGTTAGAGCTCATAGACAGACTATAGTGTACTACAACAATGCTGTATTTACAGTCTCTTTCTTTCCCCTGCAGCCAAATCCTAATCAGCACATCACAATATTACATTTCCTAAACACTAAAGAAGCGCTACTGAAAGTAGATTGAGATTATGATGGGGAACGATAAGAACAGGACTTGATTTTACTCAACGAGTCTGTTCCAAAACAAGATTATTTATTTTCAAAAAGAAAATAATTTTAGTAACCAAATATTTCCTGTGAATTCACTTTTAAAGATACCCTTGACTGTCACGCCAAACCAGCCACCAAACAGTTTTCAATTTCCATTGAACCATTGTTTACCCAACATCTGTGCATTTACAGCAGCTGCAGCTTCTTATGGAAGAAATAAATTGTGTTAAATCTCAAGACAGGCCTAAGGCAGTGGAAGTGCACCCCTGCTTGACATAATAATTTTAATAATAATCCTTACAGTTGATACAGCGCTTTTCACATCTTCTAGACGTCTCAAAGCCCTTCACAGAATGTACTGTAAAGTGAATTGACTGTATATTTCTGGGCGAAACGTGGCAGTCAATTGACTACAGCAGTGTTTCACAACCACCTCAGGATTTATTTTCTTGAGGGATTATTATTATTAGGAAACTTGCCCAAAGTTTTGCCTTGCCGGGAACCGAACTCAGATCTCTCGCTTGCGAGGCAGGTACTCTAACCACTAAGCTGCAGGACATAGACAAGTCGAGTCTCAAGTCATCTGAACCTATGGGAAAGCCTCAATAGCAATAATAACAACAGCTTGATTAATGTAGGGCCTTCATGCAGGGTAACAGCTCTGTGTGTATTTAGTGCCTCCCCTCCGGGCAGCGTCTCAGATGGAGGTGCCCGAGGCCGAGCCAGGGGGAGGGGAAGTGACCGTAGACACCGTCAAAGAGGAAGGTCTTCAGGCGTGATCTGAAGCTGGGGAAGGAGGAGGTGAGGCGAAGGGGTTGAGGGAGGGAGTTCCAAATTTCCATAGTGGCTAAAGGATGGAGGTCAACGGTGGAGCAGAGGATTTGGGGGACAAGGAGGAAGCAGGACCAAGCAGAGCAGAGCAAGTGCATTAAGCACAGAATGAGGAAGGAAACTACCATGGCAATAAAGCTTAATCTTCCACCTCTCCCAGGACCCACCCCTTCATCGATCACTTCATCTATTGCAGCTCATGGGTGAAGGAGGAATGAATTTGGAACTGAAAAAAAGACTTTCTGAATCCCAAGAGGCATCCAAGACAAACGTCCCCGAAAATTCATCCAGCCACATATCTCTATTGCGTATTTTGTAAGCATTCACCTAGAGAACACACAGTCACAGAAAAACCCTGTGAAGCTCTTTGAGGCTTCCTCCTAATGTGAAAGGCGCTATTACAGTACTAATCCATCAGCATCAAACTGTTGCATATTAACTTTAACAACATCAATGGCAATTAAGTATGGGACAAATATATAAGGATTTGGGGAAGAAGGACATGAGAGAGTTGGAGAGAGAGTGAACGAGGGGATTGGAAAGAAGCTGGATTGGAAAGTTGCATTAAGATTGGATTGAATCAAACTTGCGTTTTTTGGATTAAAGAACATTACACAAACCAACCTGAATTATCAGCTGAGGCACCAAAGTTCAACCAACTCAGCACAGATGGGGTTTGAAGCTACGTTTGTGTGCATTTTGGGGGATGGGGGGGTTGTCAATTTATGCTGGATAACTAAATTGTCAAAACAGATCCTAACTTCAAGGTCTGAGGTAACATTCAAAATTGCACCAATGCATTAAAACTAGAAATTCTTTAACTGATTTGGGAATTCCATCCCGTAATTCCTCCCTTGTCACCTCCCTAACCTCCTTCAAGTCCCACCTCAAGAACCTCTTCTTTGACCGTGCCATCGGTCACCCCCTTTCCCCCCCACCCTCCCTGATCCCGACTCCAGCTCAGGTCCGAAACACTGACTGTCCTGTGGCTTGGGATGGCCTGCCAACGTGAAAAACGCTATAAAACTGTAATTTTGTTGTTGATGTTGATTTTTGCTCAACATATTTGTTGGGGGAAGATAAACGTAGTTGTATCTGAAAACTCCTGAATTCTTTAATCTGACTTGGGAAAAGTGTATCCTTGGCAGTCCAGCTGTCTCCACTCAATTCCCAGATAAAGTCAGAGCAGTGCTGTAGGCGTGCAACACAGTTCAGGTTATGTTCTTGGCAGCCAGTGTGGTATTTCGTACCAGAATTGCTCACATTTACAATAATAATAATCCTTGTATTTGATTGATACCTTCGAGACGTCCCAAAGTGCTTCACTGACAAGCAATCTGCCAATCAACTAACAACCTGGTTGCCATTTATTGCTGAGTGTGTCGAGGCATGTGGAGTCAGGAAACCCCTGCCCGGGAATCAAACCCAGGTCCTCTGTTTGTTTGCAGTGATTTGAAAGTGATCTTTACGTGAACTGTGCTGTGAAGAGCTTGTTAGTGGTTTTACACCTTTCAGAAATAAAAGTGGTGGATTTTTAACAGTTTTTAAACTAAGTGCAGGCTAGCCCAGATTCTGATCTCCCTAAGATCTAGCTTATCTACTCAGTTCATCATTTTTGCTTCTAGTTCTTAAGAATCCGATTTGTACTTTCCTTCTACCAACTCAAAACACTCATTTAATCCCAGATATGATTTTAATGAGATATTTTCCACTACACACTACAGAAGGAGATTGAAGTAAAAAGGTCAGAAGTTGCCTCAAGCAAATGTGAAAGCAAGGAAGGATATCCATATTATAAAGTTACTAAATTGCTCAATTTATCTAAAGTTACTTCAGGTGGCTTCATTGTTCATTCACGCAATAGAAGAATAATTCATCTGAATGATTTTGATCTTCAATCACACAGTTCTATCAAAAACAGAGTCTATCCATTCCTTCTGCTTATCTAACAGGAGAGACAACATTCTGTACTGCATACAACACACTGGATTTCCTTAACATGGACATTAGTCCACAATAATAATAATCCTTGCATTTGATATAGTGCTTTTCATGTCTTCTAGTTATCTCAAAGCACTTCACAATATACACTGTAAAGTGAATTGACTATTTCATTAATAAATGCTATTTTAGGTTACCATTGTACTACAATTTTTTAAAAAGTTTTTAAAAAATAGGAGTGAAGGTGGGAGTGGGGGGTTAAGGGGTAGGATGAAAGTACATCTGATTCATAAATTTCCCTTGAAAAATACATTCAGCATTTGGAAACCTGCTTCACCAAAAGTGCTGAGCCAAAGCTAAGTCACGAGTTGTTCCTTTTCAACTTAGCCTCAAAACAACATGGTAGAAACGACCTCAATTCTGAACACAAGACCAGTCACCCTACGGTGGGTTGTGAAACTCTACAGTTGTGATTACCACTCCACCCCACTTCCCCCGTCACATGTAAAGGCTACCCAAGGTTAACTCTGAGCTCTATCCCCAGTTCATTTACAGAGGCAGATGGATTATTTTTTCACCACATCATTGGTATCAGGTTCTAGAGGACACCAGTGATCAGGAATGTGATCAGAGTGGTATGTTGGAGATGTTATCCTTTAGATGAGATATCAAACTGAGGTCCTGTTTCCCTGTTCTGGTGGACATCAAATTCAACCAGAGAACAGAGATTCTCCTTTTTGCAGCTAAAATTCTTTAAAAGTTTTAAACTGTCTTGATTAATTGAATTTTTCAATAAATGGTTTATCTGTATAATTTAATTGAAAAGTATATTGCAATTTTATGCATTTAATAGTTCACAGACCACAGGAAAAAAAAAGCATAAATGATCCTCCTTACAATTTACAAGGTGTATTATCATTAATAACCAGCAAAGCTATCAGTGAAGGACAAAACTGAATGTCATGTGAAACACTGACAATGCTGGAAGCTGATAAGATCATTGCCTTAGGGTTGCGATGGTAAGGTGTTTGATTGTTGCCGTACTACGCTGATAATAACTTTAACCAAAAGAAATCCAATTTTAAAAAATCATACTTTCTTTTAAGATGAAAAAAAACAGAATGCAAAAGCAATTAACCCTTTCCAAGGGAAAACTGACCACTCGAGGGTGCCGTACATATACAGCTCTGTAGGTACATTTATCATGGCCACGCTTAGTGACAGCATGGGTACAGTGGAAAAGTACAGGAATCCAGCCAGGAATGAATGTTTTCCAATTAAAGGCACTGGTTAATGGGGAGAGAGCTGGGCAGTGGGATTGAGTTGCTCTGTTCAAACAGCCGGCACAGACTAGATGGGCCAAATGGCCTCCTTTTGTGCCATATAATTCTATGATTCTATGATTAATCGAGCGCTCTGGGAGGCTACCTTACCTGAAGGGCACTATATAAATGCAAGCTGTTGTTGCAGCCATGTATGCTTTTGGAATACCAGCTCTATAATACCTCACATTGGTGGCCAATGCCAGCACGCACTGTGGTAGATAAATTAGGTCTCAAGCTTCTCTCAAAAATAAGTTTTCAAAACGTTAATTGTTTTTTTTAAAAAAGATGACTTTATGTGGCCTGTTTATGTGTAAAGTTCCTGTGTAAATAGAGTTATTCCAAGATCAAAATGCTAAGAGTTTTGAGTTAAGCGTGACACCCAGCTGACCAAAGAAAGTGGCAGTACAAGTTATATATGAGTCATTTCAGGATAAAAGTTAAAAGCAATTATAATAACTTATTGCCTTTTCAGCAGCTAGTTCACTTTTATTGGCAAACTTTTTGCCAAGACGAAAGGCACGGTTCCCTATTAACAATAGATCACAGTGTTACTACTCGTGTGAAACAAATGAGCAAGACAAATAAACTACAAATGCCAGAAAGTACTTTTTTTTAAAAAAGGGAATTCTGTACAAAACAACTCGTTCTGGGTCTGAAAGAACAAAACTTCATCCAAAAAAATAGTAGCCTAGAACACCCTGTATAGGATTGGGGAGGACACGTGAGCCCAGATAAGACAGAGAAAGCTCACACTAAAAGCAAAAGAGAGCAGCTAATGGTTTATTAACAGACATCGTTTATTAACAATAAACTCATGGTTTATTAACAGACATTGTTGGAATGAGAGGAAGTAAAAGATACTCAGGCACAAGTCAGGTTTTCAAGTACGGTACTAGAATAACAAAGGCACAACAACAAATCATATTTGTGTAGAGCTTTTCACGTCAGGAGGCGTCCCAAGGCGCTGGACAGTCAAGGATCCACAACCAAGCTGGAGGTTGGGATCAGGATGGGTGGAGGGGAGGTAGGGGTAGGAGGGTGGTGATCAAAGGGAAATATAGTGTCAAAAAGCTGTCGATGAAAGTGACATACAGTATATCCAAAGTTTAGGGAGCGAAATGAGAGGCACAGATAAGGTCTGAAGGTCAATCAGACAGAGAGAGTGGCCAAGACAATGATGAGAACGAGCATTGATATTGTCTGCAGCAACACATGAGACCAAACAAAGAAAGGGAGAAACGAGAGGGAGCACTGAAGAGAAGTGAGTGTGAGCGACAAGTACGGTACAAGAGATTGGTGTCTCACACACAAAACCAGCCCTCAACCAGTCAAGCCCTCAATTACTGTACAAAGCACCACCACCGCCTGTGCTGGAATCAACACACAACGTCGTCTCGTCGATCAATGTCACGTAAACAGTTGGATTGTTATCACTGGTCTACATTACTCATCAATTCATGTATTATTTTCACTTAAAAAAAACCCACGAGCAGCGATCGAGGTGAGAACGAGGGATTCATTCCTCTGGACAACAGGGAGAAGGATCCTGGTGGTGATGGTATCAGGTGCAGGGAGGGGGACAGTGCAGGATCTGGTGGGATAAGGGGGTGTCAACAGGGGATCGATGACTTTGTGTGGGGAGAAGAAGTCAAGCACAGGAAATGAGACAGAAGTAGATCAGCCATGATAAACCCCACCACAGATTTCAGAAGCTTGGATTTCAATTTGAGAAGCTTTGTCCGGTGAATCAGAGGAATCAGAGTTCATACGGCAACGATAAAGATCGGAATATGTGTAATGGGTAAAGTGAGCAACATTCAGTCTAAATCCATGTGGAAGCTGGTGGGTGACCTTCAAAGTACACAGTCACTCCACATTACATGCAATAAATCTATCCTTTGGGGACGGTTTGCCTGATGTGAACGGCACCATAGCAAATGTAAAGATTATTTATATTGCCAATAAAATGATCTCATGCAACCTCCTTTCACCGCGTGTCAGGGGGAGATCAGACAAGGCTTCATGATTGTGGTGACTCTAGTTTCTTGCTGGTTTCACACCTTCCTCTAAAAGATGTTTCAAAGTCACCAAAGTCACTAATCTCTATATTGCAGGTACTTTTCCACCTGAACTTATCTGAACGAGATCACATCCATTGCCCTGACACTGAAACAAGGAAACCGGGAGTCACAGGAGTTTGGGTTGACTTTCTGTAATGTTTGCGTCTCTGGAGTACAGAAAGGTGGAGCTCAGTGGTTAGAGCGCTCGCCTGAGACCCGTGTTCAAATCAGGGCAGGTCAGGGCCAAACCTTGGGCAAGTTTCCTTACTCCACACACACACACACACACGCCTAATAATAATCCCTCCAAAAAAACCACAATAATAAAATTGGTCATATTCAATCCACAACTGTTTGTGGGGGAGACTGTGCACAATTGGCTGCCGCGATTCGCCCACAAATATACAGTCAATTCACTTTACAGTATATTCTGTGAAGCGCTTTGGGACGTCTAGCAGACGTAAAAAGCGCTATATCAAATTCAAGGATTATTATATTTTATTATAAACTCTTCCTCACACGAATTCACACAACTTCTCGGCAAGGATCCCGCCGCAGATAGGAAGAGTTTGTAATGGGAAAGGTGGAGGTGGGGGGGGGGGGGGAAATGCGAATCTAAGCCCACGATCCTGCCAAGTTTGAGGGTGGGGGGTGACTTCTGTTTGCCCACAAACTACACAGTGCAAAGGAGCAACAATCAGACCTTTTACAACAACAACAAGACAATAAAATTACATTTATAGAAGCGCCTTTCACGCCGGGAGGATTTCTAACCAAACAGTTGAGTTGAAATGGGGAGGGGGGCAGAGGAAGCTGCTAACACTGACTAAACACACTTCCCAGGTCAGTGAAGCAAAGCAGGGTTTCAGGTAACACAGGCAGCCAGCCACTCACCCCCTGGGAAACAAGGCAAATACTTACACAAACCACACAGCTACTGGAGGGGGGGGGGGGGGGGGGTGTCCTTCAAAGGACTTTAAAAGAAAAAATATATATCCTGCAGAGAGACATGATAGATACTCCAATCTCAAAGCTGATTGTCAGTCAGTCCCCCCCTCTGTCTGTGTGTCTGTCTGCCAGCCCAGGTACATCAGGTACATTGTTGGAGATCTTGTTTTCAAACATTGACTTACCAGCAACATGAAGACGGTTCTCACTGAGTGAACCCCAGCCACACTAACTCTTGAGGTCCTCATTGTCTTCTCCTCTGTCTGGCCAGCTCTCTCTCTCTCGCTTGTCCTTTGAGGGAAATTGTACCAACTGTTTGTTAAAGTGCCTGCACTGTGATAATCCTCAATGTGTTCCTGATTAATGTACTGACTGCCTCCCAGCGTCACCTGAACTGCTCAGTCATCCGCCCACACTCAGCCTTAAAGAGGCAACATCCAATGTCGCAACAGACCTGGTTTGAAGCTGCAGCAACTCTCAATTCAACTTGTTTTTTGGAAGACTTCTTTGGGGAGGGGGGGGACTCTAAATGAGTCATTTAAAACAGGACGGTTTAAGTTAAGATAATAGTTTGTCAGGCTGCTGGGAAGGAGCATTCATACAAAACACAAATTGAACTGGGACAACAGGATAATTGGACTCTATTTAATGTAAATTTATGTTGCTTGATAGAAGATTGAGAGATATAGACAATGATCCATTTACTGCTATTGCTGTGGAAACATTATCTCTCAGACTCACACAATCTCTCATTATCTCTCAGACTCACACAATCGGCGTGTAGCCTCTGGGCGTCGTGTTCCACCTACAGCCATCCTTCCCTCCTCACATCCGATCCCTGACCAGGCCTGCCTTCTGCCATCTCCGCCACATTGCCCTCCTCCTCCTCCCACCGTCCCCTACCCCAGTACCCCAGACGCTGCCCAAACACTCGGCCGAGAATTCGTCAACTCCAGACTCAATCTTTCGAATGCCCTCTTCACCGGCTTCACTGGCTCCCTATCCATAGATGGATCAATTTCAAGATCCTCACACTTGTTTTCAAATCCCTTCAATCCCTGGCACCTCCCTACTTCTCCAACCCCCAACACCCAACCTCGACTGTTCAAGTTGCAGAGAAACTTGTATAAATCGTATAAAGTCTAATTTAATCAATAATCTGCACTGCGCAGAAGTAATTTAATGCAGCTGGTAAATTTACAGGTGGTGATGGAGCAAGACTACGTTTCCCTTCTGGGGAGACAATATCTGAAAGCGCAATCACAAAGTGAATCTCAATACGGATGTAAGCCCTTGTAGAAGTCACATTGGGAATTTTGTGTAATAATGTAATGTGAATGTCTGCGCGTTATTTGGATTTAGAATCTAAGCGCAGAAGTACAGGGCAAAGGTTTAAGATTAAGAAACTTCAAGAGAGATCGGAGATTACAACTGTTTTTCCCCTCAAGCTATATTGATTTGCTTCTAAAAGCAAATGATCAGTCAAGTATCTCTTTGGTAACCAGAGTGGAGAATATAGGGAAGGTTGGAGAATGTGATTAACAAATCCATGTTAAAAAAAAGTGTGAAAATTCACACATGTTCCACATTGTTGTGTTGTGAAGCTTTGACTTGCTCTGTTCTCCAATGTCCGTGTCTAGTCTTTTGAAAGACAATCTTAAGCAAAAGGTTTTTGATTCCTTCGATACTGAGGAGGGTTGTGGAAAGCCAGTCAGGGATGAATAATAAGAGCTGTACACTTTCATAGATATTCCAGAGTTTTACCTTGAAAACTTTGGGGATTATTGGTGTGTAATGTTCCCAGGATATAATATATAATAACAATAACAATAATAATAATAAAAGTCCTTGCATTTGGTGTAGTTCTGTTTCACGTCTTCTAGACGTCTTAAAGCACTTCAACGAACATACTGTAAAGTGAATTGACTGTGGGCAAAATACAGCAGCCAATTGTGCACAGCAGCGTACTCACCCACAAACAGTTGAGGGACCACTAAAATAAGAGCCAAGAAATAATTAATTTGGGATGTGACGTTTCTCAAATGTGGCTCATTAAAGTCATGAATGCTGATTAGTTGACTGTTCATAGGAACGCAAATCTCTCTGAACTGAAACCCAGCTTTGTACGTAAAGTAGGAGCAGACAATATACTGTAAAAGACATCGAATAGCTTTTAATGGGGGCCAAACGGTCAATTAAAACACTTATCTCATTTTCGCCCACAAGTATACAGTCGACTTTCCTGCCTTTCTTCCCCCTGCCTGTTTTGTTTGTTTGTTTGTTTGTATCTCTCTTCTCGCTCAATAAAAGAAAATTGCTAATTGCTAACTGTAATGACGAATGCAAGGATTATTATTATTTCCTTATTAAAAATAATGTTGTCTTATTCTAATGCATAATCACACACTCTGGTCCCTCAAAAAAACATACAGTCAGTCATGACTTTGGCTGTTTGAGAATTATTTCTGGTCACAGATTGGCTGCTGAAGTTGCCTGCAAACGCGGTCATTGCAATGTACAGTACAGTGTTGACTGCATTCAAGGCATTTTGCCAATGTGATAAGGCACTACATCAAATGGACAGATTGTTACGACAGTATTTGGTTGACCTTATGTACGTACATAGTGTCACAGGTGTTTTAATAACAAACGGAGCAGAAATGCATCTCGCCCCATGAGCTCTTAATGATTTCAATAGAAGAGTATATTTTTTCAGGAACCTTATCTAAGTTTAACAATGCAGTACGGGATCGTATCAAATGCAAGGATTATTATTACAACAAATTCAAAATGTCCCGAATCACTGCAGTTACAGGAACCTGTGGCACTGACGGGAAACTAAGATTTGATGAACAATTCCGCTTATACTTTGGGGGAATACAAAGTCATAATCAGACGCTTCCAAATATTTCCATTTAATTAATATTCCAAAGGGATCCAAATATATAGAAAAGAACAATACATTTGAGCTGTAGCTAGAGCTCAACATCTGGAACTGCTTTCCGAATTGCTACGGAGATTCACTATACACTACAGGATATAGATGTGACTAAGGCAGTGGTTTACAAACTGTGGGGCGAGCCTCCCTTGGGGGCCATGTGTTGCTGGCTGGGGGGACACTGAGCTTTGGAGTCTCGAGGACCCGAGTGTACATATACAGCCATCTGTACATATTCTCCCAGGCTCTACACAGATTGAGGCTTAGTCTGTGTTACCCTGGGTTGCAAGAAAATATACAACATCATGGCCACATTAGTCACGATTGCTTTGACTTGTATCCAGCTGGATTGTGTGTTGCTGTTGGCCGAGAGAAACAGACCAGAGGAGCAGCTGTGTGTTTACACTAGTCATCATAGCAGCATTAGAAACACAGAAGTGACGAAGGATTCCCATCTACCCCACCCTCCCCACTGTCACTACTGGAAACTCTGCCTCTGAATAAAGTACTGGACGTGATGAGACAATGTCTTGTCCTGCTCCGCAAACTGTGCAAATCCTATCCTGAGTCTGCATGCGCACACTAACCTACCTGGGTGAGGCTCACTTTAAGGTTGGTTTGTCTGGCTATCCTCCAGCAATACTCCAAGACAACTCCTTTAAAACATCCAAGATTTAAAACACAGCGGGGAAAGAAGCTACGCTAATAGTGACCAATCGTGTTTAGATGCTGGGAAAATTGTAATATAATAATCTGAGCTTTAATAATATAATATAACTGTATGTGTGTGAACTATAACATTAACTCATATCCTCTGACCTCTTACCTCTGCTCCTTTGTGGCATATTTAAAGTTTAAAGCTTTGCAGATGATCAGTAGATTTTTCACTGATTTTGTTTATTGTGTAAAGCCATGTATCAAACTACTGTAGTGATAATCATGAACCTGGTGCCGCACAGAATACAGTGGGCGCGTGGCTCGTTTATAGGAAAGCTGCTTCTTTTGAGATGTGATCAAAGTATTTTCTTGGTCAGAATCTCTCTTGTGAATATTTGATGAGATCCAAAGAGCGATCAAACACTGTAATACAGTAATAATAAAAATAATAATTCCTGCACTTGATGTAGCGTTTTCTCATGTCTTCTGGGCGTCTCAAAGCGCTTCACGGAATATACTGTAAAGTGAAGTGACTGTATATTTGTGGGCGAAACGCGGCAGCCGATTGCGCACAGCAGCGTCCCCCACACAAACAGTCGTGAATTGAGTGACCAAATCATTATTATTATTTTTGAGGGATTATTATTAGGCGTGTGGAGTGACAGGAATAGAACCCAGGTCTCCCGCCTGTGAAGCGAGCGCTCTAACCACTGAGCTACAGGACTCCATGTAACTGCTTCACATAAAATGAGTTTTCTGCACAGAATACGCCTGATGTCACAATTCGTGAAAGGCTCTGATCTGAGATGTTCTCAAAGCCAAGGTCTTGTAAATAGGAGGCAGGTAAAGGACTGCCCAGGCTGCCTTCTATTTCCTGGTTAATAGAACTTTTACACCAAATACATTTTCAATGTCTAAAGTATTTATTTTGCAAGTACAGTAGAAGTCAGTTTATCCGTGACCTGATCAACCGTAACTTCTGTATAACCGGTACCACAAAAAAAAAAGGTCCGCGTTCGATTAACCAGAATTTATCCAGAAAAATGCTTTTTTTGGTGTTTTGTGTTGCGTCAGTGTTTTGGAATGCTGCTACTAGGTGCCTGGTGATAGCGCTGGCTCAGCATGCTGCCAGTAGTGTAAAGCAATGCACTCTCCGGAGTGTACTCTTTGAGAGGCAGAGTGGGGTGAGTTGATTAATTTAGATTTAATTTAGCTACAAAACAGCAAAACACACACCCACCCTGAGCAAAGCTTGCAGATCAATTCATTGGCTTTTATTTTAATAAAAAAGACTCATCCCTGCAATGCTCATTTTACAGAGTGCAGTGTTTCAACTTAGTGCACACACACACAGGCACCGCAAGGCTTTTTGGAAAGAGAGTTAACTGAACTGAGCAGCCGCCGCTCACTCTCTGCTTTCTCAATAACACGTTTGCTTTCCTCTCTCCTGCCCCAATGAGGACAGTGTCATTCAGACGTGTAACGTTTGAACTGGTTTAAAGATCTCTCTGAACTGCCTGGTCGCTGTGAGTAAAATGATCAGAATTATTATTTATATATTATATTATCAAATAAATGATTATTTAGTCTATCATTAATATGTTATGTATTAAAAAATGTAATTAAACATATTTTTGTAATAATTTTTTTTGTGGTGGGTTTTCTGCCGAATATCCTGCAGGAGCTTTGACCGTCACTGGCCCCCAGCGTCCCGGACACACGGCTTCTACTCTACTGTGTTACATTGATTTCGTTATCAACTAAATGGCAAAGGATGCCTCCCCTCGAATAAGAATCACTTATCTTTGAAAGTATTTATTTTATTGGTGCTGTAGATAATGAAATTATTAGACAAGAACAACAACGTCCAGGCCGGCCGGCGTCTCAGAGCGCTTCACAACAACAGATCCCGGGGCCGAGCCGGGGGGAGAAAGGTGACCAAAGGCACGGTCAAAGAGAAAGGTCTTCAGCTGTGACAATGATGGCTGTTGCCGTCTGCTTGATTAGATGGACATTTCATGGCGGGCACAGATTGTTACTGATGAAGCCAGTGGAAATCGTAGAATCATAGAATGTTACGGCACAGAAGGAGGCCATTCGGCCCATCGAGTCTGTGCCGGCTGTTTGACCGAGCAAGTCACTATCATTAACCCCAATCACCAGCTTTCTCCCCATAACCCTGCAAACCCGTCTTCCCCAGATACCTATCTAGTTCTCTCTTAAAAGCTGCTATCGAATCGGACCTCACTACCCTTTCAGGCAGATCATTCCAAATTCAAACAACTCGCTGAGTAAAACAATTTCTTCTAACCTCCCCTCTGCTTCTTTTGGTAGATATCTTAAGACTGTGACCACGGGTCACAGACACACCTACCAGCGGAAACAGCTTTTCCCTATCTTGCCTGAGTCGAAACCTTTCATGATCTTGAAGACCTCTATCAGGTCCCCGCGTAACCTTCTCTGCTCTAATGGGAAAAGTCCTAACTTCTCCAGCCTGTCCTCATAGCTAAGGTTCCCCATTCCTGGTATCATTCTCGTGAATCTCCTCTGCACCCTTTCCAGTGCCTTAATGTCCTTCCTGAAGTCAGGTGCCCACAACTGGACGCAGTACTCCAGCTGAGGCCTAACCAGTGTTTTGTATAGATTAACCATAACCTCCCTACTCTTATACTCTATGCCCCTACTAATAAAGCTCAGTACACCAAATGCCTTTTTGGCATCTGCCTGAATGGCTCACGTGGTGATGGGGGAAGGAGTACATCCCCATTTCCCATTTTGCACAAAAGTGTCACAACAAATATGATACAATGAGTTTGCCTCAGTTGGCAGCCCTCCCACCAGCAGAGAGCTGAGAGTTCATGCCCTATATTGGGAACTCAAAATGCTGACACTACATTGTGTATTGGGAGAATGCTGCTGTGTCAGAGGACGTTTGTACCAGATACTAAATCATGGTTCATCTGCCTGTTCAAGTGGATATTAAACATCCTATGTTATGTAGTGAAAAGTAATGTGAGTTTTGACTGCTGCCCAGTACAACAATCTTTAAAGATTTATTAATACTAAGATACAGCCAAGAGGTACAAATGACATTCTGTCTACCTCTGACCCATCTGTCTCCTAGAATTTTCAGATGTCTCTTCCATGTTTGACCCTGTTGACCACTCTATTCTTCTCTTCCTTGCTTGCCTGCACCCTAACTTCTCAGGCCACTGAGACCCTCATCTATCAACTCTTGGCTTGACTACGCTAACTTCCCAACTCTTCCCTCCATCGACTACAGAAAATTCATACCTCTGGAGCTAGTGTCCTCTCCTGCACCAAGCTCCGTGAGCCACTCACCCCCATCCTAACCCCACAGAAGAATTTAAGATCCTCGTCCTGATTTTCAAAGCCCTCCACAGTCTTGCTCCTCCGCAGGCATGTCCCCTGCTCCATGTCCCCTGCCCTGTCCCACCGTCAGCGGTCAGGGCTTTAGCCTCTCTGGCCCCACACTCAGAAACTGCATCCCATAAATCCCATCAGCCTGCCCCTTCCCCGGCCTCCTCTGTCTCAATGCAGACCTTCCTCTTCACCGCACCTTTGGTCATCTTTTCAGATCTACCCCAATTGCCTCCTCCCCTTGACTCCAGTATACAGCTCGGATAGAATCATAGATTCATAGAATCATAGAATCATAGAATTTTACGGCACAAAAGGAGGCCATTCGGCCCATCTAGTCTGTGCCGGCTCTTTGAAAAGAGCGATTCAATCCCACTGCCCTGCCCACTCCCCATAGCCTAATAGACCCGTTCTCCCTAAATAAAGATCTAATTCCCTTTTAAAAGTTGTTATCGAATCAGCCTCCACCACCTTTTCAGGCAATGCATTCCAGATTCGAACAACTCGCTGAGTGAAAACATTTCTCCTCAGCTCCCCTCTACTGCGCCTTGAAACTATTTTAAATCTGTGACCACGAGTCACAGATTCGCCCACGAGTGGAAATAGTTTTTCTCTATTTGCCCTGTCGAAACCCCTCATGATCTTATAAACCTCTATTAGGTCTCCCCTCAATCTTCTCTGCTCCAGAGAGAATAACCCTAGCCTATCTAGCCTCTCCTCATAGCTGAAGTCCCTCAATCCTGGCACCATCCTAGCAAATCTTCGTTGTACCCTTTCCAATGCCTTCACATCCTTTCTGTAGTGTGGTGACCAGAATTGAACACAGTATTCCAGCTGAGGCCTCACCAAAGTCCTATAGAGGTTAGTCAGCACTTCCTGACTTTTGTACTCTATACCCCTATTTATAAAGCCTAGTATCCCATATGCCTTCTTAACAGCCTTGTCTACCTGTCCTGCCACCTTCAACGAGTCACTAACACAAATCCCCAGGTCTCTCTGTTCCTTTACACCATTTAAAATTGTACTATCTAGCCTATATTGCCTCCCTTCATTTCTTCTCCCAAAATGCATCACCTCACACTTCTCTGCATTAAACTTCATCTGCCATGTGTCTGCCCACTTTACCAATTTGTCTATATCCTCTTGCAAATGGCTACTATCCTCCTCACTGTTTACTATTCTCCCTAACTTAGTGTCATCTGCAAACTTGGAAACTGTACTCCGTACACCCAAGTCCAGATCATTGATGTAGATTACAAACAGCAATGGTCCCAAAACTGATCCCTGTGGCACACCACTGCTCACTTCCCTCCAATCTGAAAAACAGCCGCTCACTACAACTCTCTGCTTTCTGTCTCGCAGCCAGTTGTGGATCCACGCTGCCACTGTCCCTTTTACGCCATGGGCCTTTAATTTCATAATAAGTCTCTCATGTGGCACTTTGTCAAATGCCTTTTGAAAGTCCATGTAAACTACATCAACTGCGCTACCATTATCCACCCATTCCGTTACCTCATCAAAAAATTCTATCAGATTTGTAAGGCAAGATTTGCCTTTAACAAATCCATGTTGACTGTCCTTTATTAGCCTATATCTTTCTAAGTGAAGATCTACCTTGTCCCTGATTATGGACTCTAGAAGTTTGCCCACTACCGACGTTAGACTGACTGGTCTGTGGTTACCAGGCTTGTCCTTCTGCCCCTTTTTATACAAGGGAGTAACATTAGCTATCCTCCAGTCCTCTGGCACGACCCCTGTGTCCAAGGAAGATTGAAAGATCGTGGCCAGAGTCCCTGCTATTTGCTCCCGTGCCTCACTTAGTAACCTAGGGTGCATCCCATCCGGACCAGGTGACTTATCCACCTTGAGCGACGTCAACCTTTTTAGCACTTCCTCTCTGGTTATAATTATTCTATCCATTTCTCCTACCCTCTCCTCCAATACCATGGCATTGGCTGTATCATTTTCTTTTGTGAAGACAGAGGCGAAGTACTCATTCAGTACATCAGCCATGCCCTCTGCCTCCACAATGAGATTTCCTCCTAGGTCCCTAATTGGCCCCACCCTCTCCTTGACCAACCTTTTACTCTTAATATGTTGGTAAAAAACCTTAGGGTTCCCCTTAATCTTACTCGCTAATTGTTTTTCATGCAGTCTCTTTGCCCCTCTAACTTCCTTTTTTAGTTCTATCCTACACTTCCTATATTCTGCTTGGTTCCCTTCTGAATTTTGAGCCTGACACTTATCATAAGCCTCTTTTTTTTGTTTTATTTTGGCCCCGATTTCCTTAGTCATCCAGAGAGGTTTGGATGCCTTACATTTCACCTTTGTGGGGATGCTTTTGACCTGTGCCTGAACTATCTCCTCTTTGAACGCTGCCCACTGCTCGTTTGTTGTCTTACCTGCCAATTTTTCTTTCCAATCCACCTTGGCTAGGTCCCACCTCAACTCATTGAAATTAGCCCTTTTCCAGTTGAGTGTCCTCACCTGTGATCGTTCCTTATCCCTTTCCATAATTATTCTGAATCTAACGATATTGTGGTCACTATTCCCTAGATGCTCACCTACAGAAACCTGTTGAACTTGCCCTACCTCATTTCCCAAAACTAGATCCAGCAATGCTTCTTTCCTCGTTGGACTGGAAACATACTGATCAAGAAAGTTGTCCTGCACACACTTCAGGAATTCTTCTCCCTCCTTGCCCTTTACTCTACTATTCTGCCAGTCTATGTTGGGATAGTTGAAGTCACCCATTATCACTACTCTATTAGTTCTGCATTTCTCCGTGATACGCTTGCAGATCTGCTTGTCTATCTCCTCCCCACTATTTGGTGGTCTAACAGTGTAACTGCACCTTTTTTATTCCTCATTTCTAACCAGATAGATTCGGTTTTTAGTCCTTCTTCCACCTCGTTCCTTTCTAAGGCAGTCACTGAGTCCTTAACTAAAACTATATCAATCTAACTTGTTATCAAAGGACATTTGGCTCATTATTTACTGCTTGTGGGACTGTGCTGGATGGAGGTTTTGCCTTCGAAAACAGTCACTACACTAGGTGATTACTAGTGAGATAGTCTGATGTGCGTTTTGAGTAATATTAAACACATGTCAAAGAGAAATTAACTTTGTGTTGTTTATGTGTAGAACCAATCTTTCAATGGGTATGGAAAATATTCCTGTTTTTATTTCTAAATACCTTACACTGACATCTTGTGGTAATTTCAAATATTGTAGCTAAAATACTTCAAAATTATCCTCCATGATCTTTGAATGTATATTTCATATTACACACACACACATATATACTGTATATTATGTAAAATTTTAAAACAGAATCACAACATTTTAGCACATAAACAGTCCATTGTGCTGGTATTTTGCATACAGATCATCTAATCTCACTCTCCCCATCTATACACACACACACGGTTTTATATATCTCCGATAATGGTCTATGTATTCATAGAAACAGCCCGTCAGGCCTGTTCTGACCGTTTGGCAGACGTTTGACACATGTATTCTCCAAACCATTTATTAACACCCTATACTTCTCAAGGATCTGTCTCACTTTCAAACAGTCCATATTTTCCCATATTTTCTCAACCCTGGAGGAAATGTTTTCTGATCTCCCCTCTGGTTTAGCATCTAATCAGTCAAATTACTGTTCAATCAAATGATATTTATCCTGAACGTCTATAAATAGTTCAATGAAAATTTAATTCCTGTTACTTATTTAATTCCTGTGACATACGTTATTCCCCTGTACAAAAAGGGGCAGAAGGACAAACTTGGGAAACACAGGCCAGTCTAACGTCAGTAATGGGGAAACTTCTAGAGACTATAGTCAGGTACAAAATAGATCTTCACTTAGAAAGATATTGGTTAATAAAGGACAGCCAGCATGGATTGATTTACGGCGAATCTTGCCTGACAAATCTGATAGAATTTTTTGATGAGGTAACGGAATGGGTGACGAGGGTAGTGCAGTTGATGTAGTTTACATGGACTTTCAAAAGGCGTTTGACAAAGTGCCACATGAGAGGCTTATAAAGAAAATAGAGGCCCACGGGGTTAAAGGGACAGTGGCAGCGTGGATCCACAACTGGCTGGGAGACAGAAAGAAAGCAGAGAGTTGTGGTGAACGGTTGGTTTTCAGACTGGAGGGAAGTGAGCAGTGGCGCCCCCCAGGGATCGGTATTGGGACCACTGCTCTTTTTAATTTAGATAAATGATCTGGACTTGGCTACATTGAGTACCATTTCGAAGTTTGGAACAGAGAGACTTGGGAGTTGTGTAAGTAATTATTTGAAGGTGGCAGGAAAGGTAGACAAGGCTGTTAAGAAAAGCATACAAGAATCTAGGCTTTATAAATAGGGGCATAGAGTACAAAAGTCAGGAAGTTCTGACTAAACTCTGTAAAACATTGGTTAGGCCTCAGCTGGAGTACTGTGTACAATTCTGGTCAACACACTTTAGGAAGGATGTCAAGGCATTGGAAAGGATGCAGAGGAGATTTACCAGGATGGCACCAGGAATGAGGGACTTCAGCTGTGAGGAAAGGCTAGATAGGCTAGGTTTATTCTCATTGGAGCAGAGAAGGTTACGAGGAGACTTAATAGAGGTTTTTAACATCATGAGGGGATTCGACAGAGTAACTAAGGAAAAACTGTTTCCACTGGTGGGGGTATCAGTGACTCGTGGTCACAGATTTAAAATAGTTTCAAAACAAAGCAGAGGGGAGCTGAGGAGAAATGTTTTCACTCAGCGGGTTGTTGGAATCTGGAATGCATTGCCTGGAAAGGTGGTGGAGGCAGATTCCATAACAGCTTTTAAAAGAGAGGTAAACATTTATTTTGGGAGGACGGGTTTGCGCGGTTATGGGGAGAGAGCTGGGGAGTGGGATTAAATTGCTCTGTTCAAAGAGCCGGCACAGACCCGATACCGAATGGCCTCCTTTTGTGCCGTAAAATTCTATGATGAGGCCCTTGGCCTGCTTGACCTTTCAAATGGCTTACCATTCTATCGAGTTTGTCTATTAAACTAATTCAGAAGGGACAATAAACATTCCTAGTTTACATTTTAATAAAATGTGTATTGTATAATATATTTATGGTGGTTTCTATCAAATCCGATAATCCCAACTTTGACATCCATCAATTGTGTTTCGCCAAGAAAATAGTCACTGCGCTTTATAATATATTCTGTGAAGTGCTTTGAGATGACTCAAGGGCATGAGGCATTATATCAAATTCAAGCATTATGATTATTATTAATCAACCACAATCACATCTGAACTGTCAATATTGGAAGTATCAGGTCGGGTGAAAAGACTGTACCTGTGTTAACTCCATTAGGGTGAGCTCATTTTTTCACCTACTTTGTCTTCTCTTCATTTTGTTTGGGGTCATCTATAGTTATGGAAATAATAATAATGCTTTCATTTGATACTCCGCCTTATCACGTCTTCGAGGTGTATCAAAGCGCGTCATGGAATATACTGTAAAATGAATTGACGATATTTTGTGGATGAAACGCACAGCAGTGTCCCACAAACATTCATGGATTGAAGTGACCGATTTTTGTTGGAAGAATTATTACCCCCGGAAAAGCAATCAGCAAACAATTGGGTTCCTACATACTGCTAGATAAACATGCTAGATGTGGTGTAAGGAAGCTTTCCCAATCACCCTGCCCGCAAGAGAACCCAGGGCTTTCGCTTGCGAGGCAAGTCTCTAACCGCTGAGCTGCAGGACTTCAATAATTACCATTAATCCATAGAATGTGATGAATTAGATAACTGTATTTGCAAAAAAAAAAAACCTGAGTCAGATTTTTCCTACAGAAAACACAAACAGGTTTATTTCATACAACGTTATTCACATTTTTTTTTCTTTTTTTATACAGCATATACAAATAAGTGAATATAACATTACTCCATCTGAACTGCCAAGGAGCCAGGTGGCAGACCTGATCAAACACAAGATAAAAATGGTCCATCAACAATCCATGTTTAAGGAAATGTTAGCAAAACGTTTAGTGGTTTTGTTCAATTTATCATTGATACGAATATTAAACATTGTTGATCTGCGTGTTCACCTTGACTCCTGGTTCTCAAATCAAAACCAGAGCACGTCACAAAATGACCTCCTTTACACAGCAAATAAATAGTTGCCATGGAAACTAGGGCTGTGCCAACTGATGTGAAACCAACTGGCTTGGTTTACTCTAGTAACAACAGCCGATCAACATGGCCAACATGATCTTTCCTGATGAAGAACTTTTTGCAGCTCCTATAGAAGCCAAGTACTGCATAGCATCTTAAATTACAAGTGAAGTACCTCAGCAAAATTTTAACAATATGAAATGGAAACCAGCTAGTTACTATTGTAAGAGGTCAAATGAAAACTGCAAAGAATCACAAAAAAAAAGAAAGATTTAGCATTTAAAACTGAACAGCACTTTAAAAAAAATATATTGATGGTTTTGGTGATTATTTGAACAAAAATTGACTGCACAGCCCTAATAAACACAACTGTTTATCTTGTCACTGCTAAGGACATCACATTTTAAGGGCTTCAAGATAAGCAACTTTGGATTGTTCCAAATCCACTAAGCCATTCCATTTATACAAAAAATACTGACTTTTAAATGTCACCAAATACAAAGGACAATCTTTAATCTTTCAGAAACTGAATATACAGAGCATGTTTCAAAATATTTACTGAGGCAAAGGATACAAAGGACTGTTAATTTATACACATATGGTCACAATTCTGCCTGCAAAATGTTATCAGGAAATGTACATAAGGCCTCCTTTAAATGTACATCGTCTATATGTAGTGTTACATCCTCATATGTTCAAATGAAAAATTGATAGTATCATACAGACTTTCACTTACATGTAAGTAGACAATTTCAAAATACAGTACTCTTCTGTACAAAAAGGATCATGTCACCCTTAAGAGATGGAAAGAACATTTGGCTTCCATGGTAACTAGATATCTCTGTGTAACTTTTCAATATTTACTATGCACAACTTTACTCAATACGTGAAAACATTAGAATTGTAAAATTTTCAAAAATGACCATATTAACAGAATCGGAACAGCTACGATTATAAACAAATACTACTGTTCTAACAATAGATAAAAAGAAAGCGGGTTCATTTTCAAAGCCATATAAAGGTACAATTTAAAAAAATCACTCTTGATTCAAATAAATTTACATTATACAACACTATGCCGGGGCACGAGAGTGGGGAGTGAATATACACTAAACTGCAAAGTTTGCTCTCTGAAGGGTAAAAGACATTGTAACATTTACAGCATCAGGTTTACAAATGTACAACTGTACAACCAAATTATGCATCACTACTAAGTTAGCCAAGCCTGTGATTAACACTGAAACAATAAAGTTTATTTGTTTTCAAACTGTAAACTTAAGCTTATACACTACATATTTATAAAGAAGCAAAACTCAAAGGCGATTTCAATCTATTTGCATGCGTTTTGGGGAGCCAGCTAGCTCACCCCTCAATGGCCCCTTTATTTCAAAATCAGCCCAAGACTCTCTAAGTTGAGAAAGAAAAATAAAACCACACCTTCACAAACTTTCTTACATTAGGTATTCAAAAATACAAATCCCCACTTGTCTCCCATTCCAAAATGGACTGAAAATCTAAATCTAACAAAACAAAACTTCTCAACTTCTTAGACAATTCGATTCAGGCATGAAAAGTACTATCATGATTCCTCACTGCCATCTTGTGCATTGGTTAAATATTTACGTATGTACAACACTTCTATACATCACAGAAATATTTAGAAAAGCAGGGCAGTGTTTACCTGAAAAAATAAAACCTATTGAGTATTGACATCGCCACAGTAAACATCAGGAGTTACATTACAGATCAGCCTGTCATTTTAAACACTTCCCTGAATTACATCTCATTATTTCAACAGACCCAAACTGTTGGATAACTGTTCTATCTGTTGTGCCATATAAACAATGGTGTTAAAAAGTTTGTGCTGAAACACAACTTAACTTTACACACTGCTTTTTCCATGATTTGGTTCCAGTTTTAATGTTTTTTAAGTAGTCGGAGTTGAAATATTTGAAACTGATCTACTGAGCTTGGAAATCTATTTTGTGCAAGGAGCATACCTAAAGGAGCTATCAGAATGTAAGGCAGTTAATCTACAGAATACTGAATATTCCTTCTAATCTACCAAATAATACCCAACATCTCACAAGGTTAAATTTGCAAAATACACAAATGCTAGTTTGATACAATTACATAAAATCCATGTATTCTGTGTTTTACTCAGCAGGTTTCTGATACACCCCTAGCAAGTTAGTTAAACAAATGCAGATACTAAAAGCAATTGCCAGTTAAAGTGTATCAATCATTTAATACATACAAAAGTCACAACTAACCGAAGAAAAAATAAGCTAGAATTCATTAAAAGTTAAGTTGTGTTTTCATTATTTTTTCTCTCACATTTGGCGCATTCAACATGTAAGAAGCGCAGTTTTCCATATCTTTGTGTGAACCAATGAATTTACAACATCCCATTTGGTGGTCCTCCAATTGGCCCCAGATCAGTGTTGTTCTTCATGTAATACTTCTCCAGTTTAGCCAAGATGTGTTTTCCATAAGTGTATTTTCGCAGGGTGGTAATATGAGGTCGGATCTGCACAGAAAAGCAAAGTAATTTGTAAGTTGTCTTTGAAACTTCTACAGCCAATATGCCTTATAATTTGCATTGCAGATATAGCATTAAAGGTTCAAAATGTTAAATGAAACAGAGGGATGCAGGGTTAGAAAAATCAAATCCCATTTACAGCTTCTCAATGATGATTGATGCAAGGCTTTTATTTACTCTAAAAATTCACTATTTCACCAGATGGATAAATTCATGCAATTATAACTGTTCAGACATAGTATCGTAGAATCATAGAATGTTACGGCACAGAAAGAGGCCATTCGGCCCATCGAGTCTGTGCCGGCTGTTTGACCGAGCAAGTCACTATCATTAACCCCAATCACCAGCTTTCTCCCCATAACCCTGCAAACCCATCTTCCCCAGATACCTATCTAGTTCTCTCTTAAAAGCTGCTATCGAATCGGAACTCACTACCCTTTCAGGCAGATCATTCCAAATTCAAACAACTTGCTGAGTAAAACAATTTATTCTAACCTCCCCTCTGCTTCTTTTGGTAGATATCTTAAGACTGTGACCACGGGTCACAGACACACCTACCAGCGGAAACAGCTTTTCCCTGTCTAGCCTGAGTCGAAACCTTTCATGATCTTGAAGACCTCTATCAGGTCCCCGCGTAACCTTCTTTGGTCTAATGGGAAAAGTCCTAACTTCTCCAGCCTGTCCTCATAGCTGGTTATAATGTATTCAGGAGGGATAGAGAAGGGAGAAAAGGGGGCGGGGTGGCAATTTTAGTTAAGGACTCAGTGACTGCCTTAGAAAGGAACGAGGTGGAAGAAGGATTAAAAACCGAATCGATCTGGTTAGAAATTAGGAATAAAAAAGGTGCAGTTACACTGTTAGGGGTATACTATAGACCACCAAATAGTGGGGAGGAGATAGACAAGCAGATCTGCAAGCGTATCACGGAGAAATGCAGAGCTAATAGAGTAGTGATAATGGGTGACTTCAACTATCCCAACATAGACTGGCAGAATAGTAGAGTAAAGGGCAAGGAGGGAGAAGAATTCCTGAAGTGTGTGCAGGACAACTTTCTTGATCAGTATGTTTCCAGTCCAACGAGGAAAGAAGCATTGCTGGATCTAGTTTGGGGAAATGAGGTAGGGCAAGTTCAACAGGTTTCTGTAGCATCTAGGGAATAGTGACCACAATATCGTTAGATTCAGAATAATTATGGAAAGGGATAAGGAACGATCACAGGTGAGGACACTCAACTGGAAAAGGGCTAATTTCAATGAGTTGAGGTGGGACCTAGCCAAGGTGGATTGGAAAGAAAAATTGGCAGGTAAGACAACTAACGAGCAGTGGGCAGCGTTCAAAGAGGAGATAGTTCAGGCACAGGTCAAAAGCATCCCCACAAAGGTGAAATGGAAGGCATCCAAACCTCCCTGGATGACTAAGGAAATCGGGGCCAAAATAAACCCAAAAAAAGAGGCTTATGATAAGTGTCAGGCTCAAAATTCAGAAGGGAACCAAGCAGAATATAGGAAGTGTAGGATAGAACTAAAAAAGGAAGTTAGAGGGGCAAAGAGACTGCATGAAAAACAATTAGCGAGTAAGATTAAGGGGAACCCTAAGGTTTTTTACCAACATATTAAGAGTAAAAGGTTGGTCAAGGAGAGGGTGGGGCCAATTAGGGACCTAGGAGGAAATCTCATTGTGGAGGCAGAGGGCATGGCTGATGTACTGAATGAGTACTTCGCCTCTGTCTTCACAAAAGAAAATGATACAGCCAATGCCATGGTATTGGAGGAGAGGGTAGGAGAAATGGATAGAATAATTATAACCAGAGAGGAAGTTCTAAAAAGGTTGACGTCGCTCAAGGTGGATAAGTCACCTGGTCCGGATGGGATGCACCCTAGGTTACTAAGTGAGGCACGGGAGCAAATAGCAGGGACTCTGGCCACGATCTTTCAATCTTCCTTGGACACAGGGGTCGTGCCAGAGGACTGGAGGATAGCTAATGTTACTCCCTTGTATAAAAAGGGGCAGAAGGACAAGCCTGGTAACCACAGACCAGTCAGTCTAACGTCGGTAGTGGGCAAACTTCTAGAGTCCATAATCAGGGACAAGGTAGATCTTCACTTAGAAAGATATAGGCTAATAAAGGACAGTCAACATGGATTTGTTAAAGGCAAATCTTGCCTTACAAATCTGATAGAATTTTTTGATGAGGTAACGGAATGGGTGGATAATGGTAGCGCAGTTGATGTAGTTTACATGGACTTTCAAAAGGCATTTGACAAAGTGCCACATGAGAGACTTATTATGAAATTAAAGGCCCATGGCGTAAAAGGGACAGTGGCTGCGTGGATCCACAACTGGCTGCGAGACAGAAAGCAGAGAGTTGTAGTGAGCGGCTGTTTTTCAGATTGGAGGGAAGTGAGCAGTGGTGTGCCACAGGGATCAGTTTTGGGTCCATTGCTGTTTGTAATCTACATCAATGATCTGGACTTGGGTGTACGGAGTACAGTTTCCAAGTTTGCAGATGACACTAAGTTAGGGAGAATAGTAAACAGTGAGGAGGATAGTAGCCATCTGCAAGAGGATGTAGACAAATTGGTAAAGTGGGCAGACACATGGCAGATGAAGTTTAATGCAGAGAAGTGTGAGGTGATGCATTTTGGGAGAATAAATGAAGGGAGGCAATATAGGCTAGATAGTACAATTTTAAATGGTGTGAAGGAACAGAGAGACCTGGGGATTTGTGTTAGTGACTCGTTGAAGGTGGCAGGACAGGTAGACAAGGCTGTTAAGAAGGCATATGGGATACTAGGCTTTATAAATAGGGGTATAGAGTACAAAAGTCAGGAAGTGCTGACTAACCTCTATAGGACTTTGGTGAGGCCTCAGCTGGAATACTGTGTTCAATTCTGGTCACCACACTACAGAAAGGATGTGAAGGCATTGGAAAGGGTGCAGCGAAGATTTACTAGGATGGTGCCAGGATTGAGGGAGTTCAGCTATGAGGAGAGGCTAGATAGGCTAGGGTTATTCTCTCTGGAGCAGAGAAGATTGAGGGGAGACCTAATAGAGGTTTATAAGATCATGAGGGGTTTCGACAGGGCAAATAGAGAAAAACTATTTCCACTCGTGGGTGAATCTGTGACTCGTGGTCACAGATTTAAAATAGTTTCAAGGCGAAGTAGAGGGGAGCTGAGGAGAAATGTTTTCACTCAGCGAGTTGTTCGAATCTGGAATGCATTGCCTGAAAAGGTGGTGGAGGCTGATTCGATAACAACTTTTAAAAGGGAATTAGATCTTTATTTAGGGAGAACAGGTCTATTAGGCTATGGGGAGCGGGCAGGGCAGTGGGATTGAATCGCTCTTTTCAAAGAGCCGGCACAGACTAGATGGGCCGAATGGCCTCCTTTTGTGCCGTAAAATTCTATGAATCTATGAATAGCTAAGGTTCCCCATTCCTGGTATCATTCTCGTGAATCTCCTCTGCACCCTTTCCAGTGCCTTAATGTCCTTCCTGAAGTCAGGTGCCCACAACTGGACGCAGTACTCCAGCTGAGGCCTAACCAGTGTTTTGTATAGATTAACCATAACCTCCCTACTCTTATACTCTATGCCCCTACTAATAAAGCTCAGTACACCAAATGCCTTTTTTACTGCCTTATTTATCTACCTGCTCTGCTATCTTTAATGATGCACTTACTTGAACACCCAGATCTCTCTGTACGTTCACTCCCCTTAAGATTGAGCTACCAAGTCTATATTGCCTCCTGTCATTTTTCAATAGTGGCAATAGTGCTCTCTATGCCCAAGTCCAGATCATAAACTGATCTTACATATCATATACATTTTACAAGCATCTTTTCTGCAGTGATATCCCAGAATTACACATCCAATGTAATTCAGAGCTTGGTCAGTCAGCCTGGTAGCATTCTAGTGTCTGGGTAAGGCACCGGTTCAAGACCCACATTAGGTTTGAGTTTCAAGACTGGGCAGGACAGTACAATCTGTTGGAGCAAGCCGTGCATTGTACATGTTAAATCATGTCCATCACATTAAAGAACCTGTGACGTTATTCAAACGGAGACTCTCCCTGGTTTACAGTCTTTCAGATTAATTGTTGATTCACCTCTTGGGTGTTTATGGAAACTCATTTTTGAAAATGGCTGTTGTGTTTACTCACAAAATTGAATTGTGAATCATTTTGAGATATTAACATGATGAGGCTCGACTGACCGACCGACCAACACTTACATTTACATAGCGCCTTTCACGTCGAGAGGACGTCCCAGGGCTCTAAGCAAAAACAAGTTGTTTTACTACTTCCCGGGTTTGTTATGAATTTTTAAACGTTGGAGGTGCTGCCTGTTAAACACTCTGAGATGCTGGTGTGTGAAGGGCGCTTTGTAAAAGAAAGTGGTTGTTTTGGGGAGATGTTAAACCAAAGCCACATCTATCTGTTCAGGCAGACGTCAAACATCCCACTATTCCAAAAGAGAATAACATTTCTCCCAGTGTTCTGGCCAACAATCCCCAAAATAAAATTGGTCATTCACTTTAAGGCTGTTTGTAGGGCATTGCTGTGAGCCAATTGGTTGCTTTGTTCACCCACATCCTTTGGTACATCCTCCTGAAGTGAAAGGCACTATATATATCAAGGGTAAGAATTATCATCGTCAGCTGATAGATCAATTTATTGATAAACATACCTTATGCATAATAATTTTACGCTGAGCGGGTTCCGCCACATCAATCATTTTCTGAACCACATAGTTGGCATATTGGTCTTTCATCATTGTGTATAAGGCACTGTGGGGACCGTCGTTCTGACAGCAGACCTCATCAATCAGTAAAGCACGCTCAGCACGAGAGGCATGGGTAACGCACTTCTCAACCACATTGCTGAAAAGGAAATGTATTTTAAGACAAGACTAAAACCTTATCTGAACGCTAAAAGGCAGTTTGTTTTCCTTTTGAGAAATAAGTGGACCCGGTGGCCTGGGAGCAAGCGTCCCTTCAACAAAAACCAATCATTTGATGATTCAATCCATGACTGTTTGGGGAACACTGCTGTGTGCAATTGGCTGCTGCATTTCACCAACAAAACATGGAGTCAATTCACGTGACAATATATTCTGTGAAGCGATGTCTCAAACACATGATCAGGCACTAAACTGACTGTCAAATTATGTTTATCTTTAGTTACAATAAAACATGGAGAAAGATATGGCCATTAGGGTCAGCAAACCCTCTCATGTTCAGACTACATTAAGGTTTAAACCCATATCTGTCATCCAGTGATAATCCAGGGGGACCCAGAATAGGAGAGGGGGGAGTTAGGAGGGGAGCAGAAGGCACGGTCGAAGAGGAAGGTCTTGTGGCCTTGAAGGAGGAAAGGGAGGAGGCGAGGCGGAGGGACTGCGGTTGGAGTTCCGCAGTGTGGGAGCAGAGAGGCTGAAAGTCCGGCCACCGATGGTTGGGCCATTCGGGCGGGAGACATGGAGCAGCCAGTGTCTGCTGAGCGGAGGGGACGGGCAGGGCTGGTAGTGATGGCAGCAGAGCTGCCAACCTTCAAGGAAGATTTTCAGGAAGGTTGTAGTAATTTTTCAAGGAAGGATTTTGTGATTCATAGATTCATAGATTCATAGAATTTTACGGCACAAAAGGAGGCCATTCGGCCCATCTAGTCTGTGCCGGCTCTTTGAAAAGAGCGATTCAATCCCACTGCCCTGCCCACTCCCCATAGCCTAATAGACCCGTTCTCCCTAAATAAAGATCTAATTCCCTTTTAAAAGTTGTTATCGAATCAGCCTCCACCACCTTTTCAGGCAATGCATTCCAGATTCGAACAACTCGCTGAGTGAAAAAATTTCTCCTCAGCTCCCCTCTACTGCGCCTTGAAACTATTTTAAATCTGTGACCACGAGTCACAGATTTGCCCACGAGTGGAAATAGTTTTTCTCTATTTGCCCTGTCGAAACCCCTCATGATCTTATAAACCTCTATTAGGTCTCCCCTCAATCTTCTCTGCTCCAGAGAGAATAACCCTAGCCTATCTAGCCTCTCCTCATAGCTGAAGTCCCTCAATCCTGGCACCATCCTAGTAAATCTTCGTTGTACCCTTTCCAATGCCTTCACATCCTTTCTGTAGTGTGGTGACCAGAATTGAACACAGTATTCCAGCTGAGGCCTCACCAAAGTCCTATAGAGGTCAGCACTTCCTGACTTTTGTACTCTATACCCCTATTTATAAAGCCTAGTATCCCATATGCCTTCTTAACAGCCTTGTCTACCTGTCCTGCCACCTTCAACGAGTCACTAACACAAATCCCCAGGTCTCTCTGTTCCTTCACACCATTTAAAATTGTACTATCTAGCCTATATTGCCTCCCTTCATTTCTTCTCCCAAAATGCATCACCTCACACTTCTCTGCATTAAACTTCATCTGCCATGTGTCTGCCCACTTTACCAATTTGTCTATATCCTCTTGCAGATGGCTACTATCCTCCTCACTGTTTACTATTCTCCCTAACTTAGTGTCATCTGCAAACTTGGAAACTGTACTCCGTACACCCAAGTCCAGATCATTGATGTAGATTACAAACAGCAATGGTCCCAAAACTGATCCCTGTGGCACACCACTGCTCACTTCCCTCCAATCTGAAAAACAGCCGCTCACTACAACTCTCTGCTTTCTGTCTCGCAGCCAGTTGTGGATCCACGCTGCCACTGTCCCTTTTACGCCATGGGCCTTTAATTTCATAATAAGTCTCTCATGTGGCACTTTGTCAAATGCCTTTTGAAAGTCCATGTAAACTACATCAACTGCGCTACCATTATCCACCCATTCCGTTACCTCATCAAAAAATTCTATCAGATTTGTAAGGCAAGATTTGCCTTTAACAAATCCATGTTGACTGTCCTTTATTAGCCTATATCTTTCTAAGTGAAGATCTACCTTGTCCCTGATTATGGACTCTAGAAGTTTGCCCACTACCGACGTTAGACTGACTGGTCTGTAGTTACCAGGCTTGTCCTTCTGCCCCTTTTTATACAAGGGAGTAACATTAGCCTCTATCACTTCAGTATCAGCTGAAGTGATAGATTGTCTCTATCACTTCAGTATCAGCCAATAGTTAAGCCAGGGCTTGACATTAACAGGCATCCAGACATCCTGGACACCTTAACTTTAGTGTTGGGGCAAAAAAACAGTTGTGATCTACAACACACTTGGGCGCCTTGACAACATCTGAGGGTCCAGCTGGGCCCCCCCCACTGACAGAAAGGTTTAGTGTGGAGCACTGGGTACGCTGACCTGGTATTACTCTGTTTGGGGCTGCCATACATGTGTGTGTACAACAGTACAGCAATGCAACGTACACACATACACACACAGACACACACACACACACAAACACACTGTGTAATGCACACTACAGTACAGCAATGCAGCGTACACACAAACACACTGTGTAATGCACACTACAGTACAGCAATGCAGCGTACACACAAACATACTGTGTAATGCACACTACAGTACAGCAATGCAGCGTACACACACACACAAACACACTGCGTAATGCACACTACAGTACAGCAATGCAGTGTACACACACACAAACACATACACACACTGCATAATGCACACTACAGCAGTGCTGCAATGCAGCAGACACACATACTGCATGATGGCGTGATGCCGTTTACTGGTGAGGGGGGTGGGGAGGACGTGCTGACGTTTACGGCTGGCGGGGGGTGGGGTGAGGTGGGGGTGGGGGCTGATGTGATGACGTTTTACCAGTGGCGGGCGGGGGTGATGCTGCCGCCGGTCGGGACGCGCTGACGTGTGACGCCGCCGAGTGGGGGAGCGGGAAGACAAGATGTTGAGTGATCTCTACCTGCATGTAGTAGTTACTTACATGTAGTAACTATATGGGTGGTGCCAGGGGGATTCAGCTTAAATTATCAAATGGCAAAAATCTGAAGTTATTTATCTGGGATCTGGAGGGAGGGAGGGAGGGAGGGAGAGAGAGAGGGAGGGAGGGAGTGAGGGAGAGAGCATGTAACAGTGGAAGGCTTCTGCAAACATTGGGAGGGTTGGCAGCTCTGTGACAGGTCAGAGAGATGGGCGAGGGCAAGGCCATGAATGGCTCACAGCATTGTTAGAGGTGCCATCTTTCATACAGTCCTGACGCCTGATCGAATAGGCAGTAAAGATCCCAGAGCACTTTTCAAAAGAGAGAGTATTTCCTGGTGGCCCAGTCAAATTTCCCCCAGAAAACATTCACTTCATACTTCATTGCGCTCCACACAATGTGTGGAGCGCAAACTCCACATCACGTTCACATACAGACCACTCCACAAATCTCACAAAGAGCTTTGAGACATTGAGATGGGGTTGATAAAACCATTAAACTGCCAGGATTATAATAAATATTTTGAAGTTACTCAAATGCCCTTGGAAACATGAGTAAATACTTAACAGAGAAAACAAACAATAAGTCACACCAAATCCTTTACTTCCACATCTTTGCTGCCATTGCAGCTGGCACTGTGATATTTCATCATGAAGTTGGAGCTCTATAGAATATGCAAAAACAACAGGAACTTTGAATCTGTGTTGACCAGAATCAAACTAACCTTTGAAGATTAACACGGCCTTTTCATCAGTTACTTCAGTTGGCTGCTAAACATTTTAGAAGACAAAGGGCCAACTCCTGGGGTAAATGGAATCCATCCCAAGTTTTTTTTGCACTCCATATTGTTCATTCCTAATTTTGCATAATTTAAATCCAGCTCACAAGAATGTGATTCAATTAAGGGCATCTTTAATAAAGTAGCAAAGTGATTTTCTTTCTGCTTAGTATTCAACATGGATAGTATTTCATGTCGGAAGGTCCATTGTAACTTGATAAAAGTCTCGTACCTGGCAAACTTGTGTTGACTTAGAGCAAGAACCTTTCCTCTTATTTCAGCAACAATCTTGCTCTTATCTTCAGGGCGTCCGTGCTCCAGAACGTGCTGGATGACATAATTGCCGTACTGATCCTAATACATAGAAAAAATAAGTTATGTAACAAATTCATGGCAATCCACAAATGAAATTTGGTTAGATTTTTAGAGATATTCTCAAATATATGTATTTATACATCTGGAAAAAACATTTTGCATCTATTTGAAATGCATTCTTTATAATTTAAGCTGAAATTCCTTTAAAACTGAGATGGAACCCATGTCTGCCGATATATGACTTTTTCACTCATTCGACACGTGCAGTTGTTTTCTTAAATAAATCTGTAATTTAACCAGTTACTAAAATGAGAGAATTATGGCATAAATAACAGAAGGCTTTATAAGCAATCAATAAAAACAGATTTTTTCATCGCCCCCACAACTGTACTCTTTTTAAAATCAATTTCCTTTTTACACAATTACTTTTCTCTCAATTAAATAAGACATTTCAGTCTTTGTTAATCATCTTTTGTATTTTGCTTTCAGCAAACAAACACACAGATTCTGGAAAAGGTCACACCAACATTCCAGTAGTAAAATCCAGTAAAATTAATCAAACAACGGGGATTGCTTTAATATCAACATGAAATTATTTACAGTACAAACATTGTTTAAAAATACTTTTTAAAAAACTTTACTCATATCCTGTTGTCTCTTATCTTTTATTTTGTCACAATTAATTTCAACTTTTTAATCTCTTTTCAACCTAAAACATTAATGTTATAACATTTAACTTGTATGGAGCAACCCTAGTTCCTCCTCCGGAATACTCTTACAAACATCTTTTCATTGCCTGCAACTACTCAAAAGTTTTTAACCTAATGAAACCCTCGTGTTGTGAGGTTCACTCAATCAGAAATGCCAATGAAAACAGCTAGAAGATGTTGCTAATGAATACATAAATTGTGAAAGATTTTGCCTCCTGATGTGAAAGGCGCTCGAAATGTAATTTTGTTGTACAAGCCCATTAGCATCATTTCTGCATTACTGCATTAGCATCAGTATTTGCTCCTCCTGTGAAGCCATCTATCCTAATCTTAATTTCTATTCAACAATGATAAAATTGGTCATTTCACTTCATGGTCATTTGTGGGTCATCGGTAAGTCAAAATTGGCTGACCTATTTGCATACAAAAAAAGTTTACACTTTACAGTAAATCCTGTGAAGTACTTCTGAGATGCCCTTCTAACCCAAAAAGCACTACATCAAACTCAAGGATTACTATAATTCATTGCGCTTTCCCGTACCCTCTGATTCAATAAACACATAGCTATCCAACTCCCTTTTAATTGCCCTAATCAACTGCTCCAATTTTACTAACTCATTCCATACTCAGAACCCTCAGAAAAAGTACCCACCCCCTCACTTCCTCTTTCAAGATCCTGGTTTCTAATCCTAAATTTATGAATCGCCAAATACTTTCTTACCGTTTAGAAATTTACAGCACAGAAGGCCTATCAAAAAGACAGTTAAACTTCTCTAACATATCACAACTCACCATTCTCTACCCCAGCGAGAGTCCCAACCTCTTCAGCCTTTCCTATAACTATTCATCCTTGTTATCCTCATTCTGATGAATCTATGCCAGACCCTCTTCATAGCTCTAGAAGCCCCAAACTACACAGAATATTCCTGCTGTGACCTAACTGACATCTTATACACTGCACTTTTTTAAGCTTTGCCTCTTATTAAGTTTGTCTTGTTTCTGGCTTGTGCTGATATTGACATTTTATCGGAATGGAATTTAGTTCCTTTATCAAGGCCAGTGAAGGCAAAGTTTGGCGGAAGTGCTCAGAAGCTACAAGCACAACGTCCAAGTTTATCACCACTGTCACAAGAGTTGGAAATCTGACCGTGTGAATGCTGTTCATCTTTTCCCTCATAAAGATTGCAATCTGCCACAAAGTACAGTTGGAAATCAAGTGCCAATAGTTTAAAACATGGGAGCAAACAACATTGCAAAAAACAGAGAGAAAGCATCCACTGAGACGCACAGTGTTACATTAGATAAATTCATTTTGTAAATGTTTTTGCTTTTGAGTTTAACAAATTTAACATTTTTGTCACTCTTTTCTTTGGTACGCGAGTTCAGAAAGATTTACCATCACTGATCTGTTACCTGTGTTTGTACGAGAATGTTAGAAATACAGAACCAAAATAATTTTCTTCCCCCAAGCGAGTCAGGTATGGTTCATTCAGCTATTCACGGAGATCATTGAGAAGTTGGTGCTAGGCAATCCTCGCACTTGGTATGTGGTATGTATGAGTTTAATGTGCATGGTGATGAGGGGAAAATTCAAGCGATGTATAGAACATATCTTATCAGATGATTTTTTCGAAAGGGGAATAAATAAATAAGATGTAATTAAAAATGATGCGTTCGAACTGTGCACTACATGTTACAACTCAGCTTCCAATATAGATTCTTGTGTTCCAAAACTCAGGGGTGAATGGAATCTGTTTTTTCCTTTTTAAAATTAAACTCAGGTTTGCATCGTTGACACTGTCAGGTCTGCACATAAAAGCCCCAAACAAACGAAGTGTATAGACTTCAGGAATGCATTACCAACCAACTGTTTACATACTATATATCGCGTACTTTTTTTTAACTTTTAGTATGTATTTAGAGTAAAATACATATATTTGAAAATACATGTTCATTGTGCTGTGTATATGCAAACAGCACAATTTCTATAAAGCACATATACCCCTATCAATTCCAAGAGGCTGTGATTTGTTCACTGTTGTTATTGCCTGTTGGCTGACCTCACCTGCACTAGCTGCTCTGTATGCTGATGTAGCTCCTCTAGGATTGGAAGTGTCTGCTCAGGTGTGCAGTGCTCCAAAATACGCTGAATAACTCGGCAACCGTAAGGATGGGTTGACAACACGAACACCTGGAGTTTAATACAGAAAAATGGCTGTTCAACATTAAATTCGATCTTCACAACAATACAACATAACTCAGCAATGTTCCTTATCGTTCACTCATAAAAACTGATAGACGCAACCTCAAATTGTGCCGGCGAAATAACTAAAAATTGATTTAATCCCCTTAGTTGTCACCCTACATTAGAGAAAGTCTATTGGTGATCATACTAACTTTCAGCCATTTAAAAGTTAATATTGCCATTCATTTAGCAGGCAGTTCACTTAAAGAAAATGCATTAATGAACATGTGTGTATATATATCTTGCATATATATATATATTTACACACACACGCTGCCCATCTGTATTCATTTGCCAAGTTTCAGTAACAAGTGAAAGGCGGGTGGTAGAGGTCCACAGAGCAATGCTATGAGTAACATTAGTCCAATAGTGACTGAATCTGCCCAGGCTTCCACTTTCTCAACACAAATTCCGAAGTACATGGAGACGTCCTTGTCTTAATTTGGCAAACACAAACCAATCTGTTGACAGTGATACATGTTTTAAACCTGGTTAGATTCATGAACAATGCTCACGGCATTTGTAAACAAATGGTCCAACATGAAATGCAAGATAGCAGATTACGCGCTCACCTGTCCTTGAAAAGCATCAATGATGAACTGCAAAGATTGTGGCTGTACACACTCGATGCACTTTTGAACCACATGATTCCCATTTTGGTCTTTAACACACTTCAAAACATGACCATCCAGTTCTTTCACCATCTCATTCTGCAAGAAGTCAAAATTATTGATATCATTTCACGCAGAAGAAAAATATTACTACATTACAATACAATTTTCCCAATATTTTAGAATAGGTTCATTTATATATAAAAAAGCTCAAACTTACAATTACCTGCTGGTCTGCTGATATGGACTCCAGTGCCTTCTGAATAACACGACAGCCATACATCTGAAGGGCCAAAGGTAAAACATGGCCACGAATACGTTGAGCTAAGGCTAGTTTCTGATCCAAGCTCCCAAACTGAAAAGATTAAAATAAATTCATGCATCAGTCAAACTGAAATTCCAAACATTAGCCAAATAGTTTATAAAGTTTGCAATACAGGTTGAGCGTCCGGAATCCGGAATGTTCTGGAATCCGGAAACCCTGTCAAACCGTTTTCACCGCCAGCCGGGCCCAGTGAAGCAAGAGGGGGAGGCTTACCATGTGTTGCGAAGAAGCGAGAACTACAAGGCCTGAGAGGAGAAGAACTACAAGGTGACGTCCAAAAACCGGAAATATCGCAACCTGAGCCCAGGCATTTCCGGGCTCGGGACGCGCTTCTGGCGTTCCGAAGTCCAGAAATACCAGAACCTGGGCTCGGGTGGTTCCGGACCTTGGACATCGGAAACACATTCCGAAGTCCGGAAAAACATGGAAACTGGCTCGGCCTCAGTCCCGAACTTGCCAGATTCAGGACGGGACGCTCAAACTGTATCAACTTCCTCCTTACCACAAACCATGGTATTTATTCGTTTGAAAACATCAGAAAATGCACACAAAAGCTATCAATGTGTTTTTGTCTCATTTCTAACCCTTTTCAATGTTTTTAATATTGTCAAATTTCAAGAAAGTGGCAGCATTGATTGATATGTTAGCAATGATACTTCACTGCAATTTTAATTACCTTTAGCCTACATAAAAGCATCCTTCCTGCTACTCTATTAAAGCAATAGAAAGGGCTCAAAAGGCACCCAGAATGAGTTACGATAACACTCAAGTTAATTTTCTAATGAAATACTTCATAAAACTAGTTACCTCAAAGAATTTCTGAATTACATAATTCCCAAACACATCAGTCATCAGTTGGTACGCTGCTTGGAGGATCTCACTAAAAACCATTTGCCGTTCTGCAGGTGTCGCACGTTCCAACTTCTGTTGGATAAATCTGTCGGTTAAAAAAAATATAATGAATAACAATGGCGGTTGCTTTCACAACTAAACCTAAATAATTCAGTTATTTGCTCAAAATGTATGGTACACAAGTCTACATTACCATAACTTTGACATGCATCATTTAACAGTGTTGACTATGTCAGCTACATGTCCTGCTCTATAGGGCGTTTCATAATACCCTATTCATGTGGTTTTAGACAGTATTGCTATTGTAGGTGGCTTGAAATGTAGTTCACCTGAAACAAAACACTATGACCTCTGGGCAACCCCACATTCCAAGTTTCTGCTTAATTTCTATTGCTATTAACACTGAGAAGATGGCTCAGAAATGGATTGTTTTTAATGTTGAACGGCAGGACAATCCATATACACCATCATAAATACAGTAATGTCCCTTCTTCACAACCAACAGCTTCATCATCAGAACTAGCCTGTTCATCAGACAAGATTCTTATATTGAAGCCAACATAAAGGCAGATGCCAGCTGGAAACGACCCAGTTCAGAAATGGCTTTATAATAATAATCCCTGCATTTGATACAAGGCTTTTCAAGGTCTTCTAGACATCTCCAAGCGTTTCACCGAATATACTGTAAAGTGAATTGACTGTATATTTCTGGGTGAAACGTGGCAGCCAATTGCACACAGCAGTGTCCAACAAACAGTTGTGGATTGAAATTACCAATTTATTACTGTCCCCCCGTCAGAGGGATCATTATCAGGCGTGTGGAGGAAGGAAACTTGCTCAAGGGTTTGCCCGGCCTCGAAACAAACCCAGGTCCCTCGCTTGTAAGCCGAGTGCTCTAACCACTGAGATACAGTACTCCACACCACTTCCATCTCTCTCCTCCGCTTTGATACCAGAATACCATCCTTCTTCCAGTTTAGCGCTATACTGGAAGCCACTATCAGTACAAAGTAGGGTCCTGCGATATATCGATATATCGCTAAAACCCGATATAATTTTCATATCGATACGCCGATACAGGCATTCCAAAAATATCTATATATCAAAAAAGTCGATATCGAAAAAATCGGAAGGCGCGCGCACTGAACTACAAGACCCAGAATGCTCATCTCTACACACAATGCACAGACTGAGGTGCAAAGCCACCAAATTGTATTCATAGTACTCGAATACAATATACAGGTACGCAAGGAGTGGGGGTGGGGGTGGGGGGGGGGGGGGTGGGAGAGAGAGAGGGACGGCGGCGGGGGGCTGGGATGGCGGCGGGGGGGTGGGGATAAGGGGGGGGGGGGAGAGAGGGACGGCGGTGGGGCGGGGGGAGGAGAGAGGGACGGCGGGGGGGGGAGAGAGATGGGGTGGATGTGATAATATACAGATAGATAGAGATGGGGGGGGGGGGGGGATGTGAGAGGGAAGAGAGCCACAGACAGAAAAACACAGAGATGGAGAGAGTGAGTGTGAGAGACACAGAGAAAGATATTTACCTCCTGAGGAGATAGGCCCCGAATGCGCACGCACCCCGAATGCGCACGCCACGCGCGCATGCGCAGTACGAGAACCCCGAAAATATCGATATTTGGGTATATCTCGATATGAGCCGATCGATATATCTAAATCGGAAAATTTCCATATCGACGGCCCCTAGTACAAAGCACTTGAAAGTTATTGACCTGAGTGAAGGGCACCGTATAAATACATGTTGTCATTATAGCTATGAATCAGGAGAACATTCCAACCTACCTAGAACCATGCTGGTCCTGGGAGAATTCCACAATGTGACCAACCAGATCGCGGAGCTGCAGATTGGGGAAACGATTGTTTCTGAAGTCTTCTAGCAGCCGGCTTCGGCCCGAAGGCATAATGTCAGACCTGCTGTAACGCAGGCGAGATGGGGGAAAGAGCTGGCTACTGGAGCTGAACAAACTCGACGAATTAATCCCATTGCGATTCTTAGCTTCGGCTCCGGGTGCCGCAGAAATGAATCGACCACTGCCATTTGTCAGTCCACCTATATCAACAACACAGAAAAATCAACACACACTGTACTGAACACAAGTTCGATAATGTTTCTGTACAACAGTTAACTTTTACATCCGAAACATGCTCTTCTTCAATTAGGTTTCTCTAAAAACTCAAAACAGTCCAAATTGTACTAAACTACAGGTTTAAAAATACCAATAAAATTGGTCACTTCAGCCCACGGCTGTTTGTGGGGGACACTGCTGTACGCAATTGGCTGCCGCGTTTCGCCCACAAAATATACAGTCAATTCACTTTACAGTATATTCAGTGAAGCATTTTGAGACGTATAGAAGACATGCATTTGAGACATCAAATGCAAGGATGATTATTAATATACCGTATATCTCCGCGTATAAGGCGCACCCCCCACTTTTGACCTTTTCTTGGTGAAAAAAAACGGAAGCATTTTCAATGATATTGCCGGCAGAAGGGAGGAGAGACAGGAGACAGGTAGGTAGGGAGAGAGAGAGGCAGGCAGCCAGGGAGGGAGAGAGGGAGGCAGGGAGAGAGAGAGGGAGAGAGGCAGGCCGGCAGGCAGGGAGAGAGAGAGGGAGAGAGGCAGGCAGGCAGCCAGGGAGAGAGAGAGAGGAAGAGAGGCAGGCAGGCACGCAGGCAGGCAGGGAGAGAGAGAGGGAGAGAGGCAGGCCGGCAGCCAGGGAGAGAGAGGGAGAGAGGCAGGCAGGCATGCAGGCAGGCAGGGACAGAGAGAGGGAGAGAGGCAGGCCGGCAGCCAGGGAGAGAGAGAGAGAGGGAGAGAGGCAGGCCGGCAGGCAGGCAGGGAGGGAGGGAGGGAGGGAGGGAGGGAGAGGCAGGCAGGGAGGGAGGGAGGGGCAGGCAGGCAGGGAGAGAGAGCGGCAGGGAGTGAGGGAGGCAGACTGGGTTCGGCAGAAGGTAAGCACAGCACTGAAGCCGCTGCTGCTGCCGCTGCCCGGGCGGCCGAGGCCGAAGCCCCGTCACCCGCTCCCCCCCCCAACCCCCGCCAGACACACTGACCAAACCCCGGCTGACAGCGCGCCGGCCGCCCCTCCTGTTTACTGTATTTCCGAGGCTCAAAATCTCTTGTACCTGCGTATAGGGCGCACCCCCAACTTTCGAGATCTTCCGACGTGCAAAATACGCGGAGATATACGGTAACTAATGCAAATGCACAGCAAGTGCTCAAGACTACAAAACTTTAAGGTGCCTAGTAACAGCACTTCAAAACGTTTTCTCTCATTTAGTAACAAGTTATGTGAATTATGTTTATATTATTGAGACAAGCGGCAAAAATGTAGTTTTGTAATTTGGCTTTTAATAGTTCACCCCAGTAATTTCCTTGAATGCTTGCAGATTACTTCTAAATTAAAATAAAGGCATAAACCCCAATACAGGTCAATTCTAAAAACCATAGTTTTGTGTGGAATGTTTCAAAATGATTGAAGTTATAAGAACAGAAAGTGGCTATTGGATCTATGTTCCTGTGCTGGTGCTAAGCTCCTAAGCAAGTTAATATTTACTATGTTTCCAGTAATTATTATATCAATTAATGTTAGGTGCATTACTGCAAAACCTAGACTATACTTGGCAGTTTGTAAAATTTACTACCCACTGCATGAGAATCTGACTCCCACCAAAACTCTACATAATGAAAGAACACAAGACTATGTATCAAGGTGAACCTACTCTTTACTGACAAGTTAAAGTTCTGAATATTAAAGAGTCTAAACAACAACAAAATTACATTGTGTATTAATGCACAAAATAGCAAACATACCAAGATGAAGGCTGGATGAAGACCCATGTGAGGAGAGAGATGGAGGTGGTGTGAGAGAGTGACCGGCAGTCTGACTAGGGAGAGGCATGCCAACCGGACCAGGGGAAGAGGAGAACCCCAAGCCGCTGTAGAACTGCTGTCCTATAGGAGCCAAACTGCTGCTTGACCGCTTGTACAGATCAGAGCTGGCAGACAGAGAGTCCCTTCTGGACATACCAGCATTTGCAGAGTTGCCAACTGTAAAACAGGATTGCAAAAGTAGATGTTGGAAATGCTGTTCGATTTAATGTTTGAACAACGTGTTAGCCAATGATTTAAATTCCTGCCTTTTCCAACTGCAGAGGAACATTTAAAAACTCATCCAAGTAACCATTCAACACTGTCAAAATTCCTATAATATTTGAATTTCTACATGATGTAGTAAGTGGTTGTGTTGCCTTTGAACGTAATGCAAAATTTGACATTCTACAAATCTATTCAAATTATTGGGGGTAAAGTAAAGTATGTTTTCCAGAGAACTAGGTTTCTTTTGGAGAAAATTTTTAAGTAAATGTTGATTTGTTCCTTAAAATAAATTTAGCATGTGTGGGATATGATTGTATGCTTTCAGGCACAAAATAAGGCTTTCAAAGAATACTCCATTAGTTAATTATATTAATTGTAATTCCCTACAAATGTTAACAGAATTACACAAAAGTAGAATATCTCAATATCTAATGCCCAATTAATTTGTGCAAGAACAAATGAAGTGGACAAGGAATCTTCACTGCAAGCACTGACATGGATTTCAGATTTGCAGCGCCTATTGTTGAATCCATTCGGACAAAATCTATTAAATGGGTAGAGATAGTTGACAAATTTCTGGATTGTCAAAAGGCATCTACTTCTGCCGTTTGAGGGAGAATGGCACCAGCTGAAGCTCCCGTGTAAATCTGAACACCGGGAACAATCAGTATTACATAATTTCAAATGAGGAAATGTCACTAACAGGCTCAAGCCTGCACTTGTGACGATGGTAAGTTCAGTTTACCATCAATCAATCTCTAGATTTCTTAATAACACCAGGCCTGCGAACAAATCACGTTTAGATGTTTCTTGGCCTACAGGAATTTGCTGTCTCTTTCATAAATTGACATAGTGTGTCAATTTACTTTACATTATATTCTGTGAAGTGATTTGAGACATCTCAATAACTTGATGAGGCCTTTTATCAACAGCAACTGCAAGGATTATTATTGTTATTATTGTTTTATTAGTGCATGCATTTCCACCACCTACACTTAAAACAAAACTGGCACCAAAGTTTGAACTAAACATTTTCCACACTACATTTTTTTTATAACTGTGCAGGTAGCTGAAGGAAGGATCCTTGGCTAATTCACATATTTGTAAAGATAGGTGTTTTTCTTCAGTACAGCTGGAAAAAAAGTCACATTTTCTTAAAATGAATGGCAATGAATGCATTCGACATTACAATTGTATTTCCAGTTAGGTATTAACAAAGAATTGTTGTACACATTTATCCGCTCTACCCATTCCATCAGCTGTGGCTCTCTTTTCTTTAGCTTGCTCTCTAGATCACAATGCAAAAGTATGCTATTGTCACAACCTATTTGACTTCAGAAATCAGAGGAGAAACAAAAGCTAAATCGAGCAAGATGGAGAGAGGCCAACTCCAAATGAGATTGATTTACCTGCTGATCCAAATCCTCCAAGTGCTGAACCAATAGCAGCACCCAACGAGTTGCTGTTTCCAAAGCCAAGTGAGGTGTTGCCTGGCTGCCCTTGCCCATGAGAGAACAAAGAACTACTCTGAGAATTATTTGACAGTGAGTTACCGCCATAAAATGAGTTTGACTGGAGGTTGTTGTTTTGCTGTTGTTGTTGCTGTTGCTGTTGTTGCTGAGTTCCCATTGGACGGAAAAGGCCATTTGCTGTCCCTAAGCTGTTTGGAGTTCCATTAGCTGAAGCTGCTGCAGCTGTTGAATAGGACAATACCAAATATTTAAGTTAAAAAAAATCAGTGGCATCATCAATTATTTTTAAAAAATCCAATTTCCATATGTTACTGAAACAGCCACAGATGCAAACCTAATTTGATGACTAAAAGGGCTAAAGCCACCATCACCCCCCCACCTGAACATACATCCTACATAAATAATTATGGGTCTTGGTTTAAGAATAGTCTTGTTCCAATCAACATAAGAGATCCACAGAATGAAACTCGATTACCCAATTTAAAGTGCACGACACAATAGATGGCCAGTTTCATGAAAATGGGCCAATAGACCACCCGGAGACAGTATAAATGCAGTGTAATAGTTCTATCTTCATCCGAGGTGAAAGAACAAACATTTCAAAATGTACAACCTCAAGTTCATTGATACTCTTGGCTAAACTATTAAACATGTATGGTCTCCACGTGAGAAATTTTACAATCAGAAGTAGGCAGGAATTTGAAAGAACATCTTGCACGCAATCAGATTCTGGTCCTATTGAAGCAGGATTTATGAAGTGATGGAGTAAAGAGTGTGGAGCAAGAAATAAACCAGAGTCAGAAGAGCTGAAGGCACAGTTTGAAATAATGAAGGGCAGAAGAAGATTGCATATGTAAGGTGGGGCAAGATTGTGGCAGGATCTGAAGACCAGGAACACTACTCAACAGAAAGGCAAAGATACATATCAAAATACCAAAGCTAGAACACTAGCGATACTTCACGTCTTTCACAAGGAAGTACAATTTATACTGTTTATATTTAAACAGTCTTCAAAAGCCAGCAAATTCTTAAAACTATTGTGGTAGAGATTTTCAGTCAAATCAGGTAGTAGTGCTGGAAATCAAGGCATGCTGCAATAACGGAGACTGCATTTCATCAAGAATGACCCTCAAGATTTATGAAGTGGTGATACTTAGAACTATTCTTCTAATTGAAGCCATTCTAAAAGAAAACCTGGAGAGGCAGAGGGATAGGAAACAGGAGGAAACAAAAATCTTTAAACGGGAACTAATGTACGTACATAGATGAAAACAATCAAAGCTTTGTACCATGGCTGCAAGATGTGAAACCTGTGACTGTTAATATGTTAATAACATGCTATGCATGGTGTAGAATCATAGAATTTTACGGCACAAAAGGAGGCCATTCGGCCCATCTAGTCTGTGCCAATCCCACTGCCCAGCTCTCCCCCCATAACCTAACAGACCTGCTCTTCCTAAATAAAGATCCAGTTCCCTTTTAAAAGCTGTTATGGAATCTGCCTCCACCACCTTTTCAGGCGCGCGCGCGTGTGTGTGTGTGTGTGTGTGTGTGAGATTCACGCTTTCAACATGTCTCAGCTTGACTACGCTAACTGCCTGCTCACTGAACTTTCCAACTCTTCCCTTCACAAGTTGCAGGTTATTCAGAATTCTGCAGCTCATGTCCTCTCTCGCACCAGGCTCCGCAAACCAATTACCACCCTTTTTGTTCAGCTTCACTGGCTCCCCATCCCTCAGAGAATCGAGTACAAAACCCTTCTTCTCACCTTAATAGCCCCCGTTCACGTCTCATCTAAAGACCCTCCTCTTCGTCTGTGCCTTTGGCCACCATCCTACCGCCATACCCCACTGCCCTCCTCCCCTTTTGACCATAAGTCAGATCCAAAACTCCCTGACTGTCCAGTGCCCTGGACCATCTTTCTGACATGAAGGGCACTGTACAAATGCAATTTGTTGTTGTGTATGTGGGGTAGAAATAGGAAGTGTAGCTGCATAGGCAGTATCTTGCTGTTAAAAACATCTAAAATATTAGTAACTTTGGTAACTAGGTCTTATTGTGGCACCAAGCTCAATGCTCCAACTAGAAAAATTAAAGACCAGCATTCAACATTAATGCTATGTACTAATAATTTCAATATCACCAAGCAAGTATATCAACAAAATTTAGAAAACTGATCATTTGTTCTGCCTGTTCTACAAAATAGGATATTTACAGCTGCTCTGCAAAACAGCCCTCAAAATGCCTGCTTCCAAAGGACTCAGCCATTCCCTCCATTAATTTCAAAGTACTGTATATATGTTAAGACAAAGACAAACACGAGAACAAGCTGGAGAAATATGCATTCATTCCATTTCTGTACACACAATCAGTAATACTAGCAGATTGAGCGAGGTCATAACTTGCAATATTAACTACGCCAAATGCACTAAACAAGGATGCAGAAATGGTTTTATGCAAGATGACCATATAAAGCATTTAACTTAAGGAAAGTTAGTGATGTATAAATTCTTTCCTATCATTAAGACCAGCAAATGTAAATCTCAATTCTATTACAAAGCATAAGTAGGCATGTATTAAAACTATATGACTGAATCAATGCGAAAGATATCTAGACCGATACGACCTTCTTGAGTACCATCAAAAAAGTAATCCGAGAAAAGCCTCAATGAAGGAACAAGACAATTCACTGTAAAAAGGGTGAAGGCATGAAGTTCTGGCAGTGACAATGTGCAATGATAATTGTCTCTAGTGATAGAAATTCAATGCACTATTTGTATGTAGAGGCATCTTGCATATTAAAATTACTGTACTTATATGCAGTGAAATTTTTGAACTTACCAGCCTGTGCTGCTGCAGGACTGATGAGAACAGGAGTTGAAGCCACAAGCCGAACTGGTGTCCCCAGTCCAGCCCTTCCTCCAGGTCCCACTACCAAGGTACCATTCTGATCATAATAGGCAGCTGGGGCTAGAACTTGATAACCTATGTAAAATAGATAAGCGGAAGTTAAATTGCTAATTTCTCAGACTGTCATAGTTTGCTTAAAGCATATGCTTGGGAGTGTGGGAGGGGAGAGCGAGACAACGAGAGAGAGAGAGAGAGAGAGAAAAAAAAAGGTACAACTTTAAGCTAACTATGATGACTAAAGTTGTACATGGATAGTAACTTTTACACTTAAGGAATAAGTACACCCCTCTGATAGTTCAATTGACAAGCTGTTCAAAGCAGAACTGAATCATACAGTCAAAGATGGTCCCACGGTTGATTCCCAATCTGCGCTGATTTAGCTGAAAGCAGCCAGGGCAACAGTAGGGATTTTGCAATTGGTCTCAGCACCCCTGAGCTAGAGGGGGAAAAGAGAGAAAAGAAAATCAGCCAGGCATCCCACTCCTGATCGCTATCCAACGATTCCTGGAAAGCGTGCATGGGTGAATGTTTTATGAGGACAGGATTGGGCTTGGCTGTGATATTCCCTAATGGTTGACTTGCCTGGAACACTCAGAAGGCTCCGACTCTCTCTTTCTATCTCCGGCTCTGACTTTCTCTTTATCTCTGACTTTCTCTCGGTTTCCAACCCCTACACCGTAGCTTGATAACATTTCTTTTTGCTGCTGGTTTAGTCATGCCGCTGATAAATTATTGGCTGGTAACACCAAGCACGGTGTCCAGCTGTTCTTTGTTTGCTGGTATCACAAACCCAAGTTCATTTTGCATTGGACCCCTTAATAAGGAAGCTCCTAGAAGACCCTTTGCGTCAATCAGAACTATGTGATGCCAACCAGCAGGAATGCCACTCCGAAAAGTTGCACTGAGCAAAGTTTCCATGGGTGGTTGATATTAAGTGAAGTAAAAGGAGTAGCATTACCAACAATATCACAGCAAAGGGGAAATAAAACATGAAATCTGGGTGAAAATTAGTAATGATAAGGCCAACAAAATTGTGTTTGACAACTACCACCAACTCAAGATGAATACGTAGAGAATTGTACAAGTATAGTGTAGCAGGAAATTTGCATGATAAGCATTAGGAATTGTAGTATCCCAAAGGTAAAGTGGAAACGGCATGGAAAACCACAAGAGACAGTTGCGAGTACAATTTTCACAGAGGCAATTGGGTGTTGCCTAAAGGATGAAAAATAAATCGAGGGCAGATGATATATTCGGTGCACTTTTTTAGCCCACGGAACATTCAAATTTGCATGATGATCATATAGCTGATTTGATACAGAAATTAAGAAATTGTGCAAAATTGAAGATGAACCAACATTTCAACTACAAGGAATGATGCTGAGTTTGCATAAATCATTGGTCAGGCTGCAACTAGAGCTGTGTTGAGTTTTGGGCACCTCACTTCAGAATTTTTTTTTTTGCCTTGGAGGAGGTGCACAAGAGGTTTACGAAAATGATTCTGGGGATGAAGGGCTACAGTTATGAGGAGAGATTGGAGTCTGGGCCTGCTTTCCTTGGAGCTGATTGAGGTATACAAAATCATGAGTATTGTTGGGGAAAAAAGTTATTTCCATTGCTAGGGGTCGGTAACTAGGGACACAGTTATAAGATAGCCACAAGAAGAGCAAAAGGAGAACTTGGGTGGAATTATTTCACCCAGAGTAGTTAAGATTTGGAACGTTCTTCTGAGCAGTGTGGTGAATGTGGAGTCCGTTGCAGCTTTGAAGAGGGAAGTAGATAAGCATATATGTAAGCGAGGGGCTTGAGGGGGTATGAAGATTAAGGCGAGGCAGTGGGACTGAAGCGATCTCCTTGCTATTTGAGCCGGTGCAAGCTTGATGGGCCAAATAGCCTCCTTTTGCACTGTAGATTTCTATTTTTCCAAAACCGTAGGAGTGAATTGACATCTAAATAAGAAAAAATTGGTCAATTTATTTCTGTGCTGGATGGCTGTATACTGCCAAGAATAGGTGAAATATCACAATAACATAGTGCCTGAATTGGAGGAAGGGAGATGTCAAAATAACTTAAAGCTCTTGCAGAACCAACTTAAAAAGATGCAAGGAAAGAAAAATAATGATGTTATACCTGCAGTGGAGGGCAAGTAAACTGAAAATTAATAGGTTAAAAAGGGCAAAATAAGACCGATTGTATGGTGTTGAGAGTGAGGCATTTCCTTTATGGAAAGTGAGAAACTTACGCCAGGGATACACTGTGAGGTCAGCAGATGCTGCAATATCCCCAACTCTAATTGTCTACACACAAATGCGTATACAGTACCTGGCATTCCTGTAGCGAGGCCTTGGCTGAAAGCGAGAGCTGGATTGGCTGCAGCTGCTAGTGAATCAGCTTGTTGTCCCTGTTGACCCTGGCCTGGAGTGAGAGGACGCTGACTGCCACCACGCAGAACCTATATAACAGAAGTAGATAATAACAGTAAATATTTTGCTACTTTCATATTATGCCAAAACATTGTTGGTGAAAGGTTAAGTTTACGGCCTTTATTAACATATTAAACACCAACAACACCTCATAGGTAGAGTAGAACTATCTTTAACACATTTTCTCCAAAAGGAAATATCAGAATTAATAGATAATATATTTATAGCAGATTTTTCATTTTTATTAACACTAAATAAAGATACAGCTGGAAACACAACGATGGCAGTAACGCCATTTTATTAGAAGATGAATTTGTAATTAAACATAAAGGTGACATACTTGCTGCTGCCCTTGCTGAGCCTGGTTGGCAGCCTGCTGATTGGCAGAGGTGTTTGCGGCTGCCGCAGCTGCTTGCTGTTGGAACAAGTTGGCTGGATACACACCCCATGGAACTCCATAGTACTGAGGTGGGACAACTGTAGGGCCTGGGATGAAAAGATGCCGTGGTAAATTAACAATGGTACATAACTTTGGGCAGTCCAGTAATCTTGACTAGCATTGCATACAGTTCAGCCCTGTTACATAAGAACATAAGTAAGAGCACGAGTAGGCCATTCGGTCCCTCGAGCCTGCCCTGCCATTTAATAAGACCATGGCTGATCTTCTATCCTAATTCCATTAACCTGCCCTATCCCCATATCCCTTAAACCCTGTAGCAATACACTTTGTTATATGTAGGCTTGCTTAGAATATAGGTGTCTGGAGATGATTTCCAGGTCATCAGGCAGCTGCCAACATCACTTCCTGCATGTTGCTTTCTGTGCAATGGCATCACCAGTCATGGGAAGCACTGACTAGCTAGCTACACTTTCCAACTTCACAAAAAACTGCTTAGACTCAAAATACGACTGAGAGGAAAGTCTCAACAATTTAAAAATATTCAACATGAAAATGAACACTAATAATGTGGCTAAAACATTGTAACTTTGTTATATTGAAAACTATTAAATATGCTTATCTGTGCCTTTGATGGTGCTTGTGGGCACCTCTTCTCTCCCCTGGCTTGGCTCTTGTTAAGTGCTCTGAAGAGCTGACCCTCTTGAAGTGCGTTATAGACGTGCAGGATGTTATTGTTTTTCAAAAATCAACGCTCATCCTCAACAAAATAGTTAACTTACCATTGCATTGCATACGCTTTTAATAGCCTGCTGATCACTGTTATGCCACATTACACCTCTCACCTGCTAGAGTAGCCGCTGCGGCCAGGCCCGCTGCAGTGTAAGGATCTGCGCCTGGTGGAGCGGCACTGATGATGTAAGGATTTGGCACAAAAGCAGCTGGAGCGAGACCTGCTGAAAACACCCCTGCTGCCCGACAAGAAGAAAAAAAACATAAGTTATAATAACTACTGGGCTTGGAAATTAACCACAAACAGTATCATCCCAGACAAATGAGGAGCATTCTCTGAATAGGACCACACCAGTTCCACACACATGGCTAAATGGTGCAATATATTTGTCCACGATTCGATAAACTGAATTCCTAATCTCAAACAATTCAATGACAGAGATAGCAACCATAATCAAGGTTAGGAGGGAAAAAATTACAGCTAGTTCACTGGCACCACTTTCACACATCTCCTACCAGCCAGTTCATAGAAACACTGTGTTCGATTGCCTAGGAACAGTATGGGAGCACAAAAGGAGGAAAATCACTTAGCAATGAGACAGTGAGAAGCAGCAAATCTTAAAAAGCACTGGATATATATTTGGGGGGGGGGGCTGAGAGGAGTTAAATAGTTAGAAATGTTAAGTTGTATTTATCCATGATTTTCTCTTTATGGTGCCAACTTGCAAAAAGCAATAATTTGTTAAATAAGTTGACCAGAATGAGCTATTGTTAATGACTGTACAGTAAAAGCCCATTTATCCGTGATCCGATCAACCGTAACTTCCGTATAACCAGCACCTTAAAAGGTCCCCATTCGATTAACCGGGTCTTATTCGGCACAATCGCATTTTTTTCTCTCGTATCAGTATTTCGGGATACTGATACAAGAGAAAAAACGGCAGTGCCACCTTTAGGCACTAGTAGCAGTGCCTAAAGGTGGCACTGCTGTTTTTTCCCTCAGAGTACAGTACAATTTACCTCTGAATGCTGCACTTCTGGGTTTGAGAGAGGGGGGAAGGTGGGGAGAGGTGGGTGAGTTGATTAATTTAGATGGAAAATTAGGAGTGGAGGTGGGTTGGGTTTGGAGCCATTGAGATGCCAGACTGACTGAGTGTGTGTGTGAAAGAGAGAAAGAGAATACCCCTTTGATTGTGTGCTGTAATCGATATAGACTGTATTATAGACTGTAATCGATATTTATTGCGTTATTGGTAAGTATCCATATAATCTATTATTATTTAGTCTATTATTAATATGGTATGTTTAAAAAATATATTTATATATATATATATTTTAAATTGTGTTGGGTTTTCGGCCGAATAGCTGGCACGCGCTTTAACCACCATTGGCCAGGTCCTGAGGGTGCCGGATAAACAGGCTTTTTACTGTTGTAGGCTTCTGAAGAGATGCCAAGAATATGACAGCATTGCATGCTCGTTCCAGTTTACAAGATAAAGTGAATGAAATACAGAATAGGTGTGAGAAAGACAAAGGAAGCCAGTGGATGATTCTGAGATTAACATCATTTTTGAAATTGAACAAGCATTAAGTTAAATTAATCTTAAGTGAAATTTGCGTAGAAAAAACCGCGGTTGGGGCGGGGTACCTGTATTCTAATATACGTATTTGAAACCACCAATAGTGAACAGCTACTGTTAGCAAAGATAAAATATGGCCTTGGATTAAAATCACAATTGTACTCTGAACTGTGCATACTCTTTACATAATCAAAGCAGTCCTACAATACACTCGGATGGGGAAAAAAGAATTAAATGGAAATAAACACTCATGTTCTCAGTTACCTACTATGCAATAACTCAAGTTTTATATATATTGTATATCTATGTATATGTATATATTAAAAAAAACGGGCTTCTGCTCTAAAGTATACTAGATAACATGAAAATGGCTGTGTTATTAACTAGATTGATACCATAACTTTTAAAAGTTAATATCCACTCAAGCCTCAGACATTGAGATATCTGAAAAAAATGTAATTATCCATTACAGTCTTCATCTTTCTTTGACTAAAGTTCAAACTCTTATCAAATAGAATGGTCTTTGCCCATGTGTGAAATTACCCAAGAGGACTCTGTTTTTGTATCAACATAAACCTGAATGAACATTTATTTCTCAATTGCTTCTAGTGCAAAGATGCATTAGCATTAATTATCACAATTGAGTTTCTGGTACGGCAGACCAGGGAAGATTAAGCAACAAAAACAATTTTAATGAAAGAATCAATACTCCGAGTGTAATATCCCCAATGGGCAAGACCAGTATATTATTGAATTAAATCAAACAATACAAAAAGTCAAATAATTTGAGAGCTGTTCAAAATTAAATTATTTTCACTACAGTATTTCAATACTTGAAAATAAAAAGAAACTTCAGAAATTAATGAAGGCAAATTTGCATATAAAATAGTTGGGTCATATTTTGGGTGTTACATGTATTTTTCAATCTGATTTTTGTTCTTCAGATATTGATCAATTTGATATAGATGTCCAGCAAGTATTTGATGACATTTTTTTAATAATGATTAATATATTTGGTTTTAAAATGAGAGATTTGATGATGGGAGGGCAGCAAAAGGCAGGAATAAAAAAGATGGTCTTGAGATGGGTCTTGAAGGAGACAAGGGAGGAAGCGAGGCAAACGGACTATGGGATGGAGAGAAGCTAAGCAGCACAGGTGACTATTTTTCCTGGGTTCAAAGTAAACTCCTGTTTGCATACCATAACAATTACAATATTGTTACTTGAATCAGGATGAACCTAACCATACCATTCATTCTATAATATTCTGGGCTCGTGCATAGGTGTTAAATGTGCACAATCAAATTATGCTAAGAATCAAATTTTTAAGTCATTTGAGTATGAAAATCAATTCCGTTAAGCGCATTACAATTTTCATTTTACAATATCATCCTCACAGTAAAACGATCAAATACCACTGTACATTCTGAATGGATCTGTTTTTACAAATATTACCCTTGATCTACACAGATCGACTCAATGCATTCAATAAGTTTGCCAACTATTTTAAGTAATCTGGAAACAATTCTATTTAGCTGCTGTGATTTATTTTTATGTTCTACATTTACACAAGTGTACATTCAGACTACACAAACGATTATGAAAAATAGCTGTACATTTAATCAAATGGAATGTTTCAAATGTGGTTTTACTAAGGGAAAAGGGTTTACCTCAACACATACTAACTGCTTTGCTTATTCTTGCTGCTTACCTATGTGTGGCTGCTGGGCTGCCGCCAATGCATACTGCTGCTGTTGGGCTGCAGTCAGCTGTTGTACTGTCAGTGCATTTTGCCGTTGGAAGAGCTGTAATGCACAATTACAAACTGAATGTAGAGACCCACAGCAAAATACTCCTATACTTTTTTTTCCATTGGTTCTTCATGAATTGAAAGTAACAGAACCATAGTTGAGGAAATAGGTGAAAGGAAAATGTCCAACAATCACTCCTACTACTCCAACAAGTATATAGTGGAATAGCATCCAAAATGAATTTGAACAGGATAAACTAGAAAGTCATACTTAGCACCATCAGAAACATTTAAGCTAATTAGCATTCAATTCCGTTTCTAGGCTGGGTTAGGGTTGTAATTTAACTCATTAAAAAAATAGTTTTTTTATATTAAATAAAGTGAAAATAATCTCAGTAGCATCTACATTTAATTCAATTATATATTCAAAATATATAAGATGACTTTGGGAGTCTTAATTAGAATGATTCCCTTCATTCACAATGAAACTGCTCACTGTTTTTCCTATCCCTCTAAAAGCTAAAATGCCGTTATTAAGCAATTTGAAGTGGTCAAAAATTGTTTGTAGAATCAACCAATACTATAATTGCAATTTCATGTTTTAGAATGTATTTATGAAAAAATCTCTTCCGATCAACGACTTACAATGTGAACACTTAAATTTTAGAAATACAACTGATTTTTTTTTAATCACTTCACCTGCTCATTTATGTATGCCACAAAGGAAATGTAAAGTTACATGTACAGTATTTTTGAAACTGAATATGAAAAGCAAAACCTTTAAATATCTTTAAAGTTCAAGTTGCTTCTTGAAATGTAGGAATCAAATGGAAAATTTAAAATATTGATGAAATATTTACTTAAAATCTAATCATATTGTATTATTTCTACATTATAGAGGTGACAACTTAACGCAGCAGAACACCATGTTCAACAAATAAGTGGAACGATAACTGCCGATTGCTTTTAATTAAACATTTCAGGTGAGTGAGTGGAACGATTATTGTAAGTAAACGTCTCTACACTATAAATTTCTCTATAAAAGGTGGGAATTATTGATTAACGTATTACCGTAGGTAGACTCATCTTTCCTTATACAGTAATTCACAATAATTGCCAATATCTTGCAACTTTAATTTTTAGAGTTCTTTATCCTTATCAACTATATCATGCTGTATAGCAGCATGTTGTGAAGCCATAATGAGTACGAGCTCTTCAACACCCAAGATCATCTCTCCTGTGGAATTACTCACTTTACAACACAATGAAGAATCCATAACATCTACAGTAACACCGAATCTCAACATGAGAACAGTTAACTAACTGTTTCCCAGTTTCCAAAATTGCAAATTGAAGCTTTATTTTCTGATGGCAGAACCTCATAAATGAATCCCAGATTACAATGTGGTCCACACAAGTCTTCCTAGTTGATTCAAGTTATCTTGGATTTCAAAATGTTTGCACATGCCGCTACCCACAAAGTTCAGAATGTTGCAATATCCTTAATGTTTCATAATGAATGATATTGCACAACTTCAACAAATGCAAAATATGTTGAATATTTTTTTTAATAGTTTTTTTTAAGAGGAAATAGCGTATTTCTGTAGAGAATGGACTGCAGTCATAAAACTTGCCAGTACAATCGCATGACTTTATGCTGCAGTGGCTTTAATCTTTCATATTCCTATATTTTACAATCCCTATAGATGTAAAGAATGTAATAATTAATATATTTCCAGATAGACTGGATAACAGTGGTAAAACCCCTTGCCAGTACAATTTAATAATTCTTTAAAATGAGTTAATGGAACAGGTCGAGTAGCAATGATTTACCGAGCAGGACAAAATGTTGATGAGTTCGGTAAACAGTTCCTATTATGGTATACCTTCTGCACTATATGATGATCCGGTGGTTAAGTATTTCCCAAATAGAAAGATGCTATATAAATGTAATTTTTTGTTGTTGTTTACATCATCAGTACTTTCAGTTATTGCTTTATTCAGCAACATGCCCATCAGTGAGTTGATGCTGTTATTATCAGTATCTTAAATTTGTGCAATTGACAGAGCAAGTTGTGAGTAAAAAATGTAAATAACTTTTTTTCTTAAATAATTGAAAATAAAATATATATTAAAAATAATCAGCATTACTTTTGATAGAAATTCAATGTGGTGACATTGACATGTGAGCACGCTCAAAGTGTCCTTATTTTAAAATGCACAAACATTCAGGACTTTTCTTCTATGCATGTCAAGGATATGACATCACTACTTTGTGAAGATATGTATATTATATATAGATAAAATCACAAGTCCCTCATCACTCAACTGGACTACCAAATTAACAGAAGCAGATATCACTAATATAATTTTTAAAAAGGGTGGATACTGCCTTTTTACTACTATTAAAATATAGAAAAGATAATTAAATGTTTCTCTCTGGAAGCTCCTGGAATGTGTGAAAAATCTGATCTGAAACTTGAAGGACTGGAATAACAAAGTGAGATCTGCTCCAGAGTAGACAAAGGGAGCACACAACAGATTTTCTGAAGGTATTTCATCTATGGACATTATTGTGCCCACACCCAATGAATGAAGTGCCTGCATCTGAGTTAACAGACAAATTAGTCACCGTTTAAATTACCTAAAATTAACATGCTAAATAATCACAAGATATCATTGTTCACTTTCTTGGAAAAAAATATAACCAGAAGTAGGAGGGAACTTTGAAGTCTTGAGAAAAGTACTTCTAAAGACTTCTAAATAGCAAATAAATGTGTTATTAAAGGGGTCAAAATGGTAATTGGTTTGTGATAAGTACAAAATTCTCAACCTGATATGCCCTCCCAAAACTCTGTGTGCAGTGTCAGAATAGCCACACGTAGTAACAAAGAAATTTACAGCACAGAAAAAAGCAATTTTGTTCTTTTAAGACCAATCTTCTATTTACTTCCCCCACACCCTTGTGGGTCACACCTTCTTTATGGTATTTAACAAGTTCTCTTTTGAAAGCTAACATGGATTCTGCCTCAAACACTGGCCCTGGCAGGACATGCCATATGCTAACTATTCCGTGCATGAACAAAATCTTCTAATCTCTAATTACCTGGTTTGCCAGCAATCTTAAATTAATGTCCTCTAGTCTCTGACCAGAGGAAAATATAGAAGATGATTTGATTGATCTTAACTGAACCAATCATGGGGGTCAGTTTCATTTTATGCTTTAAAATAGATTTTTTTTTAAATAGATTTAAAAAAATTTAAATTGCTGAAATATTGTACTTTTTACTACAACAACAACAAAATTGCACTTTTGAGAGCCTTTCACGTCGGGAGGAAATCCGAAAGCGCTGAACAGTCAGGTCGGGACCCGAGCCGGGGGGGGGGGGGGGGGGAGAATCGGGGTAGGGGGAAGGGGAAGGAGAGTGGGAGAGGGGGAAGAGTTAGTGGAGCAGCTGAAGGCACGTTTGAAGAGGAAGGTCTTGAGACCGGCCTTGAAGGAGGAAAGGGAGGAAGTAGGGTCCGGCGATATATCGGTTATATCCGATATAATTTTCATATCGATACGCCAATATAGGCATTTCAAAAATATCGATATATCGAAAAATTGAAAAAAAATCGGTATATCGTAAATGTCGGTATATCGTTTCCGGCATTGCAACCTCCTGGGCCTAGAGCATGGAATGCGCTCAAATCCCGAATGTGCGCGCACTGAACTACAAGACCCAGAATGCTCATCTCTATACACAATGCACAGACCGAGGTGCAAGCCACCATATTGTATTCACAGTCCTCGAATACAATATACAGGTAAGCAAGGGGTGGGGGGGGGGGAGAAAGATGGGGGGGAGGAGGGGGGAGACGGTGGGCGGGGGGGGAGAGACGGCGGTGGGCGGGGGGGAGATATGGCAGGGGGGGGCGGTGGGGGAGAGAGACGGCGGAGGGGGTGGGTGGGAGGAGGCGAGGGGGAGGGGCAGCGGGAGGGAGTTCCACAGTGTGGGAGCAGAGAGGCTGAGAGCCCGGTCACCGATGGTTGGGGGGTTAGGGTGGTGGACGTGGAGCAGGCCTGAGGCTGCTGAACGGAGGGTGTGGGCACAGGCTGATAGGGAGACAGTAGGTCAGAGAGATAGGCGGGGACCAGGCCGTGAATGGCCTTGAAAGTGAGGACGAGGATCTTGAATTTGATCCTCTGGGGGATGGGGAGCCAGTGGAGACGGGCGAGGGTGGGAGGGATGTGGTCATGAAGCCTGGTACGGGAGAGAACACGAGCTGCAGAGTTCTGAATGATCTGTAGCCTGTGAAGGGAGGAGCTGGGGAGGCCGACGAGAAGACGAGGAATAAACATTTACGCAGCACTACAACAGAGGAAATCAGCTTCAGTTGCCCTCCTCTGTACTGACAGGGATTCCTTTATTACATAATTGTCTGGTATTCTTGACATTGAACTCAGCTTGATATTTCTGTATTTTTGAACAAAGAACACTAGATTTTTCTTAAAGCTTCACGGGTTGTTAGCATTAACTTTGCGACACTTCTTTGAACTGTTTATTTGTCTTTTCAAAAATGGAGACCATGAACAGCAAATAAACGCCACCCCTGCAATGCTGCCTTTGTCTTTTAGATTAGGAATGCATAAACCTAATACTTGTCTACCTGTGCTGGGTAAATGCTGCTACTCAATACAACTTGTCTTGTTTTAGCAACGATATCCATTACTTTACATTTGTCAAATATCAAATGCTACTTACAATTAATCTACATAGATTTAAGTATTATCAGGGCAGAGACATGGACAGGAAATAAACCCAAACTGCCATATTACACAAGCTGATAAACTGCAAAAGAAAGGGATGAATCCATTATGAAAATAACTTGGTCAGACATCCGAGACATTAAAGGAAGATAAAGGATAATCTAACCAACAAAGAAACAAAAAGCAAAATGATGCAAATGCTGGAAATATTAAATAAAAACAGAAGTCGCTGGGAACACGAAGGTCAAACAGCGTCTATGGAGAGAGAAAAGTAAGTTAATATTTCAGGTCGATAACCTGATGAAAGGCATTGACCTGAAATGCTAACTCGCTCTCCTCTCGATGTTTCCTGATCTGTTGCTGTGTGTTCCCAGCGACTTCTGTTTTTATTAAAGAAACACAAAGGCCTGGTGACATAATGCATTAATATATCAAAGTGCTTGACAAGCAGCAATTCCCTTTTAGGTTCCTGGTTTTAGATAGGCTGTCAGGAGAGAGCTGTACTAGGACAAATCAATCTTCCGAGGCAGAAAACATGTTGCAGATCAACACAGCTAGGGTCGGTTAATCATGAACTTCTTATAAGAACAAATCAGTTACTTCACTATTATTACTTCTAATTTGTGTCTACATAATTGTAGTTGTGCAACAGGGAGATACCATAAATCCTTTACTAAAACCTCACTGTGTTTCAAACACACAGTAATGGCATAGCAGACTATGCTTAAATTGGATACATCATTCAAATAGAACGTCAGTCAGATGAGTCACTTATGCTTTGGCAAGTTACTATTGCGACTGAGCACATTCTTACACATAAAACAAAAAATAATCCCATTACATTAGAAATACATAAAATTTAATTCTGTCTATTAATCCTGCAAATCTTTTTGACTGCTACACACAGTACTGCCACTTTATCTGGGGAAGTGAGTCCCCAAATTCTGCAGGTCACAATACCATGTCCTGATTGGTCAACAGGATATGATCTTCTACAGGGTGGTAGTGTCCTGTATCATAGCCACCTCTCATTTTCCAGCTTGTGGTTCAGGAGAAACATTTTTTATTCATTCCAATATTCAAAAAACAATCCACTTAAGGTGCTGGAGGCACAACATTGAGCTGAGTGACCGGGTGGCATGTGTATAGTTATAATAGTTCTGCAATCCCGCATTTGATCATTTGCCTGGGGGAAGGGGTGCAGAAAGAGCTCCAAGCCTGATCTGGACTTCAGGCATTACACCTAATCCTAAAATCTTAAAATACTGCCATAATTTATGGCCATTCATAATCAATAAACTGTACACTTAATCCTTGCATTTATTAGCATAGCTATAAGATGGCTGTTTCATTTATCATAGCCTTTGACTCTCGAGCTGCTGATTTTGCACCTTTAAATGATTTTAACTCACTGTCTGCTTTCATTTGTGTTCAACTATGATCTTTATTTTCTGAAGTAAGCAAATATCAAATCACTCATCTGCAGAGACTAACCTGTTGCTGTGAAGCGTAGTCAAAAAGACTTACAGCTGCTGCCGAAGAGTCCATGGATACTTGACTGCTTGTATAGTCAAACTGCAAAGGATCTAGGCCAACTGTGGCCTCAATGGTGTCTAAACTTTGGGTGTCAGAATTATGAAACTCCTCTCCAGGTTGCTTATTTGCTGTGGCATTGGGCAACTGGCCTAAACCTTCTGAAGGGTTCTGGTTAGGACCCAGACGTTCAGCCACTTCAGTGGGGGAGGCTTGACGGCTTCCAGGAGTACGGCTGTGCAGTATAAAAATACAAATGTGGGTTTATAGTTTTTTGTTAAATGGAACACATATGCATGCGCAAACACATGCGTATGTATACACACACTCACTTTCTAATAACAATTTTGAAAAATTAGATTGCTTTTATGAATATCAGCCACAATCTCAACTCAGAGGGCACATTTGTTCCACAGCACCACTTAATGTTCTGTTGTAATCGACAAGGAAGATCTGTATGGGATCAATGTAAATCTGCATAATAGGCCTGTAGGGGCAAGAAAATAGTTTTGCCTTCCAAGTGGTCAGAGTCATACGGTGGATGTGCACACCGAGCGGCCACATATCCTAAGCTAGAGTAACCACCAAATAGGACAAAGATCCTCTGACTGTTGTGCCAACCATATTTGGAGGCAATGGTATAATCTTGCGCTGCTGCTGAAGAAAGGCTTCCATCGACTGCAGCATTGCAGACATAGGTTAATACAATCACAGGGGACAGCGTACTCTTCCTCAACACTGAGCTGCAAGTTTAAACACACACACAAAAAAAAAAAAGCACATTCTATTTCTGATCTAGGAGGGATAGAGCACATCATTTTAAAATGACGATTGTCTTCATAAAATAAACCACTTTAGGTATTTCTATCCACAAATTCACACTCTTTTACCTTTCCCTACTTAACCAAATCAATCAGACCCATGAAGCATAATGGCCATTTTCCAATTGAAGAATTTTACATGTCAACATTTATGGTATCCAGGCCTGTTTTTCATTGGTCAAGCAGAACAAAATTATGATCTTACAAAATCAAGCCCCTTCAATAAGCCAATACCTATTTGCCTTGTTAGCTCTTAACTACTTTAGAATGGAAGGCAAACATTTCAAAGTTGATTGTTGACAAAAAACAACTAATTCTATACTGGTTAATCGGTTCTACATTAGGACCACTGAAATTCCCCTTAGAACTCAGAGAAAATAATGAGTTTACTGTTTATTCACTACTTAACTCAACATACTGGCATTTAGCATTTCCCACAATGCATCCAAATGAAACCTAAAAGGAGAAGGCCTTTAAAACTGGTTTCCAGTAGTGCAATAAGTCTTTACCCTCTGAGACAGCTGATATCATCTTACTAATATTTTGGTTGGCCTAAAAATAAAGCAAGAGAACAAGAAAAGGCCCTTTGGCTTATCAAGACCATATGCTTCCTACAAAAACTACATGGACTTCACTTTAACAATTAAACAAAGCTTTCATGTTCGTATTTGCCAAGACAATCACAAATCAGTTAATCTCTAGATCTTTAACATTAAACCCACACTCAGATGGTAGAAGGAAATGTTTGGCTCTATCCCTCCCCACCTATCTTGAAGGCATGTCATGCTGGATGCATTAGTGCCAGCAACTTCATCATCTCACTGAATATGTGAGGCTAGAGATAGTAAGTGTTAGCATGCTTTTCAATCATGAGGGCATCACAGCAGAGTTAAATTCTGTGATCACCTGCCAGAATTATATAAATGCTGGTTGTTATCTCCATGCATGTGTATTCCATCAGGGGACAATGAATAGCAACCGAGAACAGGAATTCAAATGCTGAGGTCAATTTTGCATTTTTACTACCAATCCAATCTGGGTAAAATAAGGAACAGGAATAAATTCTGAAATCACCAGGTCTTTTTGATCTTGTGTTTGTAGGAACTTGACCAAGTAAAGGATAAATGGGGAATGTTCTGTAACCAAACAGTATTCAAAAGCTTGCTTGACAAAAGTTTTTTCAGCTAAAAAAACAAATGAAAAGCATCAATGGCAAATAATAAGAATGGAGGGAGTTTCCACTTGTGAATCGTATGTGTAGAATAAAGAACGCACCAAGCACACTAGTGCCATACAGGACTGTATACATTTAAAAACATAAAATAATATGTGACTCAGAAGCACGATTTATGTAGGAAGCAAACTTTTTTCAAATTACCATTGATACACTATGTAGAAAAATGGAAAACTATTTTCCTGAAAAGGGGCAATATTGCAATTTTGTCTGGCGACAAAATATTAGTCCCATCAACAAAAGATTTTGTGACTTTAAAAAAGGTCTGCAGATTTAATGACTGGATTGTCATGACAACATTGTCCTGTTCGCTCTACTAGAAAATTATCTGGCAGGAAAATACCCTAGAAGTCCATTGAGACTGACACTGCCAAAGGTCTGGAGTAGATGCATGCCCATGCTTCATTTGGGGAAACAAACTGGAATGTTAAATTCCCTCAAATAATGTAGAAACACCAGCATACTTACTTGAAGTCCTTACAGTCTGCATCTATGCCATTCTGCAAAACCAGCCCATTAGTTTTGGAAACATCATCATCTCCCTGCTTTAGATCTCGGTTTTTGTCCTCCTCATAAGGCGATGACTTGCCTTTGTGATCAGCCTTCTCATTCCCTTCAGTCTCAGTGTCTCCAGCACCCTGATGAAAGAAAGCCACTAAAGCAGGCATACTACACAAATAAAAGGTGTTGAACTTCCACGTAGCACAGACACCCTTGCTAACAGAATGTTTAATGTGCAAGCTTCCATGGGAAATTTTGGATACAAGGCAATGTTTTGCTCTTGGTCAGTATTGACAAATAAATATATGATTCCACATTCGAGTTCAGACCAATAAGCCTCATACTTCCAATGCAGAAACAATCAAACCTGCGTGCCACATTTCTACAGTGAATAATTTAAAAAATACCTTTTTAACACATTATTAATAATAATAAATATAGGAAGCTTTTAATTGATATAAAAATCTGGGTATTTTGAAATGGAGCGTTTTGAGGTCACCAAACAGGTCAAATTGGGGGGAGATTTGATGTAAAAAGGTAAATCACAGCTAAAATAAATTTATTTTGGATTTTTAAAATTCCAAAAGCTACCGGGTACCTTCTTTTTTAAAAAAATACAGCACAACTTGGAACTCCCCACCTCTCCGCTTTCTATTTTATTGATCCCTAGTTCTGTACTACAGTATTATCTTTTTCCTTCTTTGCTCATGTGGTTTGCTTCCTCAATTTTAAACTGACTTGCTTTTTGTGGAATGTTGCTGGTGAAGATTAGCTGCAAAATTTGCTTACATAATATTCATATTACATACAAATCCTTTTATTTAAAAATGTCTATCCATTCTTTTTAAATCCATTACTAACGTTAGATTCCTTTTGTCTCATCATCCAGATGGATTTAAAAGGTTTGCTTTACCATTTTCATTTTAAGACAATCTACAGTTGATTCACTTTGCAGTATATTCTGTGAGCACTTCGAGAGGTGCTATATTAAGTGCAATTAATATTATATTGAGAAATGTATAACATTTCTTCAGGTTTAACCTGTTTTATAATCCCTTTCTGTACCCACTGTACCCATTACTTTCAAATTAATTGACTGCTCATCTCAACTGTTGTCAGACATGGCTATTTGAGATTTGTTGCTGTATTTTTCTGAACAACACTGATTTAATTTCTAATCAATTATGTATTTTTAACGGACAGCAAAGCTTAAGTTTTATTTGAAAGGCATTATGTAAATGCAAGTTACTATTATACTAAATAGGGAGATTAAATCACCCACCTCCAAATAGATATATTGTCAAAACCCACGCCTTTCTTATCTCCAAACCGTTATCTCAAACAATCCTGCATATCCATGCCATGACCCGCTCTGCAACATTGCCTGGCTCCACCAGCATTTCTCAGAATCATAGACAAACAAGCCCCTTATCCACACATTCATCACATCCAGATTCACCTCCACAAACTCTCTGCTTGCCAGCCTCCCCAACTCCTCCCTCCACAAGCTGCAGATCACCCAGAACCCTGCAGTCAAGTGTCCTCTCCTGAACCAGGAGGCTCTGTGACCCCACCACCCCCATCCTGCACAATTCTGCTGCTCCCCATCAGTTAGAAGATACCGTTCAAGATCCTGGTCCTCACCGTCAAATCACTCCACGGTATTACTTCCCCTACCAGTGACCTCCTGAACCCCTACAAACCCGCCTGCTCCCGACACTCAGCAGGCTCCAGCCTGCTTCACGTCCCCCACTTCCCACCACTGGTAGGTTGGCCCTCAGTCTCTCTACCCTCACCCTCTGGAACTCCATCCCACAGTCCCTCTGCCTCACCCCATCCATTGCCTCCTTCAAAACCCAAGTTAAGGCTCTCCTCTTCAACTGTGCCTTTGGTCACCATCTTACCACTACCCTCCCCACCCTCCACATCTCCTGTTATACAACTGCACTTCACCTTAATTCTGTGACCTTCGCCACCCCTCTTTGTGACTCTCACACCCATTGGTGGCTGTGCCTTCAGCTACTCACTATGTCTTACCTTTGGAGGTTTCTAAACTTGAAAGCATTCTGAAAACCTAACTCTTAACCTTCACCTCATACATCATCCCTGCTCAGGATCCTTCACCTGCTCGCAGAATAAAACTCATGAAAAACTCAGCTTTAAAAGTCCTCAACTACAACGCACTTTCCACAGGTGTTACTGGTGCGTAAAAAAGTATTTCACAAGTCATTGCTGTCAAATATTTAGAAATATTTCTTCTTATACATGTTATATATGAATTATTATTCGCCATTCCCTCTTTGAGGTCCTACAATCTGGTTTCTGTGCTGCACATAGCACAGAGACAGCCCCGGTCAGTCTCTAACAACATTTTAAACATCTGTGATCAGGGTTCTCTCTGTCTCCTCGTCCTCCTCGACCTCTCCTCCCAGCTCAATCTTTATGGGCCTTGCCTGGCCTGATTGGACTCTTATCTTTCTCACTGTCTCCACTTTGTTGCCACCAATGGCTTCTCCTCCAGCCCCTGCACTGTCACCTGTGGTGTCCCCCAGGGCTCTGTCCTTGGCCCTCTACTTTTCAATATCTACATGCTCCTCCTCGGTGACATCGTTTACAGACATGGGGTCAACATCCACATATATGCGGATGACTCCCAAATCTTTCTCCCTCAATTCCAGGACCACTGCTGTCCTGACAGACATCAAGGCCTGGATGAGCGCTAACTTTCTACAGTTGAATGTGAACAAGACCAAGGTCTTCCTGATTGGCTCACTCCAGTGCTTTTACGCATTAGGTACCGACAGCATCAACCTCCATGGTTGCACACTCAACCTCACCAAGCCAGTCAGGAACCTAGGTGTCTTGTTCAATCCTCAACTGTCTTTCCTTCCCCACATCCAAGCCATGACCCACTCTGGCTTCCCTCACCTCTGCAATATTGCCCAATTATGCCACAAGCTCACTCACCCCTCAGGCTGCTGAAACTCTCATTCATGCCTTCATCACTACTCCAAAACCCTGCTTGTCAGCCTTCCCAAATCCTCTCTCCAAAGGCTCAGATAATCCAGAAGTCTGCAGCTCGTGTCCTCTACTGCTCCAAGCTTTGTGATCCCATCTCCCCCATTCTTGCCTGACTCAACTGGCTCCCCATCACCCAGAGGATTCAATTCAAGATCCTGGTCCTCACCTTCAAAATCTTCCATGGTCTTGCCCCATCCGACATCTGCAACCTCATAACACCCTACCAACCTGCCCGCCCCTTCGCTCCGGCCTGCTCCATGTCTCCTGACTCATCCACCCCACCATTGGTGGTCGAGCCTTCAGCCACTCTGCCCCTAACCTCTGGAATTCCATCCTGAAGTCTCTCTGCATCGCTCCCTCCCTAGACTCCTTTAAGTCCCACCTCATGTTAATTTGGTTTTTCTTGTATTAAATGTAGTATACAATGTTTAAAGCAGCAGGAGAATATTCCTATGTTTTTCTTCTTGCAATAACTATAAATTTACGCCCTAGTTTCCAACTCTGATCAGTGGAAAATAACATCTAGAAATTATAAAATTTATAAAACATAAATTATTTTTGAAATGTTGATGTAGAAAACGCCCCCATACTAATTTATTATCACTAAATCCACATGATAAAGAAATCACATGCTAAATGACCAATCTGTTTTGAGGTGATCCCAACTGGATATGTACCAAATTATCAGATTCTGAATTAAACAAACAAGCAATTAAAGTGCAGTCAGGGGGGTAATGTCTAAAATGACTTTTAGTGGCATCAGAAACACAAACGTTTCCAGACATTTTAAAACAAAATGTGTGTAACCGAGTTACATAGATCAGGAAGGTCATTTGTTTGTGTTATTTACAACACAATGCAACTCTCCACTGATGTTACAGAATTAGTCTTTTCAAAGTATTATATTTGAGGCATTAAAATATTGATAATTCAGTCTAAAATAGTTATCCTTCAAAAATAAACTAAACAAATAATACAATTATTAACACTAGACAAAGGATCAATGCCACAGGAACAAAACCTTTAGGCAATTTTGAAATAGTCGGCTGGATCCAATGTCTCATTGGCAGTATTAATAAGTGAGGCAATGAAAGTAGAAATCTGGACCATGTTGTCACTGATGTCACTTTGTGTGCAATCACAGGAAGCAACACTAACATAACTTCTTGGACAAAATAATGTTAGCTCTCTTTCTACCCACATTCAATCTACAGCAAATGATGTTAGCAGCATTTCCTGCCTATAAACAGCACACAAAACGTTGGCTATGCTTTCTACATTTAGCACACAAGAAACCTTGCTTCAGTTTAGCGTGGGTCCACAGTAGATCCTGCCATAAATGAGGCTGCAAATATATTGATGGCATCAAAAGTGTACCAATTTACAACAATAACTGCAATAACAAAAAGCACAAATAAAATTTGCATTTATACAACACTAACCGAATGTTGGTAGAACTTTCACCTGATTCAGAAGATGGTGGGTTCAAGTTCCACATCAGGACTTTGAATTCATAGTCTAAGATGACACTTCAATACAGAGTGCACATTGTTTGAGCTGTCGTAGGACTCATCAGATGTTAAACTGAGATGGACTCATCAGATGTTAAACTGAGATGCCATCTGTTCAGGTGGATGTTTAGGATCCCATGGCACTTTCAATAAAAGGGAAGTTCCCTGTGTCCTGGCCAACAATCCCACAAATCAAAATGGCCATTAACTTCATGCAGTTATCAGGACAATTACTGTGCACAAATTAGCCATCATATTCCCATGCAAAATACAGCGACTGTACTTTACAATGCATCGGGTGAAGAGCTTCGGGACATCCCCCTGAATTGAAAGGTGCTTTACCAAGTGTAAGAATCATAAACATGCAATTTGTTTAAAAAATACAGTATATGTAGCTATACAACAATTAGCAGTAGCTTTGTTAATATTCTTCTTTTGTTAAAAAATAATGTTAAATCATTCAGTATTTTGTGATTACAATAAAAATATTGTCCATCAGATATATTGTCCATCTAAGTCTCATATGGTGCACACCAGCCCAGTTAATAGTGAAAACACCTACTCCACTGATCTGGGAAACAGGAGCTGGATTGGCAGCATAGGTCAGTCAGACTCAGAAAAACAGGTCTTCCCAGAACTGAAACAAATGCATAAAACACTAGTGCATGCTTAGAATAGATTTTGCTGTAGTTTTGCTAATATCACAAGTAAATAATAGAAGAAATTCAACTTGCAAGCAGCACAAAGAGGAAGATCAGTAAAGTGTGGGTAGAAGTATGACACAGAGCATCTCCATTCTTATGCATTTTAGCCGTTGGCGAGTTATGCACTTGATATACAAGATGATAAAAATATTAATAATCCTTGTATTTGACAGCGCTTTTCACATCTTATCAACATCTCAAAGCACTTCACAGACTATATTGTAAAGTGAATTGACTGTATATTTGTGGGCGAAATGCGGCATCCAATTGGCACAGCAGCGTTCCACAAACAGTCTTGGATTGAAATCACCATTTGAAGGAGCAATTTGAACCATTTTGCAGTACACTGGAATATGCGCCACAGCATATAATTAGGCACTCACTCCAGATTGGTATTTAACATGATTACTTTTTTTTAAATGAGCAAGGTTGTGGCAGAAACAGATTTTTTTTTAATTTGCATACTCACAAAGTATGAATATAGAATAAAATTTTAAAAGGAAATGGCTAATCAGAATTTGTCAAGGAGAAAATACTAATACATTATAACAGAGTCAAAATTAAAATTGCAACTGCAATTTACAACACAAACTTTTACAGTAGAGAATCGGTTATCCTCAATCATTGGGGCTAGCATCACTGTGGATATGAAAACAGTGCAGCTATAAGGTCTGCATGTATGTGTATATATACTCGTGTGTGTGTGTGTTTGTGGAAGGTTCAGTTTGTGCCTCTCTCTATGCATGTACCGTACTTATCTCTTTCAGTTGCACTTATATAAAATTGAGAAAAATTGTGACTCATTGCATTTTGTACATGCGTGCAACAAAATGTTTCTTGGACAATTTCAGCCCAAATTTACTGACACATCCGAGTTTCAATGAGGACAATGTTTGTTTCTTTTTAATATTTTCTTTATACTGTACATGTATTAAAGATTGGTTACTATTGATGTTACTGAAATTTTGATTATTCTTTCTTCATTCACTTTAGACACCTGTGGCTGCTCTCACACATGACTTCAGAAGTTTCATCAAACAGGAAGTTGCACCATATGTTTTTTTCTTTTATAAATCACGTTGCGCTATAAAATCTAACATAATTTTCAGAAACATACCCTGGTGGCAGAGTTATCCACCCTGACTACGAAATGATAGATATGGAAAGAGGCCCTTCAACCCATTGAGCTTGCTCCATTAAATGATTACACATCTTTTAGTCCAATTTCCTTGCCATTTCTCCACACCCTTTAAGACCGACCCTTAATTGCAAAATATCTATTCTATGCACAGTGTACATTAATTTAAATATTTTATACCACCACCAATCAATTTTCTGATATCACCAAAGTTCTTTAACAGCCTAATTTTAAGGTTAAGACTGATGAGTACTATAGGTATTTGCACAGTAACCTCAACATGATTTTAATCTACTCAACATTTAGCAACAAATATTCACGTATTTCAATATATGTAGATTCTCACTTTAAAAACTTCAGTTCTAGTTAATCTAATAATTATATTGTTGTATACAGTAAAAGCCCGTTTATCTGGCACCCGATCAACCGTAACATCCGTATAACTGGCACCTCAAAAAAAAGTCCGCATTCGATTAACCAGAATTTATCAGGAAAAATGCATTTTTTGTTGCATTTTTGGCTGAATATCCGGCATGCGCTTTAACCGGCATTGGCCAGGTCTCGAGGGTGCCGGATAAACAGGCTTTTACTATATTAAGTTCAGTTCCCACATGCTACACTAAGTGAAAGTGTAGCATGTTTTGTCAAAATTGAATAAAACTATGTGCAGATCAAGTATAGATTTAATGAAACAAAAATAGAAGTCGCTGGGAACACTCAGTAGGTCAGGCAGCATCTATGGTGAAATTAAAATGAGTCAACGTTTACGGTGCACAAGTCTTCATCAGGACTGGGGCATAATGGGAGGGAGACGCTTTTAGTGGGGGGAAAGGAGGGCAGGGAAGACAAAGGAGAAAATGTGCTGGAGGACAGGAGATGATGGGTTAGAGGTATTAATAATGAAAAACAAAGTGGGGGGGAAATTGCAACAGAACAGGCAAACCAGAGAGAGAAAAGGTGTCTCTAGGACCCAGAGGATGGGGCAATGGTTACAGTAGGGGGAGAGGTAATGTGAGCTGTATGGGTTGAAATTGTTGAAATCAATATTGAGGCCAGTGGGCTGTAAGGTCTCTATCAGACAGATAAGGTGCTGTTTCTTGAGCTTGCGCTGTGGTTCATTGGGACAGTGTAGGAGATCAAGGACGGAGAAGTTAGACTGCGAGTGGGAAGGTGAGTTGAAGTTGCAAGGAATCAGAAGCTCAGGGTTTTACTGAAGTTGATAATATGAACTGTTCATCAATATAAATAAGATCAAATAAATCAAGTGAATTGTCGATCAGATACTCACAAATGGTCCTTTTCGAAAACGAGTATCCAGTTTATCTCCGGGTGAAGATCTTAAAACATATTCCACCATGCTTACTCCCAGACCACCACTCTCAGATCGAGGAGACAAAACAGAGCCAACTTCACTGTTGCCATGGAAACCTTGACCAGGTCTTCTCTGCACCATGATGGGTTGCGACACAGAGTGGTCTGTGTAATACAATAAATGTAACCAAGAGCTTAATATCTGTATGAAAAAGGGTCCATTTCGCAACAAAGAAAATACTTGCTTTTTTTAAAAACAAAAGCCGGTGAAATTGACAAATGAATATGTCGTGCAGTGGTGGTCAATCTTTATGGTCAGCCAAAATATAAAATTCTCTTGATTTGTGTATTTCTGTATTGTGCCACAAATCAAGCAAGAAAATACGGTATCGACTGAATTGGAAACTAAACGACACTGGCGAGAACGTTCGGGAAACTGCTTCTTATCAGCCACAATGGGTCACTCACAGGTTGGCCACCACGGATTAAGAGAGTTCTTTACCATCCAAATGGTCTTGCAGTTTTTGGTGTTAAGATTTGTATTTACTATGAAGTACTGTATATAACATCACATTCATAATAATAATAATCTTTGCATTTGATCTAGTGTTTTTCACGTCCCCTAGACATCTCACCACTTCGACCCTCCATCATCCATATCCTCCCCAAATCTCTCCCCTCCTCACATTTATCTCTCTCCCATTAACCCAAATCCTCTCCATATCACTCTCTCCTCCATCTCCCCCCCAGTAAACCCATTTGCATTTCCCTACAAAATGTCCGCACCCTCTCCAATAAAGCTCTCACTATCCATGACCTCATCCTGGATGACCATATCTATATTATTGCGCTTTCAGCTCGTCTGAATGCAAATTTTCTGCAGTTAAACGTCAACAAGACAGAAGCCATACTCTTTGGCTTTTGTTGACGTCTTCTGTTCACTGTTCTGACCTCCTCAACCTACCCAACCTGTCTTTAAATCTCCCTGATCCCGTGCACAACTTAGGTGTCAGGTTTGATCCCCAGTTATCTTCCTCCCCACCACGTCCGTTCCCACCTGGTTGCTCACATTCTTGTAACATTAACGCACTTCAAGAGTGCCAGGGTGCAGAAATTGTGATACAAATGGAAGAGATGCAAACATCTACAGGGAAAGCCAATTTAACAGGTATATGGCAGTTACATTTGTATCCAGGTGTTAAAATAGTTTAATTGGCTAGCACAAGGCTAAGGTTAAAAACTGACTTATTGAAACCCAAGGACACTATTGAAGGGTAAACTCAAAACAAATCTACGGAAACACTTTGTGAGTGAATAGTAAACCGTGGAACAGGCTGACTTGGGAGATGGATGAAGCAGGAAATGTTGATTCCTTCAAATACAGATTAGATAGTTTTTCTTTTAGGAAATAACATCATGAAGTATAATAAATACGTATTTTATAAATAATATAATTTTATAAATATTAGTAAATACGTATTTTGAGACAGTTTCGTCCTCTAGAAAGGTGGAAAGCAAACTAGATGGACCTTGAGCTTTTGTCTAGCATTCCTTATGTTCATATGAAACAACGTAAGTTATTGCAAGGAAAATTATCTATTATTATCACCTATTGATCACATATTTATTGTGAAACACACATTAAGCACAAATTTATAACAGTGAGTCCTGTAGCCTATTGGTTAGAGAACTTGCCTCGCAAGCAAGAGAACCCGGGGTCAATATCCGAGTAGGGTGAAACCTCAGGCTGTTCAGCGCATTGGGACGTCCTCCCGACGTAAAAGGCGCTCTACAAATGTAATTTTGTTGTTGTTAGGCAAATTTCCTTGCTCCAGCGCCTCTGTTTACCGAGCAGTAAGTAGGAACCCGGTTGTTAGTCAGATCGCTTTCTAGGAGTAATAATTTACTTTATAGTGCAGTTTATGAATCGCTTTGAGAGACCTCATTGACGAGATAAAGAGCTGTATCAAATAATAATAATGCTTACATTTGATATAGCACTTTTCACGTTTTGTAGACATCACAAAATGCTTCAGACAATATACTACAGAATATACAATCAACAATATAGTACAGAATGTACAATCGACAATAAAATACAGAATATACAATCGACAATATAATACAGCAGAAGCCCGTTTATCCGTGACTCGATGAACTGGAACTTCCATATAACCGGCACCACCCCACAAAAAAAAGTCCCCATTTGATAAACCGGAACTTATCCGGAACAATAGCAGTGGAGCATTTGTAAATGCATAAATAAAACAGATAATAACAGAATATTGTATTGGTACTTACTGTTAAAACTGCTCTCTTGCGCTTCTCACCTTTGCTGGTAGATACTGCGCTTGAAGCCATGATGCTGCAGTTGAGGTTTATAGTCCAGCAATTCTTTTTAAAATGGAGGATGCCAAGCAGGTGAAAAAACATGACTTTAAAGCCTTACTAGCGGCAAGCCGATAACGCTAGCCGATTGAGCCCACATTGTTATGCTGGTGCAGTATTTTGGTTTGCCTCTAGTAGAGTCTAGGGCTATTGGCTTGCCGCTAGTAAAATTGCGCAACTTTAAAATCGGGCTGCCATTTTTTTCACCCACTTGGCGTCCTCCATTTAAAAAAGAATCGCTGGACTGTAAACCTCAATCAGTAAAGGTGAGAAGTTGAAGAGAGTAGTTTTAACAATAAGCACCAATACAATAGTCTGTTATTATGTTATTATTTAGTCTGGTGTGTATGGTGTCTGTTAAAAGAACTTTTTTTGTGGTGGGTTTTCGGCCGCAGGCCGCCCGCATATGGGACAGGCGCTTTAACCGGCATTGGCCAGGTCCCGTGAGTGCCGGATAAACGAGCTTTTACTGTACATGTATATTGTGAATTGTGCATATTTTGTGAGCGAAACTGCAGCCTATTGTGCACACCAGTCATGGATTGAGTGACCAAATTATTGTGTCCCACAAACAAATTAAAGCATTATGATCATCATACTATTACAAGCAATAACTCCTTCTGGCCAAGTATTCAAGTGCTCTCTGAAATGTAATGTAACAAACAAAATTGCCACTTAATTCAAACATTCCTGAAGTTTGAAAAATATTTTTCCACAAAATATAAACATCAGCAATTAGAAGCAATATTATTAGAGACACTTACGAGATGCGCCCCATGCATTGTCCCTCCACTCATCTCCCAGGAATATCCCTTTTTGTCCATCTTTAGCTGAATCATCAGATTCCCAGAATTTCTTAGCAGGCAAAAGCTACAAAAAAAAATAAAAGAATGAAAACTACACTAAATAGAACGCAAAACACTAGTCAGACAAATAGCAAATATTGATGGACAAAAACAATGTGAATAGCATGCAGTCCAAAAAAATAAATTTCCCATAACTACATGCTCAGAAGTATATATACCATGCAGGTTTGTTAGCATTTAACAGTTGCAAATGTGTTCTTTATGGCATATGAGAATGCTTTCAACGATTGATTTCAGTTGACATACAAGTCAGTATAATAACAATTTGTGGCAGAAACTGTTTATGGTATGAACTGGTACAGTAAATGTCAATACATAAACAAATCAGTGAGAAATAACACAAGGTAATATTCTCGTTGCCAGGACTTAGTGGTAAGGTTGGATACCTGTACAATTAGCACATAATAATTCAACCTGAGAGGCATTTAATCTTTTCCTTCGCTGGACATCATCCCAAAGAACACACCTCCTGCAACTGAAAGGTCAAATGACTTGCTAGCAGGTCTTCACTTGGCAGACCTATAGCTACTCTCCTCTAAGTGACTTTCCCTGTAGGGTGAAACCAACCGTCTGTTCTGTGCTTACGCATAATCAGCTGATTCTAAGAAACTAAACAGAAAAATCAAACTCATAATATTTGATTAACCACCACAGATCAAGAAATCTGAACTACTTAGTAAACTGAATCGTTTCAAGCCATCATTTTATAGGATAGCTATTGTTTTGCACTCTATAGTATATTTTCCATTTAGGCTCTACCTCAAAGGGATATTAAGAGAATTCCACTGAGCTTCATTTTTCCGACAATGTTCTCTCTAGTATTCTGGATGAAGATAAACAGCTTTTAATCGATTTAGACTTGAGTGTTGTTATTTTATCCCATACTGCAATTAAGTTGAGTCTTCAGCTTGTTAGCAGCTCTAAGATACTCAACAGGTAAGACACATTTTCATATATTTTAAAAAAATCGATTTTGATACCATTTTATATTAGACAAGAGCATATTATGGATCAATTAGGAAGAGAACAATCATATAGTACAAACACCCACGAATCACTTGGAATTTCAGTCAAGCAGAAACAGTGCACATGTACTGAGAGGCAAGAACATCAGAAGACTAAATCATGAAGTACACAAGAGGAATCTGTGACACCAGTAATAAACACCACGTATTTATATCATAGAATGCAATTCAGGTAAAAGATCGATCATGACCGTGAAAGATATCCATGTTTGAAGGGCTTCAGATAACTTACAAAGAATAACTCAGGTCAGCCAACAGCAAAGTAGGTTAGCTAAAGGTCATGCACTCACATCTGAAGGCAAAAGTATTAAGACAAAGAAACACTAAAATGGCAGCAAATTAGAAGATAGGATTTTTATCTTGTTTTATTATAGCACCCAACTGATTTTAAATCTACATAATTCATAATAGATCACATTGAAGTGTCCTGGTTTTGTCAGTTCTCTCTCTCCCTTCCTTGACAATTTTGGCCAATGCAGTACTTAACTTATTCAATGGAACAAAACTACTTTAACCTCCAACACAATGTCCATCATGTACACTCCCTCAAAACAGGTCAAATAAGGGATTATAATTTTGGTACCATTGTATGCAATTTCAGAATAGTGAATGAACATGTGATAACAAAAAATATTTTTATTCAAAATGTCTCGATTTCTTGCATCAATTGATACCATTTACTACAAAGTCCTCCCATCAATTTATTCCAAAGTCTATAATTATTTCAGTAAAATTATTCTACCCGATCCTCTCCCTTCTTGTTCTTAAATACTGGTGTTTGAAATTCTTACATTTGTTCCCAATTACATTGAAGGAAGCAGGTCACACGAACACAAGTGAAAAGACTGAAATATTTCTTTGCATCTGATGGGAAAATGGGATGCAACAAAAGGCAACCTCAGCAAGAGGTCACATAAATCTGAACTCAAATGCTCACAGATCAAGTTTGGAAAATTGGTCTTTGGGTGCTATAGTGCAAGCCCAGTGCAGTGAATCACTTAATACCTAGTCTAAATATTACTGGCTTAAGAGCTGTTAATTAGCTGATACCTGCTGCATGGATGAAAGACATAAGGAGAAAGAGTATATAATTCTATACCTAGGATTCCATGTGAACCATTTGCCCAAATAATAATATTAATCCTTGCATTTTTATACAAAATGTTAAATGCAATAACAACAAACAATTGCACTTGACATTGGATGATTGCCAAATAACTTTCAGAAATAAAGTACTGAGGAGAGATTTAAGAATGTTGACCAATCAAAATGTTTTAAAGAGGGTTTGATTATGAGAAGGGTTTAAGAGATGTGGGTTGGAAATGTCCAGAGAACAAAAACACAGTGATGTTTCAGTCATCAATGGTGGGACAGAGAAACAAGCAACAAATCAGAGTCAGAAGGTAGGGTAGGAGAATATAACAAAAAGATTGTCTAAATTAGAAAAGGCAATCACTGTAATGATTTAAAGTCAATGGTATGAATCTTAATGATAATTCACTGAGGGTACTGAGAGCCATTAGATCTTATTGAAGATGGGAGTTCATGAACACGTGGACCCTGGTGTGCGAGAGAAAATGGCCGGAGTATAACCGGTGATCCAATTATAAAATATTTTGTCTACTTCAGCAATGATCCCATAAGAGACCCCCAAAAATACAATGCCGTAGATCACCTTTAGATAATCTACAACTCTTAATGATATTGTACTATACTGAGGCCACAGCAAGATATATTCCATAATTGCTTTAAGACGTGTTTCAAAGCTGATCAATTTAACTCTCACTTAACCTGACTAGCAAGTCACTAATGATCTATCATTAAATATTAGAAACAATAAGTGGAAGGAACAATCCAAATAACTGTATACAAGAGAGTAATAATTAATAAAAATATTGCTAGAATCCATCATCAGAGTAACTGGAGTAACTAAGTTGGGTTTGTGAAAGTTAGGTCACATCTAAGTAACCCAATACCGTATTTATTTACATTTATTTGATAGAACAAGTGAAGTGCAGGGCAGAAGAGGATTGATGGAAGCTTTCCAAGCTTCATCATATATCAGCAGGTAGAATTCTCTCCTCTGGGTCAAAAGTTTGTGGGTTCAGCCTGTCCAAATTTGCTGCTTGGGACATCCTCCTGATGTGAAAGGAGATCTAAACATTTAATTTTGTTGTTGCTGCAATCAGGTTTGACACTCCAGTACAGTGCTGGGGGTGGAGGGAGTACTGCATTAACATAAGGCCCCACCATTCAGATGACACCTTAAACCAAGCTTCCATTTGCATATTCAAGTGGTCATTAAAGATTCCATTACATGAATAGGGAGTTTCTCCCAGTGTACTGGGCAATGTCCTTTCACATATAATGGTAATTTGCTTCCTGACTGTTGGGAAATTGGCTGCCAAATTTGCCTACAAACCTGACAGTGATTCCCTATGAAGTGTTCTGAGCTATTTTTAGGAGGCATTTAATAAACATTCTGCACAACAGAATACAAACTAAAATTGTGAGGAATTGGAAACTAAATGGCACTCAAAAACAAAAGCTTCCACATCGGCCTCTCCATTCCTCTGCACCCCCCTACCTCTCTCACCTCCTCACAACAGTACCTGTTGCCTCCGCTCTACTGGGTCTGGCCTCCTCCTTGTTCCCTGAATCCTCTGTTCTACCGTCAGCCATGCCTTCAGTCACTACGCTCTGAAGCTCTGGAACACCCTCCCTCACTTCCTATGGCACCAATCCCCCCCCCCCACCCCCTTTATCAGGTCGCATCTGAAAACTTTTCTGTTCAACCGCTCCTCTGTTCACCTTATCCCCCTCCACGTGGTTTGGCCCCAGGCTCTGCTTTGTGAAGCACTCTGAGACGCTGTCTACCGTGGAAGGCACTATGTAAATCCAAGTTGTGGTTTGGTGATCACTGCTGACATTACTTCACATGTGTTATGTATAATACTTGCAAGTATTTATATTTGTGTTCATATCTGAATAAATTGATACATTTTTAATCAGAACTCTGATTTATATACTGGAGGTATATAAAAGTAAAACAAATTATTTTTCTTAACTGAGCCTCGTGTTTATAAGAATTATGTATTTTATCCAACTTACTTCTCCCATTCCCCGACCTTCCAGTGCAAGAGCTTGAAAATCATGATTCATCTCATCCACAGATCGAACCTGCTGGAAATACACTTTAGTTATTAAAGGAATATTAATTATTTTAATGAAAATCAATTATGGAATACAGCATACCAACACTAGTACCAAAGATGAACATTCTTGAATTGGTGGGAAGGAATAACCCTAATATGATGGTGGACATTTCTTAATGTTCAACAAACTCAGGTTAAAAGAACAGGCAACTATAGACAAGTATAGTGGGCATAGTGTGGGCAACTAGTGGCAGCCCAGAATGTACCACAAATAGCCATTTGTGGAGTCCTGTAGCTTAGTCGTTAGTTTATAGCAACTGCCTCACAAGCAAGAGGACATAGGATCGATTCCCGGGTAGGATGAAATCGTAAGCAAGATTCCTTACTTCAAACTCCTCTATTTACCTGGCAGTAAGTAGGTACATGCTTCTTAGTCGATTTGCGGATCACTTTTCCAGCAGGTAATTACAGTAGAAGCCTGTTTATCCGTGACCCGATTAACCGGATTGCTCGACCCCCTCCCGGGGCCATTCCCCATTCCAGCAATCGCGAGTATGCTCAATTTGCACATTCGTGCAATGCGTGCGCATGCACACTTATTAAACTTACGAACTTGGAGGTTTTTACCGATTGGTAAAAAAGCATATTTTACTGTTTTTTTTACCAAGTGTGCTGAAATCTTTATTGGTAAGTAGCTATACAATATTCTGTTACTATTTAGTATATATTTAATATAATGTTTTAAAATAAGTAAATTTTTTGTGTTGGGTTTTCGGCAACTTGCCAACACAGTCAATTAGTCAACCCCCCCACCCCCCCGAGCGTGCCGGATAAATGGGCTTCTACTGTACCCCTCCAAAAACTATTTTTTAAAAAACAATTTGGTCACTCAATCCAGGTCTATTTGGGGAACTGCTGAGAGCAATTGGCTGCTGCATTTCACCCACAAAATAAACAGTAAATTCACTTTACAGTATATTCTGTGAAGCGGTTTGAAGTCTTGAAGACGTAAGTGGGCACTATTTCAAATGCAAGGTGAAATTATTATATCAAGTGAATTACCAACCTTTAAATTACAAAGATTGATTCACAGAACTGACTGAATGTCCATTTGTCAAATGAGGAAGAAGACATGATCCAAATGTACCTTAAAGATCTCAATTAAGACGTGAACATTTTTTCTACCCCATCGCAACAAGAGTAGCAGGTGAGGATGCATCATTAATTAATCACTTCTTATAATAATGTAATTTGGTTAAATGGCCAATGAAAAGGAAAGTTGATGGCTATAATGTCCTCCTGATGTGAAAGGCGCGATGCACATGTAATTTGTTGTTGTAGTTGTAGTAGCAGAAGGATATACAAATAGAAAATAATCAATTCATGTGGGCTGTTGACTCCAGCAAACACAACGATGTTTCAAACCCTATGAATAATCCTTGACCAAAACTCTGTATCCATCCATTGTCATCTTACATCCTGATAACAACTTTCGTTTACATAGCATCCCTCCTGCAGGGCAGTCATAAATCACCCTTCCAATCGTTCTCTTTGATGGTCGAATCTCTAATTCATGCTTCAGATATCTCGTGAGGCCGGTTTTTTTTTTGCTGGCCTCCATAATTTTATTTAATCTAAATATCTGCCATCCTTACTCTCTCCCATAACACACCTATCAGTGCTACCCACGCAGTATCCATACCTGAAGCACTTCTATGCAAAATTGGAGGTGTGCATTTAACCCCAATTTTTTCTTTCCCCTGAGGAACATCAATACTTTAAAATATTGCAATAATCTAATGATTAGATCGAAATAGCTGTTTAGTAGTGTCCAGCGATATATCGATTGTATCGATATAATTTTTCATATCGATATTCCGATATCGGAATTTAAAATATATCGATATATCGAAAAATTCGGTATATAAAAAAAATTGGTATATCGTAAATATCGGTATATCGTTTCCGGCAAAATATCGGTATTATCGATATTATTGGTATAACAGAGCTGTCAACCTTTTTCAACAAAAAAAGTACTCATGCAAGCTAAAAACAGTATTTTGTAGTAAAAAAAAGTATTTTCTCCAGAACCTACCGGTACTTAACGAAAAAATGACAGCGCAAAAAGATGCCAAGTAAAATGGGACTTCAAAACTCCTCATTAAGTAAAAATTGTGTTTAGCGGGAGGTCCCTATTGTGTTTCCATATATGAAAAAAATTGTTCCCAGTAATGCCTCACGCCCAGCGCTAACATTTACAATGTATCAGCGATGGCATAAGGCAGGTAGCACTGCTATTGAAGGCAGGGAGACAGAGTTAGAGAGAAAGAGACTGAGACAGAGAGAGAGAGACTGTGAGTGAGACTGTGACAGCCAGAGACTAAAACAGAGAGAGAGACACACACAGAGACAGAGAGAGAGAGACACAGAGAGAGAAAGAGAGAGAGCGCGACCGAGACAGACAGAGAGAGGGAAAGAGACACAGAGAGAGAGAGAGAGAGAGAGAGACACACACAGAGAGACTGAGAAAGAGAGACAGAAAGAAGGAGAGACAGACACAGAGCATGGAACATTTCAGATTTTCCAAAAAAAGTATTTTACCAAAAAAAATCGTACTGCTGTATTTACTTCAATTTACCGTACTAAATATGGCAAAAACGTACTGGTTGGCAGCTCTGGTATAATGCAAACTTTTCCAACTTACCTTGTCACCGGCATTGCAAACCTCCTGGGCCTAGAGCACGGAATGCGCACACATATTGGAATGCGCAGGCACCTGCGCACGCGTGTACCTCCGAATGCCCGCGTACCCCCGAATGCGCGCGCACTCCTGAATGCGCATGCACCCCCGAATGCGTGCTCACATCGGAATGCGCGCGCACCCCCCCACACACATGCGCGCGCACCCTCCCATTCCCCCGAATGCGCGCGCACCCCCCTAAATGCGCGCGCACCCTCCGAATGTGCACACATGCGTAGTATTAAAAAAACCTGAAAATATTGATATATCGGTATATCAATATGAGCCCACCGATATATTGATATCGGAAAATTTCCATATCGACGGACCCTACTGTTTAGCCATGACTGCAAGAGATGAGCTAAAACAAAAAAAGGTCACCATGCCTAACCAAACAATCATTTTGCATAATTACTGGTGTAGTAATCACTAATGTAGTAACATGATCAACATGTCACAACTTGCACAATTATACAACCAAGATCTCACATTTGAATCATTTCCCCCACAACAAAACTGAACAGATTTCTCCATTATTGGCTCTTCAATGGACACAATAGTTGCTACCCTTGTTGCTTAGATACAAACGAGCAGGTTGTTCTAGAAACTGCACAGCCTTAAAATGTCAATTCTGTATGTCGGACAGTTTCTCAAAAGGTACTACCTCATTGAAATAAAACCTTCACGTTACACTATGTAATTAAACAACAGAATGTTTTCTGACATCAGATGTCTTCAGGACATAACATTATCAGCTACTTGTAATTGTCCTGCTGAATTGTAATTGTCCTGAGCCACTCTGATTAGTGCAAAGTGAAATAACACTTTTTAAAAAAAATGAAATTGAACAGTTACGTAATTAATTGTCAATAAACACGATGTCTGGATGAATACTTAACACAAAATACATTCAATTCTAAATTTTATAATTCTACATTTTCGTAGTACATAGTGTAAAAGAAATAAATATAAGCATTTTCCTAATCTGGTACAACAACAAATTACATTTGCAAAGTGCCTGTCATGTCAGGAGGACATCACAAGGCACTGGACAGACAGGAATCCGCATCTGAACTGGTGACTGGGAACTGGAGGGGTAGGGGGTAACAAGGTGCCAAAGGCACAGTTGAAGAGGAGTGTATTAAGACAGGGCTTGAAGGAGGCAATACAGTATGTGTATATATTATCAAGGAAAAGGTTGTTCTGCAACTTGCTACCCGATATATAAAAAAGGCCGAAGTCATTTAGTTTCTCTATTACTTAAAATATTCTAATTGCAAGCCTTGTATGAAAACTCAACAACTTGCATTCATATACCGTCCTTCACGTGGGGTAGCATCTCGCAGCGCTGAACAATGGTGTAGTTTGATGCTGAATCAGCGAGAAAAGGGTCGTGATAATGGGCATGGTCAAAAAGGAGTAAAGACGAGTAAAGAAGGGGCAAGGCAGAGGGAGTTCTAGAGCTTCAGATGTAGTGGTTGAAGCCCACATTATAATACAGTAAAAGCTTGGTTATCCGGCACCCTCGGGACCTTAACGATGCCATTTAATCAAATATGCCGGATATTCGAGTGCCAAGTTGCCAAAATCCTACACTAAAAATTAACTTAGTTTAAAACATACCATATTAATAATAAGACTAAATAATAACAGAACATTGTATTCTACCAATAAAGCATTCCAGCACTCGGTAAAATGATCGGTAAAATAAAAATTCCAGCGTTCGTTACGTTTAATGTACGCACGCATTGCACGCATGCGCAAAGTCAGCACACTCGCGAGTATCCCGGACAGCTCCAGTATGAGATCCGGTTGCTGGAATGGTGAAGTGTTTCGGGAGATACCGGTTGGTTGAGCATTCCGATTGGTCGGGTGCCAGATAAACAAGCTTTTACTGTACTTACATTTGGATTACAATCATCTGAAATCAACTGATTTTAAAATGCTAGAGCACTTTAAAAAAAAGTAAATGTGAATTAATTAACCCATATTGAAATCAAATCTTTAGGCAACAGAAACAAGGTTTTTGTAAATCATTCTTCAGTCCAATGTAAATATGTAATTTTTACATTTATGTACTGAATAATCCACACATCAACATAGCTTGCATAATCAGCAAACCTTGGCCCAAGGATGTGGCTAATGTTTCACAGATCCAACAACTGATTTAAAAACATATTACAAAAAAAAGCTCTCTCAACACATTAACATAGGTTTTTAAAGTTCGCCAACTTCAGAATGTGGCAATTCTTCCACAGATTCACCAGATTCATGGAAACAAAACAAATGACTGATAATTTGATAACAAAGAAACATTCTGGTAATACATTACTGGATATCCTAGGCTGGAACTTGAACATAATAATGAAGATTTAGTTATTGAAAATGAAGAGTTTTGAATTACAGGATACAATGGCGCAGGTGGAAACTGCACTATTGCAGTGGAAAGCTAGACAGACACGTACAACTAATAACATACTACTTTGAATTCCCAAGATCTTTTGCATTTGCTGGTCTCAGTTGGAGTATGAAAAATTAACCTAATTCCCTCAAGGCTAGGAAGGGATGATCTTGTTCACTATCTAGTGGATCATCCTGTAAACAAGCAAGCACTCCGAGGACCTGCCTCACATGAGGGGCCCCAAGCTACCTCCTCCCACTGCTCAGCGGGTTCTGGCCTACTTCATGTCCCCTGCCTCACGCACAACTCCATTGCCAGGTGGCCCTTCAGCCACTCTGCCTCCACCCTCCGGAATTCCATCCCAGTCCCTCCCCCTCACCCCCTTCCTTTGCCTCCTTCATACCCATCCCAAGACCTTCCTCTTTGACCATGCCTTCGATCACCCTTCTTCCTATTCTCCAATCTCACTGATCCCGACCCCAGCTTGAGTCTGAAACACTGACTGTCCAGCGCCTTGGGACTTCCTCCGAACGTGAAAGACGCTGTACAAATGCACGTATCAGAGATTAGCCTTCACTATGATTCTCCTTACAGATGCACAGCTTAACACATAGATGAGTCATCTGAACTAAAATGCTCATAAATTCAATTCCTGGTCTTGAGTAGACTCTGCTGATCTCAATGCAGCAATAAGAGCTAAAATTGCACACGTTGCCTCCAAGTTAACAATAGGAAAACTATCCACAGTCCCACGAGCATTGGACTCAACAGTGATAACCAAACTATGATCAGCGTACATATTCACAAATTAATTGTCAAGATACATCAAAAACGTGACACTCTAAGAAGAGAAAGCCAGGCAAGCCACATTTATTTTTCCACTTTTTCCACAAACATGAAGTTGAGAGTCTCAAATGTAGTGTTCTCTCTCGATTAAGATTTACAAATAATGTGTAACATGGAAACAGGCTACTCAGAACAACCAGTCCTTGGTGGTGTTTATATTCCATGAGTCTTCACTCATTCCTTATTCTCTGCCAAACCTTTCTATTCCCCTCTCCATCATGTGAAGATCTAACCTATCTGTTGTCAAACACCATCTACTTCTATTCCAATCGTGTTACTAATCTTTCACCTTTTATTGTCACAAAAAATCACAACCTACAAAAACTTGTTCCTTAAGACTTCCCTGACAGAGAAGGCAACAGAAACAGATTGCTGCAACGGAACAGAACGACTATTGAAAATACAGCTGGATATAAATGATCATACCAATTATTACTTGTGTGTTCCAAACTTACATGCAAAATTGCATTGCATTGTAATTAGAATAATCAGTTAAAGCATTTTCTCAGAAAGCATGATATTCAAAATTTCCACCCAGAAACCATCTATATTGCAAGTAAATGCTGATCCATCTAAAATGGAAAATATCTTACAATAACATAAATCAAGAGCTGTCCATTTTAAGTAGACTACCTTAAACAAATAAGACTTATTTTGCCAGAAGGTTGGGTTTTTTGGCGAGTGCCACTGAAATCTTTGTTCTATTGCACACACCCTAAAATATATTTTTTAAAATATATTAAAGATGTAATCACCAAGCAATAGTCAAATCTTGAAGTAAACTAAAATTACAGTGGTTTCAAACAACTATGCAAATGTACAGGTCTTATATTACCTTTGTATATTGATTAAAACCTACTTTGGTTAGGCCTCAGCTGGAGTGTCCAATTCTGGTCACCACACTATAGAAAGGATGTTAAGGCATTGGAAAGGGAGCAAAGAAGGTTTACTAGAATGGTACCAGGATTGAGGGACTTCAGTTATGGGGAAAGGATAGATAGGCTAGGTTTATTCTCTTTGGAATAGAGAAGGTTGAGAGGAGACCTAATAGAGGTTTATAAAACCATGAGGGGATTCGACAGGGTGAATAGGGAAAGACTGTTTCCACTGGTGGGCGAATCTGTGACTCGTGGTCACAGATTTAAAATAGTTTCAAAACGAAGCAGAGGGGAGCTGAGGAGAAATGTTTTCACTCAGCGGGTTGTTGGAATCTGGAACGCATTGCCTGGAAAGGTGGTGGAGACAGATTCCATAACAGCTTTTAAAAGGGAACTAGATCTTTATTTAGGGAGAACAGGTCTGTTAGGTTATGGGGAGAGAGCTGGGCAGTGGGATTGAGTTGTTCTTTTCAAAGAGCCGGCACAGACTAGATGGGCCGAATGGCCTCCTTTTATGCCGTAAAATTCTATGATTCTATGAAATGTCTATTGTCAAATTTACAGTTCAATACATTTAGAAGCAGATGCCCAGCAAGCATTGCCAAACATTGAGATATCTTCCCAATATAAGGAGTTACATAAATGCAAATTGTAATGTATCATAAATAGGCATAGCATACATTTACAGAATGTTACAAAAAATAATTGCTTACACTTGCAAATCAATATGGTGTACCATCCTGGAAGCATTTTGCTGATCGGAAATGAACATAAAAGTTATGCACCAGTTTGGCAAGAATACTGTAATACATTAAGATTTAAAATTTAACATGTTTAATAAAGTGTTTCTGAGCAACAAATCTGCTGGGGAAATAGTACAAAAAATATCTTTAGTAATGATCCCAGCAGGAAATTGTTATTTCCTAGTAATACATGTTCATTTCCCAATAAAGTGATCACATCACACTCATTAACACAGTGTGGATATCATGCTTCAATGGGAGAAAGCACTTTCAATGTTTGCAATGTGTCTCTGAGCAAAACTGAAAGAAGCTACTGTGAAATTCACATTGTATACTGAACTGATTCAATAACAACAAATTGGGATTCAACAACAACAAAATTACATTTGTATAGCGCCTTTCACATCGGGAGGACGTCCCAACCTGTTGGATTGGCAGGATGTAACTAGTGGAGTGCCACAAGTATCAGTGCTTGGGCCTCAGCTATTTACTATTTACATCACTGATCTAGACGAGGACATTGAATGTAATGTGTCTAAATTCGCGGATGACACTAAACTAGGTAGCAGAGTGAGCTCTGAGGATGATACAAAAAGTTTGCAACAAGATATAGATAGGCTAGGGGAGTGGGTAAGTAAGTGGCAGATGGAATTCAATGTTAGCAAGTGTGAAATTATTCACCTAGGTAGCAAGAATAAAATAATTGATTATTTTCTAGAGGGGGAAAGGTTAGATAGTGTTAGTATTCAAAGGGATTTGGGTGTCCTTGTGCACCAGTCCCAAAAAGTTCGTTTGCAGGTGCAGCAAGCAACTAAGAAGGCGAACGGCATGTTAGCGTTCATTTCAAAAGGTTTAGAGTATAAGAGTAGGGAAGTCTTGCTGCAACTGTATAGGGCTTTGGTGAGACCGCACCTAGAGTATTGTGTGCAGTTTTGATCTCCTTATTTAAAAAAGGACATACTTGCCTTAGAGGGGGGGCAGCGTAGATTCACTAGGTTAGTTCCTGGGATGAGGGGACTGACCTATGAGGATAGGTTGAATAGACTAGGGCTGTATTCTCTAGAGTACAGAAGAATTAGGGGGGATCTTATTGAAACATATAAGATTCTTAAAGGGATAGATAAAGTAGACACTGAGGGACTGTTTCCCCTGGTAGGAGAATCTATAACCAGGGGTCACAGTCTTAAAATTAAGGGTCAGCCTTTCAGAACAGAGTTGAGGAAACATTTCTTCACTCAGAGGTTAGTGAATTTATGGGATTCACTCCCCCAGAAGGCTGTAGAGGCTCAGTCCTTGAACATTTTCAAGGCTGAGACTGATAATTTTTTGAAAAATAGAGGGTTTAGGGGATATGGGGATAGGGCAGGTAATCAGAGTTAGGTCAGAAGATCAGCCATGATCTTATTGAATGACGGAGCAGGCTCGATGGGCTGAATGGGCTACTCCTGCTCCTAATTCTTATGTTCTTATAGTCAGTGTATTGGACACGTGATGGGTTCGGGGAGGGTGGAGGGAAGGGAAGTGACCGATGGCACGGTCAAAGAGGAAGGTCTTGAGGTGGGAGTTGAAGGAGGCTAGGGAGGGGGTGAGGCGGAGTGATTGCAGGTTGGAATTCCAAAGGTTGGAGGCAGTGGCTTGCCAACGGTGGGGTGGGTGTGTCTGGGGGTATTGGAGCAAGCCAGAGCCCGCTGTGCGGGGGGAGCGGGCAGATTGGAAATCACAGAGGTATGGTGAGTAAGAATTCAGGGGGGAGGGTGGTTTGAACATTTAGCGACTATCCCTTTACAAAGGCATTCAATAAAAGGCCCTCGGATATTTGAATTAGAGGTAAAGGTCAAAGGACAGAGAATGTAATATAATAATCCTTGCATTTGATATAGTACTTTTCACATCTAGATGTCCCAAAACACTTCACAGAGTATCGTGAATTGACTATAATAATAAATATTAATAATCCTTGTATTTGATATAGCACTTTTCACATCTTCTAGATGTCCCAAAACACTTCACAGAGTAACGTGAATTTACTATAATAATAAATATTAATAATCCTTGCATTTGATATAGCTCTTTTCACGTCTTCTAGACGTCTCAATGCGCTTCACAGAATGTACTGCAAAGTGAATTGACTGTATATTTGTGGAAACGCGGCAGCCAATTGTGGAAGTATACCAACCAAATGGACAGTTAACCAATAATCTTATTCCACAATACCTAACATACGCCTTACTAAATTTGACCTTCCATGTTTAAACAAGAGTGTCATTGTTTAGAACAGCATGTACATTGAATAGTGTTAATTTATTAATTCTACAATGTTACATAATAAAGCAGAGGACTAGCACAATTCAAATCAAGTTGGTTACACAAGCTAGAGTTGACCGTTTTTTCAATTCCCAGCTGATTGAAAGGTAGCATTAGCGGACGTACATTTTTACCCTACCATTTTCAGTCTTTTAAGATGCGACCACTACACATGTTCAATGCCTATATCAGGTGTAACATTTGCATGATAGCTGATATTGAGAAGTACTGTTCGCCCATAAAATACAGTCAATTCACCTCACAATTTATTCTGTGAGACGTTTTGAGACATCTCGGGACAGGAATCCTTCCAACTCTTCTTCCATTACCCCTGCAAACCAACACCCTATCAGTCCTAGTTGTACATGTAGTGGAAAAGCTTGCCAAGTAGCATTCTCAATGACAAGCTTTGCGATTTTTGCTGGTTAGATTCCAGCTGTACTCCAAAGCAAACTCTGGGATTTCGTAGCCTTGCATCTTACCAACCTGTGCATAATACTTTCTGGAATTAGGTAAACAGGATCCCTTACATTTATATAGCATCTTTCATGTAGAATAGCTTGACATTCTCCAGGGAGCATGTGGACTCCATTCCAATAAATATCTCTACAGTTTCCAAGTATAGGTGAGCTTAGTTTGGATACTCTTAAGTGGCGTTTGGTTTCCGCGTGTATTAAGACATCCGGCTGACCAAAAAAAAACACACAAATGAAAGCTGGGAAATAGGAAGCTACCAACCCTCAAAAAGGTGAAGTGGATATGAAGCCAATGGCATTACAATACAATTCACATCCTAGACGTAGAATACTACAATCCAAATACAAAATAGTCATCGCTTAAAAGATGTCTACTTTCTTTTAATTGTAAAAAGATGTAATTAGCTGTAATTCAAATTATGGGACTGCTTGAAAAGATGCATTTGAAATTTCAGCAGTTAAAACAACTTTCAATAACAAAATCATTTTCTGGAGCTTTGCATGATCAATGTAAACAATGAAGTCAGCTCACACCCATAAGCAATAAATCATTTTTACAAATACAGTACTCGAAGTTACATCTTCAATATATCTTAAATGCGATAACTATCCTACAATGGGGAACTATATGTTTGTAGTTAACAACAATAAAACCTGGTCAAAAACCGAGGGAAGTCCTAGCCAGGCTCTGATAGATCCCAATCACAGAATAGATCAATTTCAAGATCTTCTCATTCGTTTTCAAATCCCTTCATGCCCTCACATCTGCCTATCTATCCGACCGGCTTACTCCCAACTCCACCACTGACTGTCTCTGCTCGACGGCATCCTGCTTATGTCTCTTCCCCTCCACCATCGGTGGCCATGCTTTCTGCCAGGACGCCCTGAAACTTTGGAACCCTTTCCCTCAATGCCTCCACCTTGCCCCCTCCTTCCCCATTTTCAGAACACACCTGTTCGACCATGCTTAGTCACCTCCCCTCCTCCAGCCCAGCGTCAAGTGAAGGGCCCTAAATAAATACAAGTTCTTGTTATTTTTCAGGAATCAATTTTGTCCTCTCAAACGTAAACTCATCATTCCGTTTGTAATTGTACCAGCACGAGATGTTAGCCCATTTGCAACCATAACAAAATGACATTTGTAAAGCGCCTTTCACATCAGGAGGACGTCCCAAGGCGCTGGGCAAAAGGTACAATCCATCAATCGGCTGCTTGTATCTAACACCAACCACCGGGAAGCAGTTTAGCATCTCCATGAACAGGCTGTAACAGCATCATTTGCAAGACAAATAATTCAGACAGCATGTACCTTTGTTTTGCATTAACAACATTTCATTTTACAGCCTTTGTCTTGAAACTCAGGAATCACTGAATAAAACGACTTGCGAGGGTGGGGCGGGTGTTGACACATCGCAGCCCGATCTCAAAACATCTATTTGGGAAGTTTGTAAACACTCCTCCTCGCAAGCTACGCAATTCACACTCATTAACAAAAACTGCTACTGATTTGATTTCCTCGTCACACCCCTGCGCCCCCCCCCCCCCCCCCACACACACACACTAACATTTGCTTTCCTGAGTCTCTATGTTGTTGTGTTTGTGGGGACAGACAGACAGACAGACAGACAGAGTGTGTAAAGGGCCACTAAACTGGGAGCCACATACCTGATGCTCAATATGGATGCCGTCACCCGTGGGCCAGCGGTGTTTGCTGGCGTAGCCGCCCAGCTGCTCCCCGGGCTGCCTCTGAAAGAAGTACCCGACGGTGGCGTCGTCCTGCGAGCGGCCGGCGAGGGCTGCCTGTACCCCGGGGTGGTGGGACGCGATGGCCGGGGATGTGGCCCCTGTAGCCCCCGTGGCCGGGCTCAGCACCAGCCCCCCACCGGCAGCTTCCTGAGGAGGCCCGCCAACACCCCCACCATTGCTGTGCATCATCCGCGCAGAGTCCTGCCACGCAGCCTCATTCATACCCAGGAGCACACATGGGATGTTCATCCCCCGACACCTGAGCCCACAACACACATACACACACACACAGATCAGCACACACACACACAGCAGATCAGCACACACACACAGCACCCAAACAGCACACACACACACACACAGCAGATCAGCACCCACACCCACACAGCACACACACCGACACAGCGCACACACACCCACACAGCACACACACTCACACACAGCACACACACACACACACACACCAAAGATCAGCACACACGCATACACAATACAACACACTACAGATCAGCACCCACACACACACACACAGCACTCTACACACTGGAGATCAGCACCCCACACACAGCCACAACACACACACTACAGATCAGCACACACCCACAACATACACATACAATACAGTACAACAGAGATCAACACCCACACACACACACACCCACACTAGAGATCAGCACCCACCAACACCACACACAACACACTATAGATCAGCACCCACAACACACACACTACAGATCAGCACATACACACCAGAGATCAGCACATACACACACACCCACAACACACACAATACAGTACAACAGAGATCAGCACCGCGGCCTAGAGCACAGCACACAAGGCCAGGCTCCGGATAGTCCACACCCCGCCCCCCTCCCCCAAGCAGCTCACCCCCCCCCTCCCCCAGCAGCTCACCCCCCCTCCACCAGCAGCTCACCCCCCCCCTCCACCCAGCAGCTCACCCCCCCCCTCCCCCAGCAGCTCACCCCCCCCTCCCCCAGCAGCTCACCCCCCCCTCCACCAGCAGCTCACCCCCCCCCTCCACCAGCAGCTCACCCCCCCCTCCACCAGCAGCTCACCCCCCCCTCCACCAGCAGCTCACCCCCCCTCCCCCAGCAGCTCACCCCCCCCCTCCCCCAGCATCACCCCCCCTCCACCAGCAGCTCACCCCCCCCTCCACCAGCAGCTCACCCCCCCCTCCACCAGCAGCTCACCCCCCCTCCCCCAGCAGCTCACCCCCCCCCCTCCCCCAGCAGCTCACCCCCCCCCCTCCCCCCAGCTCACACCCCCCCCCCCACACCAGCAGCTCAACCCACCCCTCCCCCAGCAGCTCAACCCCCCCCCCCACCCCACTTCTCCCAGCAGGTCAACCCACCCACCCCCCCCACCCCATCAGCTCACCCCTCCACCCTCCCAGCAGCTCAACCCGCCACCACCCCACCAGCTCACCCTCCCCCAGCAGCTCACCTCCCCCACCCCGCTCAGACACACCCCCCACCAGCTCACCCTCCCACCCTCCCCCAGCAGCTCACCCTCCCCCAGCAGCTCACCTCCCCCACCCGCTCAGACACCCCCCCCACCAGCTCACCCTCCCACCCTCCCCCAGCAGCTCACCTCCCCCACCCCGCTCAGACACACCCCCCACCAGCTCACCCTCCCACCCTCCCCCAGCAGCTCACCCTCCCCCAGCAGCTCACCTCCCCCACCCGCTCAGACACCCCCCCCACCAGCTCACCCTCCCACCCTCCCCACAGCACTCACCTCCCCCACCCGCTCAGACACACCCCCCACCAGCTCACCCTCCCACCCTCCCCCAGCAGCTCACCCTCCCACCCTCCCCCAGCAGCTCACCCTACCCCAGCAGCTCACCCTCCCCCACCCGCTCAGACACACCACCAGCTCACCCTCCCACCCTCCCCCAGCAGCTCACCTCCCCCACCCGCTCAGACACCCCCCCCACCAGCTCACCCTCCCACCCTCCCCCAGCAGCTCACCTCCCCCACACCGCTCAGACACCCCCCCCACCAGCTCACCCTCCCACCCTCCCCCAGCAGCTCACCCACCCCCAGCAGCTCACCCTCCCCCACCCGCTCAGACACACCCCCCACCAGCTCACCCTCCCACCCTCCCCCAGCAGCTCACCCTCCCCTAGCAGCTCACCCTCCCCCACCCGCTCAGACACACCCCCCACCAGCTCACCCTCCCCCAGCAGCTCACCTCCCCCACCCGCTCAGACACCCCCCCCACCAGCTCACCCTCCCACCCTCCCCCAGCAGCTCACCTCCCCCACCCGCTCAGACACCCCCCCCACCAGCTCACCCTCCCACCCTCCCCCAGCAGCTCACCTCCCCCACCCGCTCAGACACCCCCCCCCACCAGCTCACCCTCCCACCCTCCCCCAGCAGCTCACCCACCCCCAGCAACTTCCCCCTCCCTCCCCAGCAGCTCCCCCCCCACCCCAGCAGCTCCCCCCCCACCTTCCCCCAGTAGCTCAATCCCACTCCCAACAGCTCCCCCCCACCCCCCGCCCTCCCCCAGCAGCTCACCACCCACCCCCCTCCCCTACCAGCTCACGCCATGGGCACACACACCCCCACCTACCAGTTCTCTCCCCCTCCCCCCGCACACTCCCTCCCCCCCTCCTCCCTCCCCCACCTCCCCCCGCACACTCCCCCCCCTCCTCCCTCCCCCACCTCCCCCCCACGCACACTCCCCCCCTCCTCCCTCCCCCACCTCCCCCCGCACACTCCCCCCTCTCCTCCCTCCCCCACCTCCCCCCCACGCACACTCCCCCCCTCACCCCCCCCCCCGCACACTCCCTCCCACGCACACTCCCCCCTCCTCCCTCTCCCACCTCCCCCCCACGCACACTCCCCCGCTCACCCCCCCCCCCCCGCACACTCCCTCCCACGCACACTCCCCCTCCCTCCTTCCTCCCCACGCACACTCCCCCCCCCCTCCTCCCTCCCCGCACACTCCCCCCCCTCCGCACACTGACCCCCGTCCTCCCCCTCCGCACACTCCCCCCCCCTCCCTCCCCCCCCCGCACACTCCCCCCTCCCTCCCCCCGCACACTCACTCCCGCACACACCCCCACTCGCACACTCCCCCCCTCCCCGCACACTCCCACCCCTCCCCCTCGCACCCCCTCCCACCCCGCACCCCCCCACCCCCCTCCCCCCCCCCCCCCCACACTCTCCCCCCTCCCCTCCCGTCCCCACCCCCCCGATGGGCCTCAAAACCCCCAGACATTCGCGCGCGAGGCCCCCACCCGCACATCTGGCCCTGACCCCCCCCCCCCCCCCCCCGGGGCCTCTCTATCCCCAGCCCCCCCCCCCCCCCCACCCCAGTCACACTCCAGCCCCCCCCCCCCACACCCCAGTTACACTCCAGCCCCCCCCCCCCCCACCCCAGTCACACTTCCAGCCCTCCCCCCCCCACCCCAGTCACACTCCAGCCCTCCCCCCCCACCCCAGTCACACTCCAGCCCTCCCCCCCCACCCCAGTCACACTCCAGCCCCCCCCCCCCCACCCCAGTCACACTCCAGCCCCCCCCCCCCCACCCCAGTCACACTCCAGCCCCCCCCCCCCCCACCCCAGTCACACTCCAGCCCCCCCCCCCCCCACCCCCAGTTACACTCCAGCCCCCCCCCCCCACCCCAGTTACACTCCAGCCCCCCCCCCCCACCCCAGTTACACTCCAA